>JAKSZT010054470.1:2609638-3006527 GCA_026826555.1 Tolypeutes matacus
CATTGAGGGTGGTGGGCCACACTTGTGGGAGATGTTTGTGTGGGATGTGGTAGGAGGTGTAGTAGGTGGGCAACATGGGAATCCCAGTGGGTTCCATGTAATATTTTGGGTAATCTAAGAACCTCTTAAAATATATTTATATATATATATATATAAATAACATTTTTGTAAGCAAATGCACATATATGCATATATATTTATATATCATTTTACAAATATTGGTATATATTGTGAAAATTTTGATTTTTACCCACAATAAAAAATAAATAAATTAAAAAAAATAATCCAATGAGATAATGTGAGTGATTTTTTTAAACTGCTGCCTCAATTAGATATTTTTTTTTCTACAGGGTACAGAACATCCAACTCAACATGGCTAAAATTACTAGAGCATTTATTGTCTCTCCTAACCAGAAGTCCAAAAGTAGGTATTTCCGGGGTCGGTGAATTCAGTAGCTAAACAGCATCAGCGTTCTGCATCAGCTTTCTTCAGCTCTCTCATCCCCCTTGAGTTTACCACAGCAACAAACATCATGTCCTCGCCAACTGTATTCAAAAGCAGAAGAGCAGAGAGGGGCCTCTTTGCCTGTATCACCTTTGTCTCAGGGAGAGGCAAATTCCCCAGAGGTCCCAACATATTTTCCTTCAGAACTCATTGACCAGAGATGGCTTATATGTCCTATCCTAAACCAATCATAGATTAGGGGGTATGATTGTCCAGACTGGCTTAAACCAATACTACTCATCCCTTAGGCTGGAGAAATGTCCCCTCTTCCTAGAGTCATTACCACCAGAAAGGTGAACAGAGTCAGGTTTTCATGGCGCAAAAGAAGTACGTTAAGTGTTGTTAACTAGGAAATCAAAAGTGTTTGCCAAAATTTAAGTGTTAAACAAATAGTACTTTTAATGCACTGTATGACAATCTTTGGGGGACTAAAAAAGAAATGAATAGGAACAATGTCCTGTCTGCAAGGATCTTTGATTCCAACTTAAGCAAAACCCAAAGAAAACGGGCTTTACTGGAAAAAGGAAGATTTATTCTGAGAATCTGTTTTCCCTGTGAATTTGAATTCCTACCGTTTCCAAAGCAATGATCAGAATTATAGAAGTATAATGTGTTTACCACATAATCCATCTGTTCTGCAAAAATATAAAAAGGAACAAATGAGCGACATGACCTCACCTTAAAAATGAAATCCAATTTATGAAACTAGAAGTTAAAACTGCGTTCCTGATGGCTACAGTTCTAAGAAACAGTTAATTTCTTCATTCCCTTGTATCTGAATTCTGATTTGCATGAAAATCTATGTAGTGCAGCTGTCTGTGAAGCCCCAAGATCTACAAAACCAACAGGATTTACAATTCTCCAAATGTGTCTAATTAATTTCATCCTCCACTTGACGGGACTGTTAACAGAAAAGGTTACAGGGTGCAAAGAATCAAAGGCAGACAGAGATGCTTCGGAATTTTTAAACAAACTAGGTGCCATAAAGAATAGATAAGATTTCCTAGGGGATTTTCTCTCCTCTTCTTCCTGTCTTTTCTCCACTTTCCATTGCCTTTGTGCTTGTAAATTCCGTCTTGTTATTAGTTTTTTAATGAAACCAGCATGTTTATCATGTTTTATGGCAGACTCGGTTGTTTGTTCTTCAAGGTTATGTTATTTTTTCCTCAGACAGATTCAGCTGGCAGCCTCTGCAGATTCCTTTGCACAAAAATGACTCCATGACAACAAAGCTCTAGTGGCAAGAAGCGAATTCTACACCTCAGCAATTAAGCCAGCAAGATAAAGCATTGCCAACTAACTTCTTTTCCTTAAGGAAAAAACAAAAAGGATAGAAAATGGAAAACTCTCTTAAAGCCTGGACAAAAATCATGCTCATATATCATAACAGAGTTCTGGGCATTAGAGCTTTCAATGATTTTAAATGCTTGGTTGAAGCTACAGGGTCCCCCTCAAACCTATCACTTGCCACATTGTTAGAAGATTTTAGCTTCTGGGGACACACTGATTAGCATGACTAACTCTCATGGTCCCCAAACCTCCAACATCAGCAACAGAGGGCAGCTGAGCAGACACAGGATAAAAAATAAATGTAAGAAACATGTTGCCAAAATGTACTTTAAAATTTTGTTCCTCTTTTTTGCTCATATCAACAAAACTGACAGAAAAATAGGAACACAAATTTAATATAATTTCAAATGTCTCCATTACAGATAGAAATACGTTCTCTCTGTGGTAAAAGATTTTGCCTTTTCACTGTTGTCTATTCAACCTAAAAATTAATTTTAGTTACACACACTCTGTATCCACCAAACATGCACTTCTCCTTCTCCCGTCTCCCCATCCCTTATAACCTCTAATCTACTTTCTATATCTGCAGATTTGCTATTTCTAAACATCTCCTGTAAGTGACATCATAAAGGATTTGTCTTTATGTGCCTTGTTTATTTCATTGAGAATGTTATCAAAGTTCTTCCATGTTGCAGCATGTCTGGGAACTTCATTTTTTCTTATGGGCGAATAATATTCCATTGTATGTATGTACCACATTTTGTTCATACATTCGTTGATAGATGCTTGGGTTGGTCCACTTTTTGGCTATTCTGAATACCACTACTATGAACATTGGTGTACAAGTATCTGTTTGAGACCCTGTTTTCACTTTATTTGGGTATATACCTAGAAGCTGAATTTCCTGTCATATGGTAATACTATATTTAACTTTTTTTTTCCACAGGGACTGCGCCATTTTACATTCCCACCAATAATGCACTAGAGTTCGAATTTCTCCACATCCTTTTCAACATCTATTTTCTATTTCTTTAATAATAACCATCTTTGTGGATTTGAAGTAGCATCTCATTGTGGTCTTCATTTACATTTCCCTGATGGTTAATGATGTTAAGTATCTTTTCATCTGCTTATGGACCATTTGTATATCTTCTTTGGAAAAATGTCTCTGCCCATTTTTTAAATTTTTGTCTATTTTTGTTACATTGTAAAGGTTCTTTATATATTCTGGATATTAAGCCCTTATCCGATATATGGTTTGCAACTATTTTCTCCTATTCAGTAGGTTGTCTTTTCACTTTTTTCATAATGTCCTTTGATGTACAAAAGTTTTTAACATTGATGAAGTTGGATTTATCTATTGTTTCTTCTGTTATTCATACTTTTGGCATCATGTCTAAGAATCCATTACTGAATCCCAGGTCATATAGATTTGCCCCTATGCTATCTTCTAAGAGCTTTACAGTTTTAGTTCTTATGTTTTGGTCCTTGAACCATTTTTGTATAGAGTGTGAGCTAAGGGGTCTTAATTTCTTTATTTCCTCTTCAGTCTGTTCATTGGTAGTGTACAGATTTTTATTTGCAGATCATGTATCCTGCCACTTTGCTGAAATTGTTTTTTATCTTTAGTAGTTTTCTTGTGTATTCCTTTGGATTTTCTTTATATAAATTTGTCATCTGCAAATAGAAATAGTTTTACTTTTTCCCCTTTTCAATTTTGATACCTTTTATTTCTTTCTCTTGTCTAATAGCCCAGGCTAGAATTTCTAGTAAAATATTGAATAGCAGTGATAAAAGGGGGCATTCTTTTCTTGTTCCTGATTTTAAGGAGAACTAGTTAAGTCTTTCACCATTAAATATGATGTTATCTGTGGAATTTTCATAAATGGTCTGTATCAGGTTGAAAAAATTGACTTCTATTCCTAGTTTTCTGAGTGATTTTTATCAAGAAGGGATATACAGAACCATTTCTTGCCTTCCCTTTACTGCTAAACTTCTCAAAAGAGATTTTGCACTTTTTCATCTTCTCTTCATTCCTTTCTCATAGTAATCTGCTTTCTGCTCCCACTGAATTTTTTTTTACCATATCTCAAAGGTCACTCATAACAGCTCAAAAGTCAAAATCCAAAGGCCTATTTCAAATGGTTTCTTCCAACATTTTGAAATATTTGTTACTCTTGTTACATTCATTCTTTTGTTGTTGTTGTTGTTGTTACATTCATTCTTCCTCATAGGCTCCTAAAACATATTCACCTGAAAATGCTGCTAAACTTAATCATATTATTGGTTTCTCCTAAATACAAACATTATCCAGAAGTTTCTATCCTCAGGTTTTTTCACTCTCAGCCTGTCTGCTCTAAACTTGTGGCTCCAAATACCCAGCACTTCTGCATCTTTCTCTTAAATTTTACTTCTCCTCTAAATTTCAGACCCAGAATTCAAGTGATGAATTTAATTAGTACCATGGAACCTCAAAAAACTAAGTCTCCCCTTTTATCCAAATCTGTTCTTTTTCCTTACTTACCTCTAGTTTATATTTCCCCCAAGTCAAGCTTAAAACACTAGGATTATCTTGGTCTCTTCCTTCTTTCTCAACTTCTTGTATCCAGTGAATTGCTCAGGTCTGTCACCTTTTATATCTGCAGTTATTTCCTCATCTATGCCACAATTTTTTTTTTTTTTTTTTTACCGGGAGGTCCTGGGGATGGAGCCCAGGTCCCTCCATATGGGAGACGGACGCCCAACCATTTGAGTCACATCTGCCCCCCACAATTTTTATTGCCTTGCTCAAGATCAAGTTCCCATTAGCTCTCTTCTAGACAAACATTTGTCCTATTTTTCCAGTCCTCCTTACCCTATTAGAGTTATCTTCCTAAAGTACAATTCTGACTCCGACTCAAAAGCCAAGCATGAGTTTTCCATTTTCTGTAAAGACCAGTGTCTAGCTCAGCTCTTTATCATTAGTGTGCTATGAGTCCTTATAATCTTAAATAAAACCATATAGAAAATATCATTTTGGAAACCTAAAAGGACTCACCAAGAGAAAAAAGAACAAACAAAACAAAACAACAACAACAAAAAAAATGAGTTGGATTTTTATGTCTTTTTCTTTTTTAAGGTGAGATGGCAAAACTTAAGTTTTAAGCAATGATTGTATTGCCATCTACTGGAATGATTTGCACACTGCAATTGAAACTCTTTCTTTTTTTTTTTTTTTTTTTCTCCCCCCAAAGTGTATAAGATTTGGTTTGTTTTTCCTTTATATATATATATATATATATATTTGATCTTGTGGGGTGTGTGCGTGTGTCTTTTTTTTTTTTTTTTTTTTTGTCTTGTTGTTTTTTTGAGATTTGGTTTTAATTTTCAAAAACCCTCTCTTAATACAGTCTAAAAGAAGATTCTAATGTCTAAAAGGAGATATTATAGTTTCAAGTAATAATTACCTTTGTGTTAAAGGCCCACAAAATTACAATTAACAAATTATCATGACATTTTCTTATAAGATGGTGCCTTGATTTGGATATTTCACATTCTTGGAATTGTAAGCTTTTATGCCAACTAAATACCCTTTATAAAAGCCAATCCATTTCTGGTATTTTGCATCAGCAGCCCTTTGGCTGCTTTTTTCTTTTTAATCATTGAGTTGTATGATCTTTTTATATAACATGAATATCAAACCAGGGATGCTTGGATTGTTTCCAGTTTGGGACTGCTGTGAATAGAACCTCTATGGATATTTACATGTAATACCTTTTGCAGACATATGTTTTCATTTTCCCTGGGCAAATACCTAAAAGTAGAGTTACTAGGTTGGATGGTAAGTGGATGATTAACACTAAAAAACCTGCTAAAGTGGTTGTATCTTTTCACACTCCCACCAACAAAGATAAGAGCTCCAGTTGTTCCACATCCTTGCAAAGGATGAAATTAATTAAAATTAATTCTGTTGGGAGTAGATGTAGCTGAAGTGGTTGAGCATCTGCTTCCCATGTACGAGGTCTGGGTTTGGTCCCCTATACCTCCCCAAAACAAAACAAACAAACAAATGAAAAAAACAACTCTTATTGGGGAGCAGATGTAGCCCAAGTACCTACTTCCCATGTACGAGGCCCTGGGTCCAATCTCTGGTACCTCCTTAAAAAAAAAAAAAAAAAATTCTTTTAATTTTAGCTATTCTGATGAGTAAGTATAGTGTTGTAATTTTAATTTACACTTCTCTAACAATTAATGATGTTGAACATCTTTCCATGTGCTTATTTGCAAATTACTTATCTTCCTTGCCATTTCCTAGGGCTGCTGCAGCAAATTACTCCAAATGGGGTGGCTTAAAACAACAGAAATTTGTTCTCTCCCAGTTCTGGAAGGTAGAAGTCCGAAATAAAGCTTTTGGCAGGACCATGCTTCCTCTGAAGACTGTAAGGAAGAGTCTTTCCTCTCTTCCTCCTTACTTCTCGGGGCTCCTGGCAATCCTTGGCATTCCATGGTTTATAGCTGCAGCACTCCAACCCCTTCCTCCATCTTCAAACACCATTCTTTTGAATGCTCCTCTTTGTCCAAATCTCCTCCATCTTTCTCTTTTTTTTTTTTTTTTTAAGATTTTATTTATTTATTCATTTATCCCCCCCTTGCTGCTCGTGCTCGCTGGGTCAGCCAACCACGCCGTGCAGGCGGGCCTGCCCTCACCCGGGGCCTCCCACATGGTAAACGGGAGCCCTACTGATTGAGCCACAGCCGCTTCCCCCCATCTTTCTCTTGTAAAGACACCAGTCATTGGATTTAGGAGCCACCCTTATCCAGCATGACTTAACTTTAACTTGATTATTACTTGATTTACCTCCTTTTGTAATTTTAATTACCTGAGTATTCAACCTTTTGTATAGTGTCAAGGTCCCTGAGACTCTATTCAGTTTTTTTTTCAAACTTTTCTCTCTCTGTTGTTCATATTGGATACTTTCTATTTGTCTATATTCAAGTTTACTGACTCTCACATTACCCCATTTCTACTACTGCCTATTCACTGAGGGTTTTTTTAATGAATATTATACTTTTTTAAGCAGTTTTATTCACATACCCTACAATCCATCCAAGGTGTAGATAATGTCTTTTATAATTCTAAAATTTCCTTTTAGCTCTTCTTTATGCCTTCTATTTCTTTGCTGATACTTTCTATTTTAATATTGGTTTCAAGGGTGTTCACAATTGCTCATCTGAGCATTTTCAAAACAGCTCTGTCAGGTAATTCCAAGCAGGAGGAGTCAGGTAATTCCAAGTCTCTGTATTCAAGTAATACCAAGCAGGAGGAGGAAAGAAGCTTTAACTTAGAGTGTAGTACAGAAGTTTGGCTCTTACACAGGACTGGACATGCTAATTACTGAATGATACTATTCTGATAACAAAAGTGGCTAGAAAATAGTTATTAAAAAAAAAGAGAAAGAAAATGTTATCTGACAATGACCAAAATGGAATCTGTCCTACATATTATTTAGAGGTAGGGTAATGAACTAGAGTGTTTTCTTAGTGCACACTACAGATTTTTGGTAATTTTACATATCAATGTCATATACATGAATGACTGCCCATCTTTTTCCCTGGTATACTTTATCTTTCCTCCCCGTACTTCTTCCAGAGCTCCAGGCTGAGAACGTCAGACCACACTAACTGCAATATGGCTCAGGAAGTCAGGCTTCTTCTGGACAATTATGGGCTATGGCAGCCCTCCTGCTCTGGGCAGCTGGCTGACCTCTTCAAACATCCAGTATCAATGGCTTTTGCTCTAGACTCCATCAGTGCTAGTTTCTTCTGAAGTTAGGGTTTCTCAGCGTCTCCTGTAGCATGACCTTACAAGGAAAATCACTCTGCTGCTTATCTCGAGGAACACCTGAAGTTTTGTTTTGCAGATGGGCGCCCCCTCTCCTTCCTGTCTGCAGGAAGAGTCAATTATTTACTGCCTTACTTCCTGCCCCAAACTATTCAAACTGACTCCTCTGACCATGAGGCCTTGGGCAGAAGGGGTCAACACCTATATACTTAGCCTGCCATCTTCTCAGGCTCCTTTGAAAACCATTTATTAGATTTTGTTGGAAATGTTATGCAGTTTTACCTCTTTCCCAAAACATTGTAAGTTCTTTGAGAGTAGGTACTTTACCTTTTATATTCTATCTTATCTCCATATTCTCCTTTGAGAGTAGGTACTTTATCTTTTATATTCTATCTTATCTCCATATTCTCCTTATCATGGCATTTGTCTTAAATTTGAAATTCAATAAATATCTTCTGCTCCTAGAGATCACTTTAGATCTCTTTACTGACAATTCCAAGTGAAACCTCTAGATGGGGCATGTGATATAGTTTCCCTGACTGAGGAGAAAGGGAAAAAAATAAAATAAAGCAAGGGCTAGATCAATTCTTTGGCTCTGAGATTTCCAAATCTGAATTTTGGTTGCTTGTTAAGTTTTGAGAAGGATCAACCTCATTTGAAAGAGGTGGAAAAATCTCACTTGACCCTTAAGAAATTGTTTCTATAGGTGAGGGAGAAAATGAATGACTTTCTATCTCTATACCTCACAGCATTAGCAAACAAGTGAAAACTAATCAGAAAGTGAGCAGAACAGATGTCAGGGGATAAAATTATAATTTTAAAAAATAAGTTTCTTCCTTCAAGACTTTATCATCTGGGATTTTGGTTTAAAATTCTACTCAGACACTATTTGTTTAATGCCATTAAAAAAAATCAGCCTCCATCCTTCCTTCACACAGGAAAACTTACTTGCTATGCTTCACTGACCTTGGCTGTCCATCTTGTTCCACTGAAGTGAGCAGGTTATTTTCTTTAAAATCAAATGCCTGCTCTCCCTCCTCCACCACTGCCCCCTCCTTCTTCTTCTCCTCCTGGTGCTGTGTATATACCCATTTGGTAAGGAATCTGGTACCACTTTTCTGAAGCAGCAGTTGAGGAGACTCCAGCTCTCACCAGAGCCAGCCAAAAACTCGAGGAAGGAATCAAGTCTGAAAACAATGATAATATTAATTTGAACATGGTGGGGTAGGATGGTTCTATGGTGTGGTTAAAGATTAAGAGGTATACACTACTTAATAAACTAATGAAAGCCTATTGTGAATAAAAGAGTTTGTCAGTGAGGCAGATTAGATTCCAATTTGACAAACAGCAAATCAATGAAACAGGTACACCTGCCTAGTTGGAAATGGAGAATGAAGATACAAATAATGTGTTCCAGCAGCAGACAAGTTACCTATTTAAAAGGAGCTTGCTATTTTACTATAGAGACCAAGAATGCATTCTTAATTAGAAAAACCTCAGTTGACTACTACAGTAGGGTTTTCTCTATTCTTTCATTTCCCCTTTTTCCATTCCTTTATTGTAATTGCTCTGGTGTATGTGCACAAGCATATTGCATTATTTTTCAAATGGCCAATGGTATGTTTTGATGGATATCAAGTGGAGGTAGGGTAGGGAAAAATGGTGATTCTGTGAAAATGTCCCCTTTCTCCATTAGTGGTATGTTCATTCAGTTTTTATCCATTTAATCCAGTAAGCTATTTTGCTTTCATTAAGCTATTTTGTTTACATAAAAAATCCAACAACATAAAAAAAACCTTGCATACCTTGTTCGATTGGAGAATTTTAATGTTTTTCAATTATCATTGGAAAACTAAAGACAAATTTATAAAGTTTTTTTATGTAGCTGTTACATGTAGGGTAATCTGTACTTAAGTTGGGATAACATATTCTAAAAGAAATGAAACATAGATATTTTTCCCTTTAAGTCAAATGTCTTGTTGTTTAAATAAACTTCTTATTTAAAATGAAAAAAAAAAAAAAAAAAGGAAATGCCTGAAACTCTTTTTATACATGCCGCTAGATTAGATGAACGTGTTCACTCTGACCACTCTTCAAGGATCAAAGGTCAAAGTTCACTTTAGCATTGCTAAAAAATAATCTGTTGGTGGGAAGATGACAGAGTAGGAAGCTCCAGGAATCAATCCCTCTACCAGAACAACTATTAAACAGCCAGAAACTGTCTGAAACAACTATTTTTGAAACAACAGAGTTCAGTAGAACATTTTACAGCATCCAAGGAAGAGCAGGAGGTAAAAGCGGGTATATTACAGTAAATATCAGTAAATTGCCCATCCCCCCATTCCTGCAGTAGATAGCATAGATTCTGTGCTGGAGAGGGATGTACAAATCCAATTCCCCAATATTGGGGCCTGGAGAGAGTCTGATTGCTGGATCACCATTTTTATTAGATACTCCAGATTGCTGGGGGCCCAGCTCTGAAGGTGGCCATTGTTCCAACCCCCCCCCCCCAGACAAAGGCAGAGGAGAAGACCTAAAGAACTCATGCTCTCTCAGACCTGTGGAGACAGTTGAAGGACTGCATTTGCTGGGCAGGTGATGAGTAGCTTTGGGGAGACTTGGAAGAAGCTCCTCGCACCCTTCCTGGCCTCTCCCTCTAACCTTCCCCATAGCAGTTTGGAATGGGACAGCATTCCCATTCTTTGTGGATCCCTGGCCTTGTTCCAACTGGGAAAGAGTGACTTGGGAAACTCCACTCCAGTGTGCCCCCACTCCTAGAATTAGCTCTCCAGGCAAACACAACTTGAGACAATGAAAGCACTATAAAAACAATTAGTTAACCTGGGGCAAAGGTTTACCTGCTTTAATTCCAGCAGTGGAACACCCAAGAAAAGGAGAAGTTCTGTTTCCTGGAAAGTAGAGGGGGCATTCAAACTCCTGTAAACAGGGGAATTCCTAAGCCACTAGCAAGCACAAGCCCAAAACAAGACACAGGCTCAGAAAAGACAGGGAGGACCCTGCACTTTACATTCAACTTGGGATGACCTTTCTGATAGGAAGGCTCAACTCTGTTGGAGAGTACCAACCAATGTAATGCCAATTTGCAAAGATAGTAAAAGGTGGGGTTTTTTGCTTATGTTGGCTTGGTTTTGTTAGCTACTGACACTCAGAAAATCTCTGTCACATCACTAGCTGGTTACAAACTCAAGAAACAGGCATCTCAGAGAATAAATCCCAGAGTTCACATTTTGAAATATTAAAATATACCATATGCAACAAAAGATTACAAGACAAACAAAAAAACAGGAAGTGAAAGCCCATCCAAAGAAGATTATACAAATCCAGAAAACATCAACAGAAGACCATACCAGACAAAAAAATAATAATAATATTTAATATACTTAAAGAGATGATAGAAAATACATAGAAATAAATAAGGGATATCAGGAAAACAGTGAATGAAAAGCATGAGAGTCTAAGTAAAAGATAGACATTTTAAAAAGGAACCAAACAGAACTACTGGAGTTGAAGACTACAATAACTGAAATGAAAAATGTCCAGAAGAGTTTCAAGAGCATATTGGAGCTGGCAAAAGAAAGAATCAGTGAACCTGATGGCAAATCACTTGAAATGAATCAGCCTGAAGAGCAGAAAGTAAAAAGAAATATTAAAAAGTAAAAATAGCCTAAGACTACTGTGGGATACAACCAAGTACATGAATATACACACTATGGGAGTCCCAGAAGGAAAAGGAAAAAAAGGTGGGGGGGGGGGCAGCAGAAGGAATAGTCAAAAAAATAATGACAAAGAACTTCCCAAAATTAGCAAAAGATGTGAATATGCACATCCAAGAAGCTCAGAGAAGACCAAACAGTATAAACATGAAGAAAAATATCCCCATCATATATTGATTACACTATCAAATGCAAAGAACAAGGAGAGAGTTCTAGAAGATGCAAGAGAAAAGCATACATACAATGGAGTCCCAATTAGATTGAGTATCCATTTCTCATCAGAAACCATGGAGACAAGAAAACAGTGGGTTGAAATACTTAAAAGTCTTGGTGAAAAAAAAAAAACTGCCAGCCAAGAATTTTATATCTGATGAGGCTGTCTTTCAAAATGAAGGAGAGATTAAGACATTATCAGATAAACAAAAGCTGAGAGAGTTCATCACACTAGACCTGCCCTACAAGCAATGCAAAAAAGGAGTTCTTCAGACTGAAAGAAAAGGACACTAGACAGTGGTTAAAAGAAACATAAAGAAATGTAGATCCATGGTAAAGGTAACTGTATTAGTCAGCCAAAGGGGTGCTAATGTAAAATACCAAAAATGGTTTGGTCCTTATAAAGGGTATTTATTTGGGGTAGAAGTCCACAGAGACCAGGCCATAAAGCATTAAGTTTCTTCTCTCACCACAGTCCATTGCCACGTGTTAGAGCAAGACAGCCAGCGTTTGCCACGGTTCAGGCTTCTGGGGTTCCTCTCTTCCCGGGGCTGCGTTTCTCTCCGGGCTTAGCTCCTGTTTCCTCCACAAGGTCAGCTGTATACGATCAGGCAAACGGCTTGCTTCTCTTCTCCTGGGGCCTTCTTTCCAACATCAAAACTTCTTCTCAAAAGACTGCTTCAACTGTCCTTTGCCTTGCCTTTTATATTCGATTCCCCACCCACCAAGGGGTGGGGCTTAACACCCTAATCCTAACCTAATCATGCCCAGATTAACAGATCAGTTTACAAGCATGACTCAATTATATTTTTTAAATTCATAATTACATCAAACTGCCACAGTAACCATTTGGGTATTATAAATGTCAGTATTATTGTATTATATTTTTTTATATGTAACTTCATTTTTTCCTACCAGTACTAAAATGCAAATGAATAAACAGTAATGAAAAATTTATGTTTTAGGGCATACAATGTACAAAGATATAAGTGGTAACAAGTACGAAAATGTTGGTGGACAGAGGGATACAGGAAAAGTATATGTGCAAGTTATTGAAGTTAAGTTGGTATCAAACCAAATATGATTGTTATGTATACAGGGCATTACATTTTAACCCCAAGGAAAATAGATTAAAATATATCCAGACAGAAATGAGAAAGCCCTCGATATGGTACAATACAAAAAAGCAACTAAATATAAAAGGAGGCTTTAACAAAAGTGAGAGACAAAAAAAGGTATGACTTACAAAGGTTAAATAGCAAAATGGTAGGGGGAAATCCTGTATTGTCAATAGTGACTTTAAACATAAATGGATTAAATTCTTCTGTCAAAGGGCAAAGATTGGCAGAACAGATTGAGAAGAAAAAAAAAAAAAGCATGACCAATGATATGCTGTCTGCAACAGACTTACCTTAAAATCAAAGATACAAGTAGGCTGAGGGTGGAAGGCTGGGAAAAAAATATACCATGCAAGTAATAGCCAAAAGACAGCTGGGGAGACTATACTAATACTGGATAAAACAGACTTTAACTCAAAACAGTCACAAGGGATAAAAGATGGTCATTAACCAAAAGGGGGTAAAGGTAAAGACAAATGAGTTTATATGGCTAAGAGACTTCAAAGTGAGTCAGGAGGTCATTCCAGAAGTTACACTTATGCATGTCTCAGCAGGATCTCATTGACTGCCAAAATAAATATTGCCTCAAATAGCAGGTCTCCTGAGGGCTCTGGAGACATCCAGACACTATAAGCAGGGCAGACAGCTCAGGAGTTTGGTGCCCTGCCAGTGGGCCCTGCTTGGGAATTTATGTTCCCCAGTGTGACAGAGTTGGACTCAGTTGTGGTTTCCCTACTCATGGCTCTTCTGCCCCTTCTATTTGAACCTATAGTTTGTACTAGAGTTGACAGGTATATGTCCAAGAAACTTACATCTTTGGGTTGTCCATGTGCCAGTTGGACCCTGAAACTCAACAGAGTTGCAACAACTACTCTCCAGTTCATTGGACTCACCCAGGATAACTAACAAGGAGATGATGATGGACAACTACAATCTCAAAGAATAGAGAGAGTCTGCAACCACAAACAAGATAGTCCCATCCATCTGCCCCATGGGATCTAAGCCCCTTCTCAAGTAGAGGTGGAGTGGGTATCACCATCCCAGAATCCTCAGGATTGTGGAATGAACGAAGGACTAGAGTAGACTTACTGGTATTCTACTGTGGACTTATTGTGATTCTAGCAATGGAAGAACTTATATCATTGATGTGGAGGCAGTGGTCACTGGAGGTTCTGAGAGGATGGAGAGAGAAAAACAGGTGTAATATGAGGGCATTTTGGGGCTTGGGAATTGTCCTGAATGGTATTGCAATGACAGATGCAGGCCATTATATATCTTGCCATAACTTAAAAAAATTGTGCAAGAGAGAGTGTAAACTACAATGTAAACCATAATCCATGCTTAGTGGAAATGCTCCAAAATGTGTTCATCAATAGTAACAAATGTACCACACTAATGAAGGATGTTGTTAATGTGGGAAAATGTGGGAAGGGTAGGGAGTCAGGCATATAGGAATCCCCATATTTATTATGTAACATTTATGTAATCTATGTATTTTTTTATTTAAAAAGTATATGGAAAAAGAGATGGTCATTATATACTGATAAAGGGAGCAATTCAACAGGAGTATGTAACAATTATAAATATATATGCACCTAACAGCAGAGACTCAAAATATTTGAAGCAAATACTGACAGATTTGAATGGAGAACTTGATGGTCCTACATAAATAGTAGGAGATTTTAATACATGAGTCTTAAATAATGGATAGAACATCTAGTGAGAAGATCAATAAGGAAGTATAGGACTTGATTGACACACTAAGCCATCTAGACATAACAGTCATATATAGAACAGTGCACCCAACAAAAAGAGAATGCACATTCTTCTTGAGTGAACATGGATCATTCTCCAAGATAAACCATAAGTTGAGTCAAAAACAAGTGTCAATAAATTCAAAAATATTGAAATCATACCATGTATATTCTCTGACTACAATGAAATGAAACTAGAAATGAGTAACAGAGAGAGAAATGGAAAATGCACAAATATGTGGAAATTAAACAACATACTTAAACAACCAATGGGTTAAAGAGGAAACTAGAAGCAAAATTAGGAAATATCTTGGGAAACGGATGTGGCTCAAGAGGTTCGGTGTCCATCTACCATATGGAGAGACTGGGGTTTGATCCCCGGTACGTCTTGGTAAAAAAAAGGAAATATCTTGAGATGAATGAAAATGAAATCACAACATACCAATACTTACGTGACACAGTGAAGGCAATGCTGAGAGAGAAATTTACAGGTCTAAATGCTTACATTAGAAAAGGAGAAAGACTTCAAATCAGAGACCTCCCTCAAAAGTGGAAGAACTAGAAAAAGAAGATCAATATAAATGCAAAGCAAGCAGAAGGAAGGAAATAACAAAATTTAGAGCAGAGATAAATGAAAATTTTTTTAAAAAAATAGAGAGAATCAGAAAAACCAAAAGTTGATTATTTGAAAAGATCAATAAAATTAACAAACCTTTAGCTAGACAGAGAAAGAAAAAAGAGAGAGGGTACAAATAATGAGAAATGAAAAAGGAGACATTACTACCAACCCTGCTGAAATAAAAAGAATTATAATAGTATACTATGAACAGCTGTATGCCAATTAATTAAATAACCTAGATGAAATTAACAAATTCTTAGAAACACACAAACTACCTACATTGACTCAAAAAGAAATAGAAGAGCTCAACAAAACAATTACTAATAAAGAGATTGAATCAGTAATCCAAAACCTCCCAACGAAAAAAGCCCAGGTTTTACAGGGTAATTCTACTAAACATTCCAAGAAGATTTAACTCCAATTCTTCTCAAACTCTTCCAAAACATTGAAGAGGAGGGACCACCCCCCAACTCATTCTATGAGGCCAACATCACCCTCATACCAAAACCTGTTAAAGATATCACAAGAAAAGAAAGCTACAAACCACAACTTTTATGAATGTAGATGCAAAAATTCTCCAGAAAATACTAGCAAGACAAATCCAACAGGATAGTAAAAGAGTTACATACCATGATCAAGTGGAATTTATCCCTGATATGCAAGGTTGGTTCAACACAAGAAAGTCAAGGGAAGTGGATGTGGCTCAAGCAGTCAGCTTCTACCTGCCATATAGGAGGTCCAGGGTTCAATTCCTGGGGACTCCTGGTGAAAGGCAAGCTGGCCCGAGCAGAGAGCTGGCCCACATGGAGTGCTGGCTCACATGGAGTGCTGGCCCATGCAGGAGTGCTGGCCCACACAGGAGTGATGGCACGCATAGAGTGCTGACCCACGCAGAGCTGGCACAGCAAGAGGACACAACAGAAAGAGACACAGAAGAGAGACAATAAGAGACTCAGCAAACTAAGGAGCTGAGGTGGCACAAGAGATTGAGCAGCGTCTCTCTACTCTGGAAGGTCCCGGGATGGATTCCCGGTGCTGCCTAAAGAAAGAGAAGACAAGCAGACATAGAAGAACACACAGAGAGCAGACAGCAAGCACAAAACAACAGGAGGGGGGGGGATAAATAAATAAATATTTTTTTAAAAAATCAATTAATGTAATATACCACTTTAGTAGAATTAAGTGGGAAAATAAACCACATGATCATCTCAATTGATGCCGAAAGGGCATTTGGCAAAATGCAGCACCATTTCTTGTTTTAAAAAAAAAAAAATCTTTTAATTGCTTATGTTTTCAATTATTAAATGTACAAAATAAAGTTAAAAAAAAAAAACAAACAAACTTAGAACACTAGGAATAGAAGGAAACATCCTCAACATGATAAAGGGCATATATGAAAAGCCCACAGTTAACATCATAATTAACGGTGAAAGATTAAAAGCTTTCTAAGGTCTCAGGAACATGACAAGGATTCCTGCTGTCACCACTGTTATTCAACATTGTAGTGGAAGTTTTTGTCAGAGCAATTAGGTAAGAAAGAGAAATAAAAGGTATCCAAATTGAAAAGGAAGTAAATCTTTCCCTATTTGCAGATGATAGAAACTTACATACAGAAAATCCTGAAAAAATCCATAACAAAGCTCCTAGAGTTAATAAAAAAATTCAGCAAAATGGTGGGGTACAAGATCAACTCCCAAAAACCAGAAGTATTTCTATGCACTAGTAATGAACAATCAAAAGAAGAAATCTAGAAAAAAATTCCATTCACAATAGCAACTAAAAGAATCAAACATCTAGTAATAAATCTAACCAAGGATGTAAAAGACTTGTACACAGAAAATACAAAATAATTCAAAAATAAATCAAAGAAGACCTAAATAAATGAAATGATATTTTGTGCTCATGGATCAGAGGACTAAATATTGTTAAGATATCATTTCTACCCAAAGTGATTTATAGATTCAGTGCCATCCCAAAAAAATTCCAACAACCTTCTTTGCAGAAATGGAAAAGTCAATCATCAGATTTATATGGAAGGGTAAGGGGCCCAAAATACCCAAAGCCATATTGAAAAAGAAGAATTAAATTGGAGGGCTCACACTTGCTGACCCTAAAACTTATTACAAAGCCATAGTAATCAAAACAGCATTGTATTGGCACAAGGACAGACACATAAACCAATGGAATCAAATTGAAAGCTTAGAAATGAACCCTCACATTTATGACCAACTGATCTTTGATGAGGTGGCACATACCACTCAATTGGGAAAGAAAAATCTCTTCAACAAATGATGCTGTGAAAACTGGATCTCCATTTGCAAAAAAAAATGGAAGAGGACTCCTTTCCCACAACAAATACAAATATCAACTCAAAATGGATCAAAGAACTAAATATAAGTGCCAGAACTATCAAATTCCTAGAAGAAAGTGTAGGGAAGCACCCTCAGAATCTTTTGTTAGGCTATGGTTTCTTAGACTTTATACCCAAAGCACAAGTAGTACTCTGTATGGGCCAACAATCCACATGGGCCAGCTTTCCGCTCGAGCCAGCCCACCACGCAGGCCAACTTGCTTTTCACTAGGAGGCCCTGGGAATTGAAACCTGGACCTCCCATATGGTAGACAGGAGCCCAATCACTTGAGCCACATCTGCTTCCCTAAAAGAGAATTTTTGGCCTGCCAACCTAGGTACAAGACATTGCTGCTTCCCTAGTTCTCACTTTCTGGTTGCCCCATTGAGGTGCCTTTGCTTGGGAAGTAGAGGAGAGACTTGTGGCTATGTTTAAGCTCCATAGATTATAGCAGTAGTACTAGAACATGGCAGAACTGTGTTTCCTTCATTCATCCCAAAGAAAATTCTTAGAACAGAATCAGTGGAGCTAGACTCAACAGAGACTGAAAAGACCAAAAAAAAAAAAAAAAAAAAAAAAAATTGTTTTTTTATTTTAAAGAAGATTTAGATTACATAAATGTTACATCAAAAATATAAGGGGGGAAGCGGCTGTGGCTCAATCAGTAGGCTCCCGTTTACCATATGGGAGGCCCCGGGTTCGGTTCCCGGGGCCTCCTGGTGAAGGCAAAAGCCCGCACACAGCGTGGTTAGCTGACCCAGCGAGCACAAGCAGCAAGGGGGGGATAAATGAATAAATAAATAAAATCTTTAAAAAAAAAATATATATATATATAAGGGATTCCCATATACCCTACCCCCTCCTCTCCCATACTTTCCCACATTAACAACATCTTTCATTAGTGTGGTACATTTGTTACAACTGATGAACACATACTGAAGCATTGTGCTAAGCTAAGAACTGGAGTTTTCATTATGGTTTACACTTTGCCCCACACAATTTTATAAGGCTTTGACAAAATGTATAATGGCCTGAATCAATCACTGCAATGTCATGCCGGACAATCCCAATGTCCCAAAATGCCCCCATGTTGCACCTATTCTTTCCTCTCCCTCCCCTCAGAGCCTCTGGTGGCTACTGCCTTTATATCAATGATACAAGTTCTTCCATTGCTAAAATAATCATAAGTTTACTTTTAGTCCATAGTTGCTTTCCACCATTATGCTTGTTCATTTTTCAATCTTTAGGATTTGGGGATGGTGATGTCTATCCTGTCTCCAATTGAGAGGGGGCTTAGATCCCATGGAGCAGATGGATGGAACTGTATTGCTTGCAGTTGCAGACACTCTCCATTTCCTGGGATGAGTGTTGTCCATCACCATCCTTTTGTTAGTTATCCTGGGTGAGTCCAGTGAAATGGTGAGTAGGTATTGCAACTCTAATGTAAACCACTGACCATGATTAGAGCAATGTTTTGATATTTGTATATCAATTATAACAAATATACCATACACTGTAAAATGTTATTAATGGGGGAGAGTGGAAGAGTGGGAAGAGTTTGGGTATATGGGAATCCCCCATATTTTCTGTGTGACTTTTCTGTAACCTAAAGCTTCTTTGAAGATAAAGTGGAAACAAATAAGACACTGGGGGAACATATGGAAGAAATTGTCACTGTACATAAAAGATAGCAGATCTTACAGTGATGAAAGACACAATGAAAAAAATTATTATTATTTTTTTGTATTTTATTTGTTATTTGTAACTATTATTATTTTATTTTATTTTATTTTATTTTTTATCTTTTTTTTTTTTTTTTAAAGATTTTATTTATTTATTCATTTATCCCCCCCTTGCTGCTTGTGCTCACTGGGTCAGCCAACCACGCCGTGCGGGCGGGCCTGCCCTCACCAGGAGGCCCCGGGAACCAAACCCGGGGCCTCCCATATGGTAAACGGGAGCCCTACTGATAGAGCCACAGCCGCTTCCCTATTTTATTTTCTTATTTCTATTGTTTTGGGGGGGGGGGTTGGCTTTGATTTTGGGGAGGTTTTGGATCACAGAAGGGTCACAACTGTGGCAGATGAGGATCACTGGTACAGGGTGTTGGTGATGGGGGGATATGTGGGGAGGGGTGCATGTGGGGCATGCCTCTATGGCATATGAATATGTTCACGTGGTCATGGGGTGTTGTTTCGGTGGGTGGAGACCAACAATAACCAAAAGAATGTTGAATTCTCATGCTGGGAACTCCTGCTACATTCTCTAATAGAGCAGCAAGAATCCCCTGAGTATATGGGTAGCGCCTAGTGAAGGAGGGCAAACCATTACACCAGGCCCTTGATATTGATGGTTGCACTTATGAACCTTTTCTAGTGAAATTGAAACTTAGCTTACTATTATATATTACCTAAGAATTACCTCCTGTAAGCTTCCTTGTTGCTTAAATGTGGCCTAACTCTAAGCCAAACTCAGCATATAAATGCACTACCTTCCCCTCAGTATGGAACATGACTTCCAGGGATGAGCCTCCCTGGTACTGAGGGATTATTACAAACCACTGACTAGTGATGGATTTGGGAAAAAGACCTTGGCCAAAAAGGGGATATATTAAATACAAATGAGTTTTTATGGCTAAGTGAATCAGGAGGTTATTTCAGAGGTTACACTTATGCATGTCTCAGCAGGATCTTATTGACTGCCAAAGTAAACATTGCTTCAAACAGCAGAGCTCCTGAGACCTCCATAGATATCTAGACACTATAGGCAGGGCAGACAATCTCAGGAGTTTGGCACCCTGTCAGTGGGCCTTCCTTTGGAATATATGCTCCTCAGTGTAACAGAGTTAGACTCATTTCTAAGCTCCCTACACATGGCTCTTATGCCCTTTTTATTTGAACCTATAATTAGCACTATACTTGTTTAATATATATCGGTCTGTTCATAGGCCGATTGAGCCCTGAATCTCAGCGGAGTTGCAAGACAAAAACTTTTAAAGCCAAGCAAAAAAGTGTGGCACAGAATTGGGGAGGAGGCTATTCTTTGTCTATACCCCCAAATAAGCAATACTGTACCTAACAAGCTGACTGAATCCTTTAGAACAATCTGGAAACAACAAGACACTTGTTCTCTTGGGAGATTGGCAAGAATGGTGGTCTTTCCTAGTCAGCTTTGTGGGCAGCTGTGCACAAGTGAGAGTCAAAATAAAGCAGATGTCATACAGTGTCCTGAAAATGCCCTAATTGTGCTCTGGATGTAACTTTGACTAATTCCTGAAAATGAGCTTCCTTCTTTCCCAAGTTAATAAACAAAATAATACACTATTTGCTGAAAACATACCTGTTCCAGTCACTCGACATAGATTATCTCAAATAACCCTTATAGTAATCCTATGAAGTGTTATTATTACTATCCCCATTTTACAGATGACAGAATTGAGGTTCAGGGAAAATAAGTATCCTAGGTCCCACAGGTAACAAGATGTGGAATTAAGATTTAAACCCAAGCAGTTTGACCCCAAAGCCTATGGTTGTTCCACTATAACTATTTTCTGAAGCAAAATCCTCCGTACATACCAATGGATGTTGGATGGAGGTGTTATCCTTACAAGCTCAGAGAGCCAAAAAACAAAACAAACAAACAACAAAAACATGTTAAAGAAGCAAAGGTGTAGGTAGCACAGAGAACAAGAATCTTGGGTTTGAGCGCTGCATCAAGGAGATAACTGCAGATTTAGAATATGAATGTGATGTTTGTCAGGAAAATAGAACTGGGAAAGTCTATCCAGGAAGAAAGGACAACATGTGCAAAGGCCAGGGAACATGGAATAGCGTGATGTGTGCTTTGTAACTGGAAACAGATTGGTTTAGCTGGCGTGTATAATGCCTTCCTGGAGGTTTGCATTTCATCCTATGGGTGAGGTTAAGTCATCGAAAGATTCTCAGCAAGGAGTGTGTGGGGTTGGGGAGAGGGTGTGGTGGTGACATAATTGGATTACTGTGGTAAGAGTAAGACACTGAAAATAGATACCCTTAGACATACAGCATTGATTTTCCACAGTAGTGTGACTCCACTTAATTTTTGACATAAAACAGTTCCATTTACAAGGGCCTTGTGTTGTCAGAAGGAATTAAATAGAATGTACAAGTTATGTTTAAAAGCCTCACCAATTTCCCTCCAAGGTACAAAACAGAGATGAATGCATTATTCCTACTCTCCTACTGCTACATTCCTTTCTCCTCTCTGACTTCCAGTAAATTATGATATCTTGGCTGTCTCCTTTATTTGGATTATTTGTCTGTGGTGCAATCAGAATGCATTTCTAAGTATATATGCAATTCAGAGTTTCAATAGAGAGTTGACTTTCCTGGTACAAATTAGTTCACGATCTTGGAAAATTAACACTGATTCTAAATAGGGAGCTGAGGTCTCTTTCCCACTAATATATCAATTCTGTTTGTTTCACGCTAACAAATGTATTCACACATAATCTAATATAATCCAATTATGTCATTACCATACCCACATATATATATATATATACACATATATTAATTTTATTTTTAAATTTTATTCTTACAAGTTAAAGGAAACTACTATTCTACTATTTTAAATTTGTTTATATTTACTGGTTAACAATACTTAATTGATAGGGTTGATGTAAGGTTTGAATGACATGACATACTATGTGCCCAACACAGCTCGACCCAAAGTAGACCCTTGCTCCCAGACGTGCTTTCTTCATCTCTGGCAGATTAGAAAAGGACATACTTGTCTGGACAGGGCCAGGCAAAGGTAGAAATCGAATTCCAACTATTTTAAATGAAAAAGGAATTTATTTTAGCTTTTGTAATAAGAATATTCAGAAATGGTTGGATCCAATTGTATTGTCTATGAAATCTCATCTTCTCCCTCTTCTTCTTTTCGTTCTTCCATCCCCCTCTTCTTTCCTCAGTGTTGGCTTGAAGCCCAAGAGGCTCTGCCCCAAGGTGGCAAAGACAGATGCCAGCAGCTCTAGTCAAACTTTACCTGCCAAGAAACCTCTAAAGGAAGGAATATTTTTTCTCCATCACAAATGTCCCAAAAGGCTGGTATGAACAAAAGGCCATTAAAATCCTGGGAATCATTAGAAAATGATTATAACAACCTCTATGTCAAATTGGTGCATTGTGCCTACAATACTGCATGGAATTCTGGTAAATTCAAATTTTAAAAATAATAATAAGTTAGCAAATGTCCAAAGGCAATTAGTCTGACCACGGCTATGAAAAAGACTCCATATTGTGTCATAAAATAAAAGTTAGACTCTGGCCTAGAAAAATGAGGGCTTCAAGCTTGCACATACCAAACCTTTATGTAGGTGAATAAATTAGAAAAACAGTGAAGCTCCCTTGGAAACTTGGCCTGCAAATTTGGGCGTGCCTTCTTCCAGGTATACATAGCTCTGTTCCAGGGACAGGACTTGGCGAGGACTGTTTTGTCTGGACTTCAGCTGTCAGTGGTCCCCTTGGCCAGTCACCTTTGCAGAGGGTGCTACCTGCATAAACCTGTGGGGCAGTTTTGGCTTAGAGGACACACAACACACCATTCTTCATGCCCAGACATAGCAGGCATTCAGAATTCAGTTTAGGAATCAATGAATTTAATTACGAAGTGCTTTTGGTTGCCAACCCCTTGATTATTACTTCTTGATTAGCACTAGTTGCTATGGAAAAAAAAAATGTAACTTTCTTACAGAAATTTCTACCTTGTACATCAGAGAGAAGGAAACTTTAAAAATATTTTATCTCAAAATACGGTACAATCTAACACATTAAAAAGCTCAGGCAGGGTAAAGATATAGTAATTTGAGCAGCTTGCATTTAAAAGCAGTATGTAGGGAAGCGGCTGTGGCTCAATCAGTGGGGCTCCCGTTTGCCATGTGGGAGGCCCGGGGTTCGGTTCCCGGGGCCTTCTGGTGGGGGCAGGCCCGCCCACACGGCGTGGTTGGCTGACCCAGTGAGCACAAACAGCAGGGGGGCAATGGATGAATAAATAAATAAAATCTTTAAATAAATAAATAAATAAATAAAAGCAGTATGTACCTAAGCCTTTGAGTCTAACTTAAGAAAGGATTATTATCCTTTTATATATGAACTACAACTTCATGAACCCACCAAAAGTTGAGTGAGAGTGGATATAACTCACCCATGGTGAAAGATTGTGTTACAGTAATCAGAGCCTTCCGTAAAATGTATTGGTGCTGCCGTCAGGACCACTGCTTTGACCTACTGTGTCCAAAGTGAGGTATTCATACCCCTGGAGGTGCTGAGAGGAGGCGCACAGAAGGGGGTGAGGCCAGCCATGATTAGCAGGCATTGGGGGCAGGTGGAAGGAAGAAGGGGGGAGGGGGAGAAAGGGTGGAGTGTGAAAGCAAAGGTGATGGCCCTGTTTCATCTTCTCTTAGCCCCACTCGCATACAAATCCCTGCTCCGAGCTTCCCTGGCCATAATACCACCAAAGGGTCTCCAAGGCACCACTGAGATAACTGGGTAACTGGGTAGGTATCTCCACTAATGGATCGCCCTTGTAGCAGCCCTGGGCCTCATTACCTGAGAATAGGCCACCCAAGTTCAAAGCTCAGTCCAGAGAATTGGCCAAGCATGCCTCACAGGCTTCTAATTCTGATTCAGCTTTCACCAGAGGTTATAAGCACAGACCTGGGTTCAAATCTGGATTTTGTTACTTTTTGGCTATTTAACTTTATCCTTAGCTGTAAATTGGGAGTAATAATTGTACCTACCTTTAGGGCTGCTGTGAGAAATAACTTAACAGTTGGCAAAACACACAGTATAGTAACTAACACACAGTAAACACCTAATGAATGGAAGCTGTTAATATTACTGTACAGTAAATCTGGGGTCCTTGAAGGATTTCTTTTACTTCATTTAACCATTTATCCAACCACCATATCTTGAAAATCTTTTTATAGCCTTACAACTAAGTTATGTTTGCCCCTAAAGAACTTGCTGAAAACATCTTGAAACTATGAAGAGGTACATGAGATATTTTATTAAAAGTCTCCATAAGTATTTTTCAAACTGAGTGACAATAGCGAGGGAGAAAGAAAACTTTTTCACACCATTTTATAGGCCTTACTAAGTAACTTAATACCTTCAGAAGAACAAATTCTACAAATCACTTCCCATGGTTTATTTATAGAAAATCCATTTGTATAAATTTTACTAAAAATTAATTTTTGGTATGTATCCTGTTAAAGATGACAGTGGTAGTGGTCAGAAGAAGCTGACTTATGATGTTATAAGAAATAACCAGAAAATCTCAGTGCAAAAGCAATAAAGACTTATTTCTTGCCTGTGCTGCATGACCATTGCAAGTTAGCCTCATGTCTTTATTCAGGGACCCAGGCTGATAACCCAACTACCATCTCAAAAGTTGCCAGTTGGAAAAGAGAAGAAATACAGTGATGGATTTTGTCTGTACTGGCAATGATATGATCAGCCACATAGTGACACAAAGCACTCTGCTTATACCTTATTGACCAGACTTCACATGGCTTAAGTGGCACAGTGCCAGGATATTCTATGAGCAGCTTTGATGACAGCTATAGTGGTTAAATGATTATTGTTCTTTCCAGTATGTATATATGTAAGTTTATTTTATTATTTTTTTAAGATTTTATTTATTTATTCATTTATCCCCCCCTTGCTGTTTGTGCTCGCTGGGTTAGCTAACCACACCGTGTGGGTGGGCTTGCCTTCACCAGGAGGCCCTGGGAACCGAACCCGGGGCCTCCCACATGGTAAACGGGAGCCCTACTGATTGATCCACAGCCGCTTCCCTATATGTAAGTTTAAATTCCTGCTACAGGTTAGTATCAACGTGTGAAATTTTCTTCAGTCATCATTTTAAACTAAGATGAGGCCAAAAGCCTTGCTATTACTGACAGTAATAACTGTCATAAATTTAAAAAGCAACAAGTGTCATGTACATTTCCATTCTTCTAGTGAAGATATGTGATTTTATAAATAGATGAGCTGAATTGTTACTTATATTTCATTGTTTATAGTATCTTTGGGTGTTTTTAAAAGTTTTATGCAATAAAAAATATTTACTCTTTTTACTTTCACAGCTAACTTCTACTCAATGCAAGTGATGGTTTTCCATTTAAGATTGTGATGTTAGGCTTCCCATACACACAAAAAATTTTTTATTTAAGTTAAGGGTGTATTGATTTAAAGAAAACTATAAAGTTAACAATAGTACTAGTGTTTTGTGCCAAAAAGTGGGAAACCTACTCATGAATCAATGATTTGGGAAATATTGCTTTGACCCAATATGATATTTCCTATGATTTTATAATAGTATAAGAGTATTAAACTTGTTGGATGGAGGCATATTTTAGAAGATTCTACAACTATGAATGTATTCACTTTGGGGAAAAAATTGAGGCTATAGCCTGCTAAATAAGTATCAATCCAGTTGAAAAAAGAAACTATTAAAATGTGCAATATCAATCATTATGTGCTGGAACAGGCCATGGTCCTTTAAATCAACAGTTTAAGGCTATTCGTAGGAGCTTTGAAGTTTCCATTATTGAACCAGAGAGCCCAGATATCTTTATTTCCCACCAGAGAGTCTTCTAACATGCAGTTGATCTCTTGCTCTTCTGAGCCCCAATCTTTCAATGCCATCAGAGCTTTGGCTAGGAGGTCTTGGCTTGAAAAGATTTTTTCACAAATGCTGGAAGATACTTTTCATTTGCAACAGAATCAAACAGCTAGACTGAAGGAGCTAAATGAGAGGCAGTTCTAGGAATCAAATGTAGAACATACAGTGTCCCTCTATACATTTGGCATGTTGGAAGAAATTTGTCTTACCTTGGTTCTCTCTAAAATCTCTGCAACTCAATATGCCAATCTCCTAATATTTATCAAATAGTAGCCAAAGAAAGGCACAGTGTTTGATACTGTAGACATAGAAAATAAGATGCTCTCATATTCTAGTCATAGAAACTATTTCCATTACTGAGATTTAGGGATCATATATGTAAGCTAACAACATGTGATAAATACACTGTGGTTCCTTTTCCTGAATAAGTATTATATCATGAAATAATAATAGCTAAGAGTCATTAATCTTTTATTGCTTTCTGTACTAGGTTCCTTACTTGTATTATCTCATATTTGAGGTAGATATTAATATCTTCATTTTGCAGATGCAGAAAATTTAAGTTTAGAGAAGTTAAGTTGCGCAAGGTCATAAATTAAGAAAGCGGCAAAGCAAGGAATTTATGCAAGGCCAACCGATTTAAAATTAAACTCTTAACTGCTTCAATACACTACAACTGAGCCTTGGAAATGAATATAAAAACTTTTTTCCTAAACCATATACTACCTAAGCACTAATTTTTGGCTACTGAAGGCTAAAAGTAACCCATTAATTAGTTTTTTGTGTGTGTATCATGATCATATGCTCTATACAAGCTCATTCAGTGCCTTTCATAAAGTAAACACTCAATAAACAGATCCTCTGTTGAGTTGACTATAGCAGAACATGCATGTGATCAAATCCTTGATAGCTTCATCCATTTGACAAGCATCTCCCAGCTACTGCAATGAAAACTCTGCTGTTGGATATAAACATCATTCATATTTTACTCTCCATAAAAAATATGACCCTAGTTTCTAATTCTGACTTCCTGACTTCTTTGAAATCAAGGGAAAGGAATAAAAATGAGCATTTACATAAAATTTTCCACGGAATTTTGTTTTACATGATATTTTCAAAGTAATATTATATTGGATGGCGATATGGTGCAATGGAAGGAAAATTAAAAATTTAAACAGAAGACTTTACATTACACCTTAACAACCCACGTGGAAAGTCAGTTACCACATAAAAGCATCATTCATCTTATCTCCTGCCAACTTCAAGGATAATATGGAATTTAAAGCAAGTCTTTTAAAAGTATCCTTTGTGTCCCAAAGTATGTTCAGTGGAAGTTCAGGGTCTATATGAGTTCTGTGGTGACTTTGTAAAATCCTAAATGTATGATTTTCTCCAAGACACCCATTACATGTGTTATTATATAGAAGGCAACAAGAAGCCTTGCTGTTTGGAATCTACTTTGCTTTATTTAACTAAGTCTTTTTCAAATTTATTTGACTGTGTGGCATTTTCTTTGAGGATTACCAATTAATATCTGTGGGTGCTAATATTCCTTGGAACACAGTTTGGGAAACACTGCCCTATGCCATTATAAGATACTCTGGCAGTTGAGGGCACACACTTAGGAGCTATTTATATAGGGAAAAAATGGAGAACACTTGGAGAAAGTGCAGAAATCATCCATATGCCAACAGGATGGGCCTGTTTTTATATATTGCCCATTCCACGTTGCTTCTCATTAATGGAATCGGAAGATCTGTATAAATGCAGTAAGAGGTATTATAAAATGCATACCCCACCCCCAAGTCCAAGAATATCTGAAGCTCCTCTGCCTCCAGAAGAAAGGAAACAAACATCTGTTGAGATTCCTCCATGTTCTGGGCCCATGACAGACAATTTCACACAGGTTGTCTAATTGCAATCTTCTTGGTTTTAATGTTTGCATCTTAAAACTTAAACGTGAAGAACAGACTTCCTTTAACAACAAAAACAAGTTAAAATTATACTATTCATTGAAAGTGTTATTGGCAATGAGATCTAGAATATGTGGGTATTTAACAGTCCAGTCCAGAACCCCAGTTCATGTGTATTTTGTGTTAGGAAAATCTTCACTGTACCTTAGAATGTTAACTATCAAAACAACCCTGGAAAAAAAAAAAAAACAACCCTGAGCAATGAGCTAATTCATTCAATGTCCTAGCTCTGAGAATACAGCAGTATATATAACAGACATAGTCCCTGACCTCCTGGAGCTTGTATTCTAATGGAGGGAGACAGACTACAAATAAAAATTATTAATACATATATAAAATGATAGTAATGAAGAAAAATTAAACAGTATTTTTGGATGAATTTTATGCTTTATTAATATGCATCAATAAATTTGATTTGTTAGAAAAAAAAGTTTGCTAAACCATTGGATGAAAGTCAAATTAGCAAAAAAAGGAACAGACTTGGCACTGCCATAGATATTCAGTAAAAAACATTATCCAACTGTAAATCATCCAACTTCAATGCAATGCGGTTAGAAGAAACTAAAAAATAGGTGTTTTGACTGGAAATTAAAAGCTGATATATCTTCATAACAAGTTTTCTGACCATGGCCTCATTTTCTACTGACCCTGTCATCAGGTGGTAAGAATAATCAATGTCCTAAAAAAATCACCTCAAGTATTCAACATTAGGTAGCAGGTTGAACTTACACTGAACTTTCTGTTTATTGATTACATTTTTCAATTTGTATATTTAAGCTAATGTATTTTCCACACCGAAATACTTCTAACGACGTACCTTAGAATTGGTACTTTCTATAAGTTGTCACGATATGCATTATCTGAAGAATAGGGATATTTTTCTTTTTTCATTTAAAGATGCAACACACAAATGCTGACTTTATATATTCACATACAACTTTTTTGTTCACATTTATAATGCAAAAGATTGGTGAACTCAGAGGAACTGCTGTAATCACTACACGGGGCATACTATATTAGTATTTCAAAAGTTTATTTCAACCCATTTCTTCTTTCATACTCTAAAACATCTTCATTATGTTGGTTGATGAGATAGCCCCACAGAAAGACGGTGGTGGCGAAGGTCAGGCCAACCTTCACCCAGTCCGGACTGCTATGCGGAGGCTCCCGAACATAGAACTTTGACCGCGCTGAAAGACCGCTAGGAACTGGGACAGGGCCAGCAGTTTGGAGTAGGAACGCAGCAACGCGGAGGGTGCCATCTTCCTGGCAATTAAACAGTGTTGAGAGAGTCATGAGCATGGTTTTTTTTTTTCTTATGCATGGTCAGGGAAAGCCTCACTGAGCAGAGACTTGATGGAAGTGGAGGAAGAGTCAGGATATCTGGGGGAAGAGAAGAGAGAACCAGTCAGAGGAAACAGCAGGTGCAAATGACCTGTGGCAATAGAATGCTTATTGTACACATGCATGGAACAGCAAGGAGGCCCAGTGTGCCTGGAACAGAGTAACTATGGGGGAGGAAGAAAAAAAAAGAGATAAAGTCAGATCATTGAGAGTGGGAATGAGAGCACAGAACATCAGGGCCCTTATAAAGGACAGTGTAAGGCTTGGACAATTACTTGGAGTGAGTTTGCAAAGCAATTTCAGTGTTTTAAGCAGAGAAGTGATATGATCTAACTTCTAGTTACGAATATCTTCTATGTGGAGAATATGACTATGGATTGGGGGAGGTGAAAATTGTGAAAGTAGGCAGACCAGTTAGGAGATTGTTAGTTGAAATGAATGCAAATGAGAGATGATGGTGACTCAGAACAGGGCTATGGTGGTAGAAGTGGTGAGATGTGTGGCTATATTTTGAAGACAAAGCTGACAGAACTAGCATGTGAGATATGAGAGAAAGAGAGGAGTCAAGAATGAATGTGTGGTTTAAGCCTGAGCGTCTAGAAAGATTAAGGTCCATTAAATGAGACTGAGTGACTAGGAAAGAGCAACGATTTTTTTTTTTTTTGGGGGGGGGAGGTGGGGCGGGGCAGGGAGGGAGAATCAAGAGTGTGGTTTAGAACCAATTAAATTTGAGATCCAAATGGAAATGTCAAATGTGTAGTTGGATATACTAATCTAGTGTTCAGGGGACTGTCTGGGTTTGATGTCATCTATGTGTAAATGATATTTAAATCCTTGAGACCAGATGAAATTACCCAAGAATTGAATCTAGACAGAGAAAAGTAAAGGGCAGAACACTGAGTCTTGGGGTACACCAGTGTTTAGAGGACCATTTTTATACATGAGGTACCATGGCTGGAAAGTGACTAAGCCAGGGTACTTTATAATGGCCAGCGAAGTTGTTCATCAGATAGTACGTTGCTACTCCCCTTAGGAGAGAGGCATTTCATCAGAGGGTCTGGAGACATTGCGCCTGCTACCTGAGGGTGGGTACCTGAGAGGACCCTAATGAACCCTGGTGAATTGGCAAGAACCAAAATTTGATTCCACATTGATTCCTCTAGTCTTATAAAACCAGATACTCTTTTGTTTTTTTAGCCTACAGAAAACAAACAAACAAACAAAAAAACAAGCTAGAGTTTCAAGTTCATAAGCAGCACACATATCATATTATATTTAATAACCATAATCATTTATTGAGTGCTAACAGGCACTTTGCTAGTTATTTCTGTGCTAAGTACCTTCTAGTTGCTTCTCCATATCCATTCTCCATCTTCCTCTCCCCACAATGCCCTGTGTGTGTATCAGGGATACTGAGCAATATGGACCATATATCAAGTGGCTTGCTTTGTCCTCTGTTGTGCACTACTCTCTCCTTCCAGATGCCAGTCATCACTCCCTCTACTGACCCATTTCAGGCTGGGGGTGGGGAGGGGAGGGATGAGTGATGGGGGGTGAGTTTGTGGCTCTCTCTATTACTAACTCCAGGATACTTTCCTAGACATTGTGCTGCTTCCCCAACTGCCTACTCACTCTTTATAAATTGCCCCTTTCTCAAGCTTTCCTCAAATTACCCATTTTGAGTGTGTTATCTTCTCCCTTTGGGAAGCCTGAGTAGCACAACATTAAAAGTTTCTCTCATTAGCACTCCCTTTCCCTCTTCTCCAATGGCAGCATGGCAAAAGTATAATCCCCATTTTACAAATAAGAAAAGAGAGGTAATTTGCATAAATTCACTCAGTAAGGAGCAGAGCCAGAATTGTACTCTTAACCATTTTGTGATATTGCAGCATGATCTCAATTGTAATTAATTATAAAGGCATAAGCAATTGGAAAGTCATTAATTCACAATAAAATAAAAATAATTTTAAAAATTATTGCTTGTTATATGTCAAGTGTGTCATAAACATTAGCTCACTCGATGCTTACTCTAACCCTATTATTATCCCCATTTTAGAGATAAAGAAAGTGAGACTTAAAAAAGAAAAAGTGAGGCTTAACATTTAAGTAATTTCTCAAAGTCAGACAATAAATGACAGAGCAGGGATTTGCAAAGTCTGTGCTAGTAAACTTTCTGTGATATTGTAGTAAGAATATTGTAGGTACAAATCTGTTTAGTCTCATTTACAAGGAAAATTATAATTATAATTAATATACAACTGAGGTTTAAGCATTTTGATCAGATTATACTTACCTATCAGGAATGCAATAGAATTGAAAATGATTTCCTGAGTATTTGTGCACAGTCCATGCTAATTTGCCTCTGTGGTCAATATTCTCAACGTAGATTGATAGAAACAGACCAGCTGTAGCCATCAGTCACTTCAAAAAATTTGCCTATTGCTGTGATTTGCCAATCACCAATCAACAAACCAGGGTTTTTTGAGGACTTGCCCTGTGCCCAGTGCTAGGCCAAGAAACCCTGTAAAGGATATTGCAAATGTAATCAGTGTTCTCATTCTCTGCCTTTAAGAAATACATAGTTAGGAAGTAAAGACTGAATGTATAAAACAATCACTAGTTATGTAAGATAATGCTTAAGTGCCAAATTAAATATCAATGGAGAGAAAAAAATCGGAGTGCTCAGGGAGTGTTTATGGAGGAGAGGGGCTGATGTCCTGGTTGATAGAGTTTTGATTCCTCCCTTTCTGGCTTCATAGTATTAATTATTGTGTTAATCATTAGATATCAGTTCTTTTGTCCAACATTCTTGTGATATAAACTTTAAAGTGAAATTGTTACTTTGAAAGTAATAATTGTGTGAAACATTTTTTCCCAACTGGTGTAAGAATATCCCAAGGAGCTTATTCGGAGCAGGTCCCTCTTGCAAGCTTTCCCACCACCACATCTGTCATTCCTGCAGTAGAGCTCGTAGAATTGCAGCTCTCTTTAGACTGCTCCACCATCTGGGATCCCCAGGCTGCAGCACAGGCACACCCGATTCCCCCAGAAGCCTTCTCTTTGGCCCCTGCCCTCAGATGTCAGTTTAGTTTTTTCCAGAAAGTCCAAAAGAATGCAAAATAATCAGCCTAAATTTGTGTGGGTCTAGGACTTTCAGATCCTAATCATGCCCAGTGTGTGGCCTGTCAGGAGCATACCAGGATTTTCTTTTTTCCATTCACCTCAGAGCAGACCCATATAGCAAACACAAGCTTAAATGGGGTCACCAGCAGGGTCACCAACAGGGAAGAGGAAAGAGACTATTTTCTTTTTCCAGTGTTATGAATCTTTTTCTCTCTGCCTTTCTTGAATTTTTCTGCTTACCCAAGGAAAAGTACAGCCATACTGCCATTCCTTCCTTGGCAGCTACTCCACATTTCTGGCCATGAAATCTGAATATGCATGAGAATGTTTAAATACACACTTGGTTGGGGGGTGACACAGTTAAAAAGTAGGAGCTGGCCAGGTGATGTCAATATCACAAAATTTGTTATTACCCTTGTAGGAAAAGTCAACGCAGAGAGGGTTGGCTTCTGGAAAACTTTTGGCTTTCTTTTTGAACATTCTAGGCAGTAACTCAGTGGCTAGCACTCAGGGTTCAAAAGGCCATGGGTGTAATTAGTCTCAGAGGTTCATATGGTTTAGGGATTTAAGGAATGGCATTAAAATGCCAGAAACATCATAATCCACAGAATAAAGTGTTTAGAGCTGTTTGTTTTTGTTTTTCTTTCCTGGCTTTTAAAGAAAAGACAGTCATGCCTTTATGAGCGTCTACATAGGGATTCCATTTCAGAGGCCGGGGTTTCAGAGAAATAAATAAACCAAATTCCAAGATGCCTTGAAATCACACCTTGAAGCATTTATTTAGAAATCGATAGTGCCAGAGGTAAGAAGGGAGTCAGCCAGTCGTTAGATTTCACATAGACAGGACAACAGTCCATGCGTTGTGACTTTGCAGGACTGTGGGACACAAATCCTTTCCAAAAGTCAATCCCCCAAGATTTGCTTCCATTTTAAAAGTCACTTCCTGTTTTAAAACAGGAATTTTCAAAATGTGTTCTTCAAAGCCTGGGAATTTTGTATCAGTGCCAAAGAGGCTGTAGGGAGAAAGAAAGGGAAGCTGGGTGGTTGGTCTCCAAGTCTTCACTCTAGCTTTGCCCCCATTTATTCACTTTTGTTTGTTTGAAACATTTACTAACAAATGGGTTGAAACAGTTGGGAAAAAGGAGTTTTGCTAAAAAATAAAAGGAGAAGGAAAAAAAACAATAAAGCATCCACAAATTTAGAAAACTATGGGGTTGGGTGTCAATTACAATTGGCAGTGAATTAAAATGCCCCAGGGAAATTTGGGATAAGGACACAGAAGCAATGCAATCACCAGTTCCCTGAGCAAAGAACAGAGGTCTAAGCAAGGGACACCAAAAGGTAAAACCCGATGGGGGAGGCTGGAACATGCCAGATGTTGGAGGGGGATGTGGAGGGTGAAGGAAGGATAAGCCCAGAGGGATGAAAAACTTTAGGTTCTCCTTAGAGTGGGCAGTAAAAGAACAAGGACATTTGCAGAGAGGATGCTAAAAGGGGTGGAGAACACTGAAAGAATATATAACATTATATTAAAAGTCCACTATCGGACTTCCGGGAAGATGGCGGACTAGTAAGACACGGGAATCTCTTCTCCAGAAAAATAGCTAGAGGACAAGCTGAAACAGCCCAGAAAAAGATCTTCTAGGGTTTAGGACAGCAGGTGAAGGCTGCACACCACCCAGAAGAGAGAGGGACAGAAGAGGGAAATCGCGACTACAGAACTGTGAGTTGCAAGTAGCAGCTTCTGCTGCTGCCGGCACCCTCCCCCACACCCTTCAGAATCTCGGGGCCTTGGGCCTGCGACCACAGACAAAGGGGGCTCCAGGGATCTACCACTCCCAGAAAGAGGAGAGAGAGGGACACAGCCTTAGGCTGACTCAGGTTCTGACCTGTAAATTTGGGCTGTGGAGCCCCACGGACCCTTCCACACAGCGGTTTGCCCTGGGAGCCTGGAAAGGACTGGAGAAATCCGATCCTCACAACCTCCCTCTCTTCTAGCCTGGACTAATTGTTGAGGACTCCATGGGAGAGGGGAGAGAGAGCCTGGGGCTGACCCTGCTTTGGACTCCCAGGTTTGGTCTGCCCTGTCCCTAGAGCCCTTCCAGGCTGGGTGGGGCTGTGCCATTGTTTGCCTTGGAGCCTGCAAGGGGCTAAAGATATACAAATCTCCTCCTCTACTAACAGGGACTGATTGTTGAAGATTCAGAAGGGAGTGGAAATATTTCCTAGCTGAGAAAAGGGGGGCGCTACGAGAGAAGTCTGGAGAACAGTTTCAGAAAGTTTGAATCACAGGGCTCCTAGCCCCCAGACAGGAAGCTCTATCACATTGATCTGGTCTGTGTCACAACAAATACGCTCCTACCAGGCATTGAATTGAGAGCTGCCAACAAGCGCCATCTCCTGGCAGACCAAGGAAGTGCACATAAGAAAATTAATAAGTAAGAGAGGCTTTTCCTGGCTTCTACAGCCTCCCTGCCCAAGGTCCTAGGAAACAATTTTACAACCAATTACTGGGTCCAATGCCCAGTTTTGAGCAACCAGCAGAACAATCCTAACAATCAAGGTTGAGCCAAAAATCAAAGAGCTGTGGTAACTCACAGCCTCCTGCCACTAAAACCCCATAAAAGAGAAAGAGATAGAGCATCTAAGTAAAATACAAACTAACCAGATGCCTAAACACCAGCAAAAAATTACGAACCATACTAAGAAAATAGAAGACATGGCCAAGAAAAGGAATACAGCAAAGTCCCAGAAGAGATGCAGAATTTGAGAGAACTAATCAGTGAGATGAGCACAAATTTCCAAAATCAAATTAATGAGATGAAAGAGAATATAGTTAAAGAGATAAATGACATCAAGAAGTCATTGATCTGGCTGGGCCCCCCAACCTTTCCCCAAGAGCACCCAGCACAGCAAGAAAGTACACTGAAATCCATTCCCCCTCCAGTGCACCCTCAGGACCCTGGATAGGGATGGACTTCTTGCCTTTCTCAATAAACCTTGCCAAATCCAAAAAAAAAAAAAAAAAAAAAAGAAGTCATTGAGTGAATGCAAAGAAGAATTTGAAATCCTGAACAGAAAAGTAACGGAGTTCATGGGAATGAAAGACACAATAGGTGAAGTCAAAAATACATTTGAGGCATACAACAGCAGACTCGAAATGATAGAAGAAGGAATAAGTGATACCGAAGACAGAGCAGCTAAAATTGAAGAGAGAAAAGAATAGAGATAAAAGAAGGGAAAAAATTGAGCAGGGGCTCAGAGAGCTGAATGACAACACAAAGCACAAGAACATATGTGTCATGGGAGTTCCAGAAGGGGAAGAGAAAGGAAAAGGGGCAGAAAGAGTATTTGAGGAAATAATAGCTGAAAATTTCCCAACTCTCACGAAAAAATTAACTTACATGTCCAAGAAGCATACCGTACCCCAATGAGAATAAATCCAAATAGACCTACGCCAAGATACATATTATTCAGAATGTCAAATGTAAAAGATAATGGGAAGCGGCTGTGGCTCAATCAGTAGGGCTCCCGTTTACTATATGGGAGGCCCCGGGTACGGTTCCCGGGGCCTCCTGGTGGAGGCCGGCCCGCCCGCACGGCGTGGTTGGCTGACCCAGCGAGCACAAGTAGCAGGGGGAGGATAAATGAATAAATAAATAAAATCTTTAAAAAAAAAAATGTAAAAGATAAAGAGAAAATTCTCAGAGCAGCAAGAGAGAAGCAAACGATCAAGTACAAAAGATGTCCAGTAAGACTTAGTGCAGATTTCTCTTCAGAAACCATGGAGGCAAGAAGACAGTGGTATGATACAATTAGGAAATTGAAAGAGAAAAACTGCAAGACGAGAATTCTTTATCCAGCAAAACTGTCCTTCAGATATGAAGGTGAATATAAAGTATTCACAAACAAACAGAAACTAAGAGAGTTGGCAAAAAAGAATCCACCTTTGCAGGAAATATTAAAGGAAGCCTTAGAACCTGAAAGAAAAAGACAGGAGAGAGAGGCTTGGAGGAGAATATAGAAGAAAGAAAAGTAGAAAGGATAACCAAAAGAGTAAAAAGAGAGACAAAAATAAGATGACATATGAAAACCAAAGAATACAATGGAGGAAATAAATAGTGCATTTTCAGTAATATCATTGAATGTGAATGGATTAAATTCCCCAATCAAAAGATACAGGCTGACAGAATGGATAAAAAAACACGAGCCATCCATATGCTGCTTACAAGAAACTCACCTCAGACCCAAGGATACAAACCGGCTGAAAGTAAAAGGTTGGAAAAAGATACTCCACGCGAATAGTAACCAGAAAAGAGCAGGGGTAGCTATACTAATATCAGACAAAACAGACTTCAAATGCAAAAAAAGTGATAAGAGATGCGGAAGGCCATTATATATTAATAAAAGGGATGATCCTCCAGGAAGATATAACACTCATAAATATCTACGTACCTAACCAGGGTGCCCCAAAATATATGAGGCAAACTCTGGCAAAACTGAAGGGAGAAATAGACATTTCTACAATAATCGTCGGAGACTTCAACACCCCTCTCACATCATTAGATAGAACAACTAGACAGAAGATCAACAAGGAAACAGAAAACTTGAACAATATGATAAACAAGTAAGACCTAACAGACATATGCAGAACACTGCATCCAAACTCAGCGGGCTATACATTCTTCTCAAGTGCCCATGGATCTTTCTCCAGGATAGACCACAGGTTAGGTCACAATACAACTATCAATAAATATAAAAAGATTGAAATTATACAAAACACCTTCTCAGATCATAATGGAATGAAACTAGAAATCAATAACAGACAGGAAAAAAGTAAATTTGCAAATGTGTGGAGACTGAACAACACACTCCTAAATATTTGGTGGGTCAAAGAAGAAATTGCAAGTGAAATCAGGAAATATATTGAGACAAATGAAAATGAGAACACAATGTATCAAAACTTATGGGATACAGCGAAGGAAGTCTTGAGAGGGAAATTTATAGCCCTAAATGCCTATATTAAGAAACAAGAAAGAGCTAAACTCAAAGATTTAACTGAACAACTTGAGAAACTAGAAAAAGAACAGCAAACCAATCCCAAAGCAAGCAGAAGGAAAGAAATAATAAAGATTAGAGCAGAAATAAATGAAAATGAGAACAGAAAAACAATAGAGAAAATCAACAAAACCAAAAGCTGGTTCTTTGAGAAGATCAATAAAATTGACAAACCCCTCGGTAGACTAACAAAGAAAAAAAGAGAGAAGATGCAAATAAATACAATCAGAAATGAAAGGGGGGAAATTACAAATGGCCTCACAGAAATAAAAAGAATCATAAGAGGATATTATGAGAAACTATATGCCAACAAACTAGACAATCTAGATGAAATGGACAAATTTCTAGAAACTCATAACCAACCTACACTGACACAACAAGAAATACAAGAACTTAACAAACCAATCACAATTAAGGAGATTGAATCCGTCATCAAAAATCTCCCAGCAAAGAAAAGTCCAGGACCAGATGGCTTCACAGGTGAATTCTACCAAGCATTTCTAAAAGAATTAACACCAATCCTGTTTAAACTCTTCCAAAAAATTGAAGAGGACGGAAAATTACCCAACACATTTATGAAGCCAACATCACCCTAGTACCAAAGCCAGATAAAGATTCCACAAGAAAAGAGAATTACAGACCAATCTCTCTAATGAACATAAATGCAAAACTTCTAACAAAATACTTGCAAATCGAATCCAACAGCATATCAAAAAACTTATACATCACGACCAAGTGGGATTTATTCCTGGTATGCAAGGCTGGTTCAACATAAGAAAATCAATCAATGTAATACACTACATTAACAAACTGAAGGGAAAAAAAAAAAACATGATCATCTCAATAGATGCAGAAAAGGCATTCGACAAAATCCAACATCCTTTTTTGATAAAAATACTTTAAAAGATAGGAATAAAAGGAAAATTCCTCAATATGATAAAAGGCATATATGAAAAACCCACAGCCAACATCATACTCAATGGGGAAAGGTTGAAAGCTTTCCCTCTAAGATCAGGAACAAGACAAGGATGCCCAATGTCACCATTGTTATTCAACATTGTACTAGAAGTTCTAGCTAGGGCAATTAGACAAGACAAAAAAAATTAAAGGCATCCAAATAGGAAAAAAGGAAGTAAAACTCTCACTGTTTGCAGATGACATGATCCTGTATTTAGAAAATCCTGAAGTATCCACAACAAAGCTACTTGAACCAATAAATGAGTTTAGCATAGTGGCAGGATACAAGATCAACACGCAAAAATCAGTAATGTTTTTGTACACTTGTACTGAACAATCTGAGAAGGAAATCAGGAGGAAAATCCCATTTTCAATAGCAACGAAAAGACTCAAATACCTAGGAGTTAATTTAACCAAAGAAGTACAGGACCTATATGCAGAAAACTACAAAACAATGCTAAAAGAAATTTAAAAAGACCTAAACAAATGGAAAGACATTCCGTGTTCATGGATTGGAAGAATAAATATCGTGAAGATGTCAATCTTGCCCAAACTGATTTATAGATTCAGTGCAATACCAATCAAAATCCCAACAGCTTACTTTACAGAATTAGAGAAGGCAATTACCAAATTCATCTGGAAGGGTGAGTGCACCCGAATAGCCAAAAGCATTCTAAAAAAGAAGAGCAATGTGGGAGGAATTTCACTACCTGACCTTGAAACATATTACAAAGCTACAGTGGTCAAAACAGCATGGTACTGGCATAAAGATAGACATATCGATCAGTGGAATAGAATTGAGAATCCAGAAATATACCCTCACATATACAGTCAACTGGTTTTTGACAAACCTACCAAGCCCATGCTAATGGGAAAAAACAGTCTCTTCAACAAATGGTGTTGGGAGAACTGGATATCTATAACCAAAAGAATGAAAGAGGACCCCTATCTCACCCCCTATACAAGAATCAATTCAAAATGGATCAAAGATCTAAATGTAAAAGCCAGGACCATAAAACTACTAGAAGAAAATGTAGGGAAACATCTTCAAGACCTTGTAGTAGGTGGTGGTTTCTTGGACCGTACACCCAAGCACGTGCAACAAAAGAAAAAGTAGATAAATGGGACCTCCTCAAAATTAAACACTTTTGCACCTCACAGGACTTTGTCAGAAGGGTGAAAAGGCAGCCAACTCAATGGGAAAAAATATTTGGAAATCACGTATCTGATAAGGGTTTAATATCCAGGATATATAAAGAGATGTTACAACTCAACAATAAAAAGACAAATGACCCAATTTAAAAATGGGCAAAAGACTTGAATAGACATTTCTCCGAAGAAGAAATACAAATGGCAAAAAAACACATGAAGAAATGCTCAACATCACTCATGATTAGGGAAATGCAAATCAAAACTACAATGAGATATCATTTCACACCTATCAGAACGGCCACTATTGAAAAGACAGAGAACTACAAGTGTTGGAGAGGATGTGGAGAGATAGGAACACTTCTTCACTGTTGGTGGGAATGCAGGGTGGTACAACCACTATGGAGGACTGTTTGGCAGTTCCTAAAGAAGTTCAATATAGACTTGCCATGTGACCCTGCAATACCATTACTGGGTATATACCCAGAAGAACTGAGAGCAGGGACACGAACAGCCATCTGCACACCTATGTTCACAGCCACATTATTCACCATTGCCAAAAGTTGGAAACAACCCACATGTCCATCAACAGACGAATGGATAAACAAACTGTGGTCTAGTCACACGATGGAATATTATGCAGCTGTAAGAAGAAATGAAGTCATAAAGCATATGGCAACATGGATGAACCTGGAGGACATTATTTTGAGCAAAGCAAGCCAGACACAAAAGGACAAATACTGTATGAATGCATTACTATGAACCAAATATATTGTATAACATATTGTTTGATTAAAAAAAAAATTTATATGTATCCTTTACATTTAATAAAAAAAAAAAAAAAAAAAAAGTCCACTATCAAGTGCCTGGAGAAGCTGATCATCAAGGCGTAAATTTCAGAGAAAATCACATGAAGTTGGGTCTTGTCAACACCCCACTACAAGGGTATAGAAATCCCCTAAACTTGAAATTACATGGAAGATTTACGAGAAAACTTTAGATGGAGAAAGCTATAGTATGAATTCTATCCTCCACCTCGAGCAGAGGGGTGAGGACAGTCCCCTCACTTTGAGTCTGGTGAGAGGGTTTCCCAAGAAGACCATTCAGAACATGTTTTTTATTGTTCATAATTTGGGGAGTTTATTTGACACATGCCAAAGCAAGAAATCCTCTGGTGTTCTGAGGGCACAGAGAGGGAGGCTACAGCTGGGAAATAACTGTATTCCCCTCTCATGCAAGTCAAAGACATGGTGCCTGGGGCCAGATGGCAACTCTGGTTACTGAGAATGGGATCCTAAAGATAAAGTGCCTTAAAGCATTTGTGCCTGAGGAGTAGGGGACTCTGATGAGATTATCTGTGCAAAATGAAGCACTGGAAAATCAGAAGGTGAGGAGTGGTTAGAATGATAGGCCAAAGGAGAGCAAAAAGCTGGCTTACAAGCCTGATAGCCTTTCCTCTTTCCTTCTTCAGACCCAGAGTCAGAAAGAGCAGCTATTGAGTGGTGGAAAAGGTTGGCAGGGAAGTGAGATGTCTATTATACCATCTGCACTAAAGACAGATTTGTCCAAGGCAGCCCTGGCAAACAGATGAGAGGTCTAATTTTGAATGCAAACTGAAATGTTGATTAACATCTTATGACCGAACATCCTAATTTCTGAACTCAGACTGTGTTTTGTAACTTAAGTTATTTGGGGTCTTTTATGACCTAATTATGACAAGAAATATCATGGTGCCTGATGGAGTTTGCTTTCAAAGGCAGAAGAAAAAACGTCTTCCTCCAATAAATTAATCTTAAAGTGGCAGTGGGTAAAGCAATGCTTTGAATTGTATGCCTATGAGTGAGGCTTGTTCATCTTCTCATTTAATAAGTCTTTTAGGATATTTGACCCTCACCCATACCACAATGTCCAGGGCAGGTCTTGCTCCTGAACTAAAAAGTAAAATCCCACATACTGTGGTCAGGAAGAAAATGATTTGTGAAACTGGAAGCAACCATGGAGGGCTTGGGAGGTTGGTTATATGGTTGTTTTTTTGGTGTCTTTCAGTTTTTCATTGCAGAAGATTCTGAAGGTAGTATTCAGCCTAGAACGTCTTTTAATTTCATCTCATGCCAACATTCTACATAACCTCACTGCAGTTGCAAGAAGACTATCTGAGATTCATATCCAATTTTTTTTTCCACATTTGCATTGGAAGCTGTACTACTTTGAGTTATGGTGTTACCAGACCTGGGCAGTAATGGGTAGCAAGAGAAAAGTTTTTGCTAGAATGTAAAAAAGACTGTACTTTGAAGACTGACCCTTTAACAATTGAAGAGAGAGAGTGTAAGAGTCCTAGTGAAATCACAAAGGATAATGCTGTCATGATAGCATAAAGGGATTATGCAGCCTTGGATGATGGAAAAGGCACACAAGACCAGGTCAGAGATACTTTATTTTTTTTTATTTATTTATTTTTTTTAAAGATTTTATTTATTTATTCATTTATCCCCCCCTTGCTGCTTGTGCTCACTGGGTCAGCTAACCACGCCGCACGGGCAGGCTTGCCTTCACCAGGAGGCCCCGGGAACCGAACCCGGGGCCTCCCATATGGTAAACGGGAGCCCTACTGATTGAGCCACAGCCGCTTCCCTCAGAGATACTTTAAAATCTGAACCATGTGATACTTAGATCTAAGCCTTATTTTAACTTCATCAGTTGGAGTGAAAGATCATTCATTCCATCATGTGAGCTCAATTATTCTCAACTCATCCTTTCTGCCCTCGAAATATGAAGCGGAAGTACCCCCTCCAGGTATTGTTACAGAGAAGTCTCTGAATCAGGAGTACATGGCAGACAATTAAAATCAGGATTCTGATGTTCAGAGTGAGTGAACCAGGTAAACACCCCCCATTAGATAATGGTGGCCCCAATATGCTTCCAATTCCAGCTACAAACCCGATACCTATTTTTAAGTAGGCCCATAGAAGGTAAGGAAAAGGAGCTTGGAAAAAGGATCCAATGGTTTACTTTCCCTTACCCTGAAGTCCTGTTTTCTTTTCTTTATTTGGGGGAAGGGGAAATGTGTTTTAAATTTACTTTCAATAAATCAACCCTCTGGAGACTGCCCTTATTTGCTTCTCTCAGCAAGGCCATTCACAACTTCTCACTCATGGGAAATACATTCACAGAACAAGAAAGAAAAAAATGAATTTCTTAGGAGAAAAAGAAGTATGCATTCTTAGGACTAAAAGAATAGGCAAAATATAACAATGTGAGATTAGCAACACATGGTCTATTAGTCTCAGCAGGAAATAGATCTGGAATGGTGACTCAAAAATTACAGGAAAAATATATGAGTACCTTAATTCCTCAATATTTTAGGATGAGCTTCTAATGAACTTATATTCATAAAATATTTCAGAATATTTTGTCAGAACTGTAAATAGTAGTCATCTGAAAAAAAGGAAAAAAGCAAACATTCAGTTTTTTTCCTTGGTCCACAGATGGTGGAAAGACTGTGTGTCATGAAAACAGGAGGGAGGGTTGTGATTTTGGGGGCTCAATAAAACCAGAATGACAATTTATTATTGTCATTTCAGATTCTCACCCCACTTCTTAGGCAACACAAAGCTACATTTACTTATTTACACAATAAATACAAAGGATTAGAAATCACATAATGGTTTAAAGGACAAATTCTGGTTCCATCCCATTCCTAGCTGCATAACAGTAGCACTGTCCCTTAACCTAAGCCTCAGTTTCCTTACTTTATAGCAGGGATAATAAAAATCTCATGTTTTTGTGAGGATTCAATGAGCTAATATAGGTGTGACAGCTGTGAAAAAGCACCGCTCAGGTTTCATGTGTGCAAGCATAACTGATTAACAACCCCAGCTACTGTCATTTTGGCTGCACCACCATATTCCACAGGGCTGCTGCCAGCCAATGACCAAGCACTAAGGGCTACCAATGCAGAGAATTACTGTGAGATATGGGACTCACCAAAGAGACAACTTTGGCTGGAAGACTCTCTGTTTGTTTGGTTGAATATTTCTTGGAATTGCATTGAAGTCGGAAGCTTTCCTACCTGTAGCAGTTTGGTATTATTTATGAATTCCAAAAATAGATATTGGATTATGTTTGTAAACTGTTCTGTTCCTCTGGGTGTATTAGATTGTATTAACTCAGAGATTTCACTTTTACTTGATTAAATAATGATTAAGCCTTTGATTGGACCATGTTACTAGGACTTCACTAGGACGTTGAATCCCAATCCCCTTGTTGGGCAGGGATTCACAGAGAAAACGACATGGCACAGGAGTTAGTGGGAGTTTATTTTTGCTGGAGCCCAGGGAAGTAAACCTACAGGAGAAGAATATAGATGAATAGAGATGGCTCCATAGACATAGCAGAGGACCTGGGAAGAGTGAGCCTGATAGTCTACAGCTGACCTTGTGGAGAGACCAGAGTAGCTGAGCCTGGAAAGGAACAAGCCCTGGGAAAGAGACAAGACCTATCCCAGCCTACAGCTGAGAAAGGAAGGAGCTGAGACCACGGACCATTAGGAGGAAGAGGGAGGCTGAATCTTCACAGAGAGTGGCAGCCATCTTGCTCCAACACATGCAATAGACTTTGGTGAAGGAAGCCTTGTGACTGTAAGCTTCTACCCAAATCAATACCCCTTATAAAAGCCAACAGATTCTGGTACTTTGCATCAGCACTCCTTTGGCTGACTAATACACTACCCAAGCTTCCTTCCTTCCCTCTCTCCTTCCCCAGGTGTCAAACCAGCATTGTGGTATGAAGGATCTTCCTGCCTTCTGCTACTCTTTCTCCTTTTACCTTCTATTGCTCCCTGCACTCACCAGAATAAATCTCTTTCATGTGTATCTCATATTAGAGGAGCCAGGCTAACACAGTAGGTAAAAACCAGCATCTCAAACTGAGGTTTGTCAAAGATTGGGGAGGGAGCAGATGTAGCTCAAGTGGTTGAGCGCCTGCCTCCCATGTACAAGGTCTTGGGTTTGATCCCCAATACCTCCTATAAACAAAACAAACAAACAAATGAGAAAACCAACTCTCATTGGGGAGCAGATATAGCTCAGTGGTTGAGGACTTGCTTCCCATGTATGAGGTCCTGGGTTCAACCCCTAGTACTTCCTTAAAAAAAAAAAAAAAAAAAAAAAAAGGCAATTTGAAGTAGGAGATTAATATTAGCAGAAACAGGCTGGGGGATGAAGTAGCTTCTTGTTTGCTGGAGTGTAATGGTAGACATGCACGTATAGTGGCATATAAGTCTAGAAAAGTAGGTTGGGACTAGACTTTGGAAGAGTAATTATATTAGTCAACTTTGCTTTGGTAACAAGCAAACCCAAAATCACAGTGACTTACAACAACAGACATTTATTTCTCATTTGTGTCATATGTTAGTGGTTATGGATCCGCTGCTGTGACTCTGTTTCAGTGTCTTCTCATCTTATTCCTGGATCCAGACTGAAGGAGCAGCTGCTATTTGGGAAACATGGTTTCTCAAGAAAAAGGACTGGTGGAAACATGCAATGGCTCTTTGGTCTTCTGCTGAAGACAAGACATATGTCACATCTACTCATATTCCATTGGCCAACACACATCACATGGCCAAGTCTGACATCAGTGGGGTAAAGAAGTATACTCCTACAACAAAGAAGGCACTACCAGTCACATTTCATTGGATAAGGATGTATAATCCTCTTGCAGGACAGAGGACTAAATAGTTGGTAGCAGTAAATCAGTTTATCACATCTAAGAAGTTATTCAGTTGGCCAAGGTTAAATATTAAAGATTTTTTTAGAAGGTGGGTGGCAAGATCAGGATTGTCTTTTGGTATGAAGGTGAATCTGGAATGGTGGTGTGGAAAGAAGAATTATATTGCTTTGGTTCAGGCAGGAGATGATGAAGGGCCTGACTAATGTAGTAACAGTGGAAACTTCCCTGTGCCCTCAAGCCTTACTTAGGGGCAGATCTCAAACCAGGTGGAAGAGGCATGTGCTCTCATGTGTTAGTGTCCCAGGTCTGCCACTCCCCAGAAGGCTACATGGAGTGTATCACATTCTGTTTCTTGGTCTGCACAAGGGACAGATTGACTATGTGAAACTAAACACATTACTAATGCATTACTAATGCATTTTAATGGGCTAGTAGATCAGAAGCCAGAGACCTATATCTGACTATCTAAGGACCTATGATGTTCATCTCTGTATGCTACATAACTCTGCAAGGGATCAGTTCACTTGCTGTAGTCCTCTCATACCCATGGACAAGTAGTTGTTTGCAATGGGACTAGAAAGGAAGGTCATGCCAAAGAAAGGAGTAACCCAAAACCAGCACTGACTTAGCAAGTATGTCTGGGCTTCCCTTGAGATATTTGAATTCTTTCTCCAACAGTGCTTCACTGCCCTGGGGGAGGCAATTCCTTTTCTTCCTCTTCCTCTTCCTCTTGTCCTCCTCCTCCTCTCCTCCTCCTCCTCCTCCTCCTTTCTACCTCAATGATTCTAACAACATATGCTCCTTTTTACTAGTGGCACCAAATCACATAATTATCTTCATTGCATGCTCTACCCTAAACACAGAGGCAAAGGTCTCCGCCAACCTCACCTTCTAGATTATCTGCTCTAAATCAGATATCCAGTTGAACCTGAAAATATATTGCCTGGGGTCAAGTGCTCCTAGGTCATTTCTTAAATAGTGCAATTGCCATCAACTAAGGCTGAGAAACGTGGTCATCTGGAAAGCTGGGTGCTCTCTCCGTGGCTTAGAGGCTCCACCACCACATCAATCCCACAGTACCCGGGACTTTGTGGGGTTTTCAGCACCAAGTTCACTTCCAGAGGAAAGAAATAGACACCATTTGCTCCTACTGCAAGTAAGTTAAAAGGTGTCCGTTCAGGAATAACATTTGTAAAAGTTTGTGTAGTTTGAGTGGAATCAAGGGACAGAAAAGGGAAAGAAAGAAACCTGAGCTGAGGAGAGCCTAGGAGACTTGGGTTGAATTGGCAAATGACAGGTTTGTTACAGATTTATAAAAATAATGTTGCTTTAAGGACAGAAAGAAAGCTAAGCCAAGAAACATCAACAGTAAGGTTGCCTCCCGCCTCCCCCAGCCCCCCCCCCCCACCCCCCCCCCCCCCAAGATATGCTTAAGCCAGGTTTAATTTTATGTCAGGAAAGAATTCCCTCCTGAGACTTTCCTGGCTACAGTTCAGTTGAGGATAATGTTTTCCAGCCATGTTTCCAGAGTCCCTGAAAAGTTTAAGGGAAAACAGCTAACAATTGTGAAGTCTTCATTTTGGAAGCAGCAGGGGGCGCTATTATGATAAAGTAACTGGGCTGTTTCTTGCCATACCGTGGTGATTTCTGAAATTCAGTCAACATTCTCTACATTTTATTTTCAGAACCAGGAAGTACCTAAACAATGGGATATTTACAGACTTTAGCAATTGTTATACCTCTCATTTTAATGCAAAGCTTTCATGTTATATTTTAAATTGAAAGAAAAATATTCTCAGATATTTGTTTATGTTACTAACCGCCTGCAAAGCATAACAGTATTTGATCACGTCCATCACTATGTAATGAAGCATATCTCATTCTATATATGGCAATCACAAAGGCTCTGGTGGATATGGATGTTTAAAATGAGACTCACAGGGTATAAAAGAGAGCCATTTTAACAACCTCACTAAAATATACCTACCTTTACCACACCAGGTATATCAATACTGCCAAAATAACTTATTTGTTCAGTTAATTTTGGTTTTCAAATTGCCTGGACCTGCTTAAAAATTGAGGAAGGAGGTGGGGAGGCCAAAACACACTGCTTGTCATTATAACCAGTCTTCGCTCTCCTTTGTGTTTGGTTGTTTTGAAGCCCTACATTATGACCACACAATGTGACTCTCCAGCAAGCCGAGGACTAAATGACTTAATATTTTAGGCGATTTTCATAATCGCCTACCTCTGATGACTCAGTCCCTTCCAATATCAGTTGAACTCTTAAGTCCAGGGTCTTCTGGAGCAAAAAGTGGACAACTGTTGGAGTCTCGAGTATATATTTCTGTGCCCGTTGCTTACATATTACTGTCAAGGACACCCTCAGAAGTAGTAAACGTAGATCTCCAGGGAAGTTTGGCCAAGAGAATGCTGAAGTTCAGAGAAACTGTGTCCAGGAGGAGAGGGAGCTAATGGGGAATTGGCTGGAACCTAGGGAACTGAAGAGGAGAGAAGAGGAAGCTTACAAGGAAGAAGGTAAAAATCAATGATCTCTCTAACCAGGTGTAGGGGCAATACAGTCTCCTCAAAGACAAATATCAGGGAAGCGGCTGTGGCTCAATCAGTAGGGCTCCCGTTTATCATATGGGAGGCCCCGGGTTCGGTTCCCGGGGCCTCCTGGTGAAGGCAAGCCAGCCTGCACGGCGTGGTTAGCTGACCCAGCGAGCACAAGCAGCAAGGGGGGGATAAATGAATAAATAAATAAAATCTTAAAAAAAAAAAAAATAAAAGACAAATATCACAGGGTGATTTTCAGAGAGATCACGGGTAAACGATATGAGAAAGCAAGAAATTACCTATAAAATAATCTAAAAATATTTAATAGAGGGCTGGCAGGAATAAAGTTAACAAGCAGGCTCAGCCTAGCATCCGATCTTACCACCAACTCCAGCAGTCAAGGTGGAAAAATGGGAAGAATAGAGAGTGAATTAGACAGAAGTGCTTCAAGGATGGCCTTGTCTTCCCTCAGAAGAATTTTGGGAGCAATAGTTGTTAACATCCTACAGCATAGTGGAATATTTTGCATTCCTGCCCATAACAGGAGAAAAACAAACATATCAGCTCTTTTCAAACATGGCTGGCTTTCAGTTGTATATCTCCTGATAAACTGACCAGCTGGCTTCTCAATGGTTCCAGAAAGATCTAGAATACCCTGCAATCAGTTAGGTACTCATTCTAAACTGTGTCCTGAGCAGAGGCTGACATAGGCATTCTTCTCCTCTTTACACTGTGAACCACATTGGGTCACAACAAGACTGACTTCCTGTGTATCCTCCACAGGAGCCTCTGATTCTGATACTATGATTACCAGAGAGTCCTCGAGGGCTGTAGTGAATGCTGTGATGTGGAGTTCAGTGATAAATCAATAGTAGAAAGTCTACTTTGATTGTAGCTTGGGTTGAAATTTGTGCTCGCCTTCAGGAATTCTATGAATTTACATGTGTACTTAGTTTTGAGCACTATTAACTCATTAAGAAATAAACATTTTATTTTTCTAAATCACTCTTCCCAATTGTATTATACCGAGTCTTACTTTTTCTCCTCTAAGTAGTAGATTTCGTAATGGCTTCTGAGGCATCGACATAATTTTCCAGTTGTTTCCATGTATTAAGCTTTAGTCCACTTTAAAAATTCAAACATGAGTTTATTCTTACCTTCTCCCCTCCCTGACTTTACCTGGTAGAAGCATGAGTGGGCACCCTGACTGACTGGGGCCTACTTCAGGGACACTACCACCCCAGATTCCCCTTCCAGGACTAACTCTTCAAGACATGGAGCTGAGAGTTTTATAGTACAGACCACTGCCATAACCTCTCTCATGGTAGCTGCTGCTTCTCTGGCCAACACAGCCTGGATGTTTTGTCCTCTGTAAGGCAGGCCTCCAAATTCTGGCTCGCTGGATATTAGAGGCATGCGTTCTTTGGACCCCAATGATTTGGAAAATCCAGGCTCAACCTCTTCAAGCTCCTTAGCCCCTATTACTGGCCATATACTCGTGGCCTCTTGCAGCCCTGAGGAAACTGTCTTGGAATGGGGTTGAATACACCCAACTACATTCTAAGTATCGTGCACTTGAAACATGGGTATCGCCTATCTTGGCCACAAAATGGAGTTAGTTCAGATTGCCTCTACAGCCATTCTCTTTCCAGGACTGATCTTCCCAGCTCCTAATGGTATCTAGGTAAGTCAGCAAGTTCTTTCCCTAAGCAAATGCCCAACTATGGAACTTGATTATACCACAATCTTTGTAAATGATTTTCTTAGAAGCATTTTAGGAGGTTTTAGGGAGAAAGGCCAAGCACCCTCATTTCCCTTCCCAAGAGGAGAGAATCTCCTCTCATCTCACTCACACTGCACTCTATTGACCGTGGGATTTCTCCCACCCCCCTCCTTTCTGATCTTTTTATATAGAGGTAAGCAACCACATCTGTCACCTCTTAAGAACTCTTGGTGCTCTGGCTCCAGTGGATGTCAGTTCAGGTATCAATTTCTCAGCCCTCAGCCTTGGTACCCAGGTGTCAATCACAGGAGTCCTACCCAATGCCTTGTTAATGGAAAGTAATTGAAGTTTTTTGGAAGAAAGAAAATATTGATTAAACACATAAACATTTGAGAGCAGTATTTGGAATCAGTTGAGCTGTTCTTAAAATTTTTCATCATCACCTCTTAATTCAATTCCTTTGAAAAATAAGGACCAAGTCTCTGCCATAAGGTAGATATGATAATAGATACTGGTAATGCAAAGAATTCTTCCCTGCTCTATAAAAGCTCCTTTTATATTGTGAAATAATTACAGTTCAGGACCCTGAACACTACTCTAAAGTTAAAGGGTTAAGGGCCGTAAGAGCAGGGTGGACTTCAAAAATGAGATTGCATTTGACTTGTTTCTTGAAAAATAAGTTGACAGTCATTAGGTTGGGAAAAGAAAATGGGGGAAAGTATTCCAAGTAGAGATAATAATAGCATGTGCAAGGACATAAAAGATTTCAATGATTATGGCATGTTTAGTGTATATGCATTTAAAGATGGGCTCACAAAATCATTTCAGTCTAAACTGTAAATGGCTATATAGTAAATGGTAAGGAGTTTGGACATAGTCTATATATGAAATGGGGAATTTACCAAAGTTTTTTAAAGCCAAAGAATGATATAGAGAATGTCATCTTAATAATAACTCTCTGACATCAATTTGGAATAAGGAAGACACTAGAGAACTTGGAGACAACTGGGAAAATCTGGAGCAGAGCTGATAAGGCAGTGGAACATGTTTGTGTTTGTTTTTTTAAGATTTATTTTATTTATTTAATCCCGCCCCCTCCCCTTGCTGTTTTTTCACTCACTGTCTTGTTCTCTGTGTCCATTCGCTGTGTGCTCTCTAAGTCTGCTTGTTCTCTCTTCTTCTCTTCTTCTCTTTGCGAGGCACCGAGAACTGATTTGTTGTATCTCTCATTGTCTCACCTCCTTGTCTCTTTTGTTGCACCAGTTCTCCACGTGGGCCAGCTCTCTGCTTGGGCCAGCACGCCATGCGGGCCAGCTTGCATTCACCAGGAGGCCCTGGGAAACGAACCCAGGACCTCCCATGTGGTAGACGGGAGCCCAATCTCTTGAGCCACATCCGCTTCCCAGACCATGTTTTTAACAGTGCAGAAGGAAAACAAGAAACAGATATGAAAAATCTTTAATAGTAGAATTAAACTGAGAATGGCTAGGTGATTTTAAGGTTGGGTATCTGTGGGTAGGAAGATACTCTAGCTGAGACAGGGAACACAGGAAGAGGTGGCTGAGAAGCAGATAATGAGTTGAGTTTGTGACATGTTAAATTTGAGGTGACTGTAAAACATCTAGAAGGAGCTATGCTGGTGTTTGGGCCAGAATCAGTTGTGAAGCCTAGGTTAAACGTGGGATTAACTAGTAAATAGAGGATGCTTGAAGTTCTTGGAGGGGAGATGAGAATGCAGTTAGAATATGTAAAAAGAGGGCAAGGAACTAAAGGATAGAGCATTTAAAGGCCTGAAAGGAGCTGGTCAGGAAGGCTGAGAAGTCATCAAGAGAAGAAATCAAGCTAGACCCGTGTCTGAAAAGCCAAGGCAAACGTTCCATCCAGCACTCACACTGGCCCCCACAGGACCCAGCAGCTCCAGCGGCTGCAAGAGAGCCAGCGGCCAGCGGCCCAGCTTCGGGAAGGCTCTGCACACACCATGGCCCACAGCACCCCGCATGCACACTTCCCTGCTGCCAAGATGCCCAAAGGGAAGGTCAGCTCGGCTAAGGGGCGGTGAAGGAGGAGCCCAGGAGGAGATGATGCGGTTGTCACCTCAACCTACTCCTCCTGAGAAAATGGAAATGAAGCCAAAAAAAGACAGCAGGAAAGGATAAATCTTCAGACAAAAAAGTGCAACCAAAAGGGAAAAGGGGAGGAAAAGGAAAACAAGCCAAAGTGGCTAACCAAGAAACTAAAAGTGAGGAACTTTCAGCCTCTGATGAAGCAGGAGAGAAAGAAGCCACATCTGATTAATATGGTTTATTATGTCTTACCAGTGGTCCCTGTATCTTACGTTTTGAATAATCCAGAACAATATTTTTATCACCTATTTTGTAAATGCAAACTTGTTAGTAGCTTAAGAAAAAAACATTTTAAGAAGGAGATTGGAATCCTACCTTATCCCAAGAAAAATAATTTTAAGAAGGAGATTGGAATTCTACCTTATCCCAAGAAAAAAAATTTTAAGGAGATTGGAACCCTACTTTATCTCACTTTTTAAAAGTGTAAATGCTTTTCAAGAAGTGAAACAATTTGCTGACTGTTTTGTTTTTGTTTTTTTTGTTGTTGTTGTTGTTTTGGTACAACCAAAAAATAGTGGGATATTGAATTATGGGAGGCTTTGACTGTCTTGGGTGTCAATCTAACATTCCATAGGTTGGGAGAGGAGCAGTTTTTATATCCTATCATATAGCACATGCTAAATGGCAATTTGAAGTCATACTCTTGCATTTAATATGTCTTAAACATTTTAAATTGCTTCTAGTCCCATGTTGTCTGTTAGGAGAATTGTTTCTTAAAGAAAACTACTCCCTGATTTTAGCTTTTCTTGCCAGAATGGTGTGCACTCTGTAACATCTTTAGTTGTGGCTTCCTAATAACATTGAAAATTTGGGTTTTTGCGGTGTGTATGATATTAAATTGTGAATTAGTGGGACCTACAGAGTAACAACTTATCAACATTTCAAGATATTGGTAATTGATAGTCTCGTAAGGTAATATTGTCTCCAAATTTTAAGCTAGAAAGTCAAGGGATAACTTTAGAAAATAATTACAATCGTATGGCTTTTTAGATTTTCAGTATGTTCATTAAGAATTGTGTACAAATTGTTCATAATATTAGTGTCCTGATCTTCAAAACAACCAATAAAATCTCAATTATGAAAGAAAAAAAAAGTCAAGGTAAGAGGGAATGTCAAGCAAGGTGGAAATAATTCCAGTGTTAAATGTTAGAGAAAAGTTCAAAAGAATAAAAACTGGGGGGAGGGGGGTGGATGTGGCTCAAATGGTTGGGCGTCCGTCTGCCATATGGAGGGACCTGGGTTCGATCCCCGGGACCTCCTGGTAAAATAAAAAATATGTATATAGAATGCGCATGGGCTGCCAGGTTCTGTGTGCTGGTGAGCCGCCAGGCCCCGGGAGCCATGCAGCAAGATGATGACGTAACAGGGGAGAGACGCAGGGGAGAGACAAGACAAGGTGCTCTGAAAGCCAGGAACCGAGATGGCGCAGGTGGCAGAACACCTCTCTCCTACATCGGAGGTCTCCAGGATCGAATCCTGTTGCAGACTGGAGGAGGAGGATGAGAAGAGATGGCAGGAAACAGATACAGAGAATTGCCCAGTGAATGGACACAAAACAGCAAAATGGGGAAGGGGACGGTTAAAATGGATAAGGTAAGTAAATAAATCTTAAGAAAAAAAAAAAAAAAACTGGGGGTATAAAAAGGTTTTAAGATAAAGAAATTAGGAAGTACTTGGGTGATGCTGGCTTTAACTAGACCATATTTCTCTTATATTTTGATACTTGAAATGGATGTTTTATTATAGACTTTCTAAAGAACTTCTGCTCTCTCTGTATCTGAAATCTCTGCAAAAGCAGATTTTTCCACAGAACATGAAATGTGCTTGTATCCTTACATTTTTCTTTAGGATAAACAATTTTTAAGCATACAAGCAAAAAGGAAGAGACATTCACTTTTTTTAAAAAGCGTATACTGTTCATGAAAAGGGCCATTTCTAAAAGGGTTGGAAGTGATAATTGCAATTCTCCGTAGGAAAGGAAATAACTTAGATTCAGGAAAAGCAGCTTGCTGACAAGGCAGTCAGTCACATGGCTCCCTGAAGGAAGTTAAGAGATTGGTTTTTTAAGGTCATGGTTCAATGGAAAGTGAAGTTGATGCTCACTTGAGTAAAGCTTTCTTCAGTTATACTAAGTGAACTGTCAGAATAACCAGCAGACAGAATAGGATGGGATAGTAATGCCTCTCTCAGCACTCCAAGCCTCTAAATGTCAAATCTGATTATTTGTGGAAAGAGCAAACATCTTGAAACATGATAAGAAAGTTCATATAGGAGATTTCCTGGTTCAACATCCTGGTCCCATTCTATGACTATTTTCTGAACATGAACAAAAGGGTTTCAAAAGTATAGTATTTTCCTTTTGTGAAGAATTAGATCCATGACCCCCCATATAAATGTGCCATTATTGTGTTCTATATTCATAAATAGCACACATTTATGTTACTTCTACTCAAAAAAATGTCTAAGAATATGTATGGACTCAAAGGGAATGAAAGAAAAAGGAGATCAGATTAATTGAGAGGCTACTGTACTTCAGGCACATGCTGACTCTGGCATATGAATGACTCCATCTATGAATCATGCCCATTGTCCAAAGAGCTGAAGAATCCTCTCAAAAATTAGAGAATTCTTCAAGTTTCTGCAAGGCCCCCTGGTTATTATAACATGGTTAACAAAGATCTTGGTCCTGTTCTCACTCTAAATCAAGGATAACATAGGTCTAACAATAAATGCCAAAGGATAAAGAGGAAATTTATCTTGGGCACCACACTATGAACTGATTCCTCTCATTTTTGAGGTTCCATCTCATGGTTCTCTTTTGGAAAACAGGCTTTCTACACTATAATAAAAGCTGATGGCACTATCTAAGTATTTTTCATTTTCCTAGAATTTTATACACCTCTGTCATCTATTCCAAAATCCTACCCAATGTAGGAATCCCTCCTACACAGTGAGTCATAAATATCTAGACTTTGGCATCACACAGAGTCGAGTTCCAATCCCAGCACTATCTCTTACAAGCTGTGTACTTAGGCAAGTTGCTTAACTACTTCAAGTAAAATGGGGATGATTAAAATGTCCTCTTTGTGAGACTATTAAAAAAGACTAAATGAGATACTATTGTTATACACTTGATATGGTGATCAGAGCTTAAATGATAGATGGGAGAAAAAAAATGGCTTGAAAATTTTTAGTTACCTGGAACTCATTATTTTAAGTAGTGGTTTATCTCATTTCAGAAATCTCCAAATGCTGTAAAGTCTTTCCTTTGATTAAACCAAAATCTATCTTATTCTTAATTTTTCCCATGAATCTTAATTCTGTCCTCTGGAACACCATAAAACAAATGTAGTTTCTCAAACATTTCCATTCCATTCAGTACTGAACTTTTCACTGTTGAGATACAAAGATAAAACGTAATTCTAGGCCCAAAGGATCTTAGATAATAAAAGTGACATATACACAAATATGTATCCATTAAGTGATACATTTAAAGTATTTAGGGGTTCACGGTATAACTTGTGTGCTCAATTATTATACAAACAGAACAGGTACTTCAAGGTACAAGAAAAAGGGGTTATTTAAGCACAAAGGGGGAAGAGGTGAAGTCTAACCGTGATTGAGAAGAATTCATGGAGGAGGACTTGTACTCTACCCTGAAGGGTGTATAAGACAGAAGTGCAGCCTGGAGGAAGCTGCATGTGCAGAAGCACTGAGGCATATTCACAAACCAAGTGGCTGTGCACTTTCACAAAAGCAGTTTTTCCAAACTGGGGAGTAGGTGTGAATCTTTAGGGTTTCAAGGGATATGTAAGTCTATATATGTACCAAACATGGAATAGGCTGAACAACAAAAATAAATGCCTTTTCCAAATGTAAGCTAACTACTGTTGTAATTAATAATACAGTTGTAATTCTGTGTTTTTCTTTATCACTGGATGTTCAAGGCACAACTACTAACTTGGGGGAATCCTTGGAAAATTAACATCAAAAATTCACATTATAAAGGAGTTCGTACATGAAAAGTTGGGAAAGCATAATATCAAGTCAGAGTACAGAGTAAATGAACAGGAGTAGGCCATTTCCTCCTCTTGGCAGAGCTCTGTTAACCTTGTCTACTCAAGGGTATCACAGTAGCAATTCACCCCCATTATAAACTTTTCCTTACTACTAAATCTTTCTCATTATCACACAAATATGTCGTGATTTCTCCCAATCAGAAAACAAACAGTCCATCTCAACACTGCTTCTACCTCCAACTAGCTATTTAAAAAAGAAGAAAATCCTGGAGTGGGTGGGGAGGAAATGTTGGGTATATGCACAGATTCTAATTGCTATTTTCTTTGTGAGTTTTGCCTTTAAACTATGCCTGTTATATGACTTCTTAGCTCCACCTTTACCTCTACCACCGCCATCCAAGCCATTGTCATCTCTTTCTAGGATACCAGTAGCTTCCTAATTGGTCTTCCTTTTTTCAACCCACACCTCCCTCTTGTCTATTCTCAACATAGCAGTCAGAATGATCCTGTTAAAACATGTCATATCAGATCATTGCTCTGCTCAAAATTCCCCAGATTTTTCCTATTTCATTCAGAGGAAAATTCCAGTCCATAGAGTGATCTCTTAGGACTCCACTCTCTGTGCTCATAGTTATCTTTCTGATTCTATCTCCTACACCTGCCCTCCTCTTTCGTTCTGCCTCTGCCCCACTGGCTTTCTCACGGACCCCTGAGCTGGCCAGGTAAATTGGCTCTGCCTCAAATGATTATGTAGCATATCCTAATTCTTTGCTAGCAAATTTTCACTTTTCCATATGATTTCTATTTTTTATGATTTCCATTGTTTATAATAGTTAGGGCTAGTCTATAGTGAAAAATTAGCTTTCTCTAGAAACCTTATTAATAAAAAATATTTATTTTTATTTTTTTAACATACCTTCAATAACTTATCCAGATATATATTTTTTATCATGTGGCCTATTTTCAGCTTTCATTCTCCTTAAATTCTCTTCATTATTGCACATGGTTGGCAGCTCCTTCTACTGAAAGTTGCTTCTGCCATGGCTTCTAGTCCTTCCTATATGTCTCCTATCTCATTCGCTGCTCCTTTGCAGCCTCCTTCATTAGCTCTTCCTCCTCAGCTCCCAGCCCTTAAATAAGGGCAATTTACAGAATCCTATCTCTGGCCTCTGGCTTTTTCCACATATTCCCCCTGGGAAATCTTATCCACTCACAGATTCCATCTCCACCTGTACACTGACTACTCCTAAACTTAGCCCAGACTTCATTCCTGAGCTCTCGTCCCTATTGCTTACTAGTCAGTTCCATCTGGAAGTTCTACTATCACTTCAAGCTTAACATGTCCCAAACTGAGCTCATTAAATTATTTTTCAGGCGGTTGTTTCAGCATATCATATCTTCAGTGAATGCACCACTGGAAAGACACCAAGCTAGAAATCTCTGAGTCCTTACTGTCTGCCTCACCCATTTCCTTGCAGAATTCCTCAGGAGAAGGTGCTTTCCCCAGGTGGCAGTCTGCATCTGTGACTCTTTGAACATAAGAGGATGAATGGCTTAATTCAAATCTGACCTTAAAATTAGAAACCGTATTCTGTGTTCAACAGGGCAATGTTTTCGTACCCTAAAATGACAGGTGTGGGTTCTAAATGCCAAGAAACCATGGGGAGCAAGGGAGGATGTATTCTAGCTCTGGCTCTTATGTTCTTAGGAAAGGTAGTGAGGCTTCCTGAGTGTCAGTATTCTCATCAGCCAAATGGAGATAATAGTTATAGCACAGGTTTTTGGAAAGAGTAAGTGAAATAAAATATATGCTGATACTTTTATGGGGCCCTCAAAATATTTAATTTCACTCATTCCTTCCTATCAAATGAGGCAATCACCCTTTGCTTAAAAATTCCTCTGCTCAGATATGTTTGAAATGTACCCTTCCCTTAAGAACAGGTTGCAAAAGTGATCCACCTGTGATTCAGTATTGATAGAGACCAGGGAGTTAGCTGGGGGTTGTAAGTCACCTGACTTCCAAAGTCATCTGACTTATGATCTGGAATGTATAATATGACTATATTACAAAAATAATTGTATTTTATTTTGGTTTGGTTTGTGCTTTGGAGTGAGGGGAGCTTTTTCTTTACACGTTCATGCTAAGATCATTGGGACTCTGCTCCAGAACCAGTTAGTGGAGTTAAAGAGGCAGATTGATGGTAGTTAAAAGCCTGTGCTCTGGAGTGGAACTGGCCGAATTCAAATCCCCTCACTAGCTCTTAGGGCCCTCTTAGGGGCTAAGCATAAAGTGGAGGTTCCCATTCTTGAGAAGAGAGTAGGATGACCTGGTTTGGGGAAAGTATCAGAATTATTTTAAATAGTGATTAGGACCATTAAAAGAAGACATTTGCAAGTTTTTAAACATTGATAGTAAATATTGTTCTATATCTTCTCAATCTTTAAGTTGTATTTCTTGTTTCATGCAGAATTTAGGTTATTTTAGGGCAAGGCTATTTTATGTAAAAAGCCCCAGCAGGATGTTCTTCTTGTTATCCATTCCTGTTCCTCTCCATCGCTCTCATGTAAGAATGATCTGTTCCTTGGACAGATGCCCCAGTAGTAGACACTACCACCCACTTCACTGCAGTTGCCATAAAACATGCAATGTCTAAAAAGAAATACATAACTCATATAGATTGTGAATTCCCAAAGTTTGCATTTTCAAACCTATGAAAAAGTGGCAAATATCACAAGGAAGCAATAAGGCTATTTTGATGTTTCAAGAATTTCACCTGGATAATGATAACCAACTACATTGGCATCAGTATAATCCTTTCCTGTGGGCTTAATACTATGTTTTTCCCTCTTCCAAACTCCTCTCACAAAAACTTAGTGACTCTAACAGCTTGCCACTAAACTCTCTTTCAGATACTGTGTTCTCATCAAAGTAAAAGAATTCTGCCTCTCTGGAGTATTTGCATTAGCTCTAAATTAAATGTCTGCTATTTTGCCTAAAGTTGGGGCATGGAACTTTAGCATTCAGCAGGCATCTAGTGTCCTGACCTCAGTAAGCATTTTTAGGACTCCAGAAATCATACTAAATTTGGAAGATCAGTCTTATCCTCTATCTGGCCAAGCAATCCTCATCATCAAATAGAAATAACCCTATCCTTTCTATCACTATGAACTTATTATGAAACAGTAATTAAAATTATGGGAAATGGAGTCCAATTTTAATCAGGTCTCCCTCTCCTCACCATACAGATTTGGGTGACTTTGGGCAAATTAGTTAATAGCTTTGTGCTTTCATCTGAATATGAGCAATACTTTTCTTCTGAAAATAGGCATTATAATAATAATAGTACTTTATCATAGGATTATTCTGATTTATATAATAAGGTAATTTTTATACAGTGGCTGGAAGAGCACTCTGCATACATTAAATACTTAATAGATATAACTTATTTTATTGTTATTATAATCATTTGACTCAATTCTTCAAAATACAGTAACCTAAGACAAGGTAAAATACTGAAGATAAAATATATGAGAATCTTAAAGCATCTCATTTTTCAAGTGACAGTCAAGTCTACTGAGCTAAAGAAAGCCAAAGCCCCTGCAAGTTGCTCCAATAATGTTCAAAGTATAAAAGTGAACAAACACTGGACAGGAGCGGGGGGAAAGGATGCATAGTTTAAAACCATGTCTTAACAAGTAAACAGTAATCATTTTTATATCGATTAATATTTTTCAGTTGCAGTCTGGGAATCTTTCAGGATAGAAGGATTTGGGCTCTTCTGCTCCCTGTCAGGGAGAGATTGTTGCCAAGAGGGAGAGGATATGTGTAAATAGTGTCCAAGAGATTAGGACAAGGACTGTTAAGACAATGACGTGTTTTAATCAGAAGGAAGGAAATCACCACTTCAGCTGAGGAAGAGTTGATGCGATCACATGACTAGGAAAGGCATCCATTTATTTTTAAGTGTCAGCAGCAGCCTCCTCTATATGCATCTGACAGTATTGTTTACTGCATACCATGTGAATAAGCTGTGACAACATTTTCCCATGGATATGAATATCCAGCACAAGAGATTTAAAGGTAGAACGATAAAGACAAAAGCAAACAAACAAAAAGTTTCATTGGTTATCAGAAAGCTCAAAGCCAATAGAAACAGAAATCAAGGTAGTATGTAATATAGAATGTTAGACTGCAGATCTGTGAACTATAATTTATTGTGAAGCCTTATCCTCAATCCCTAAATTAACATTCAGATAATATCAAGTACATACACAGTTATAACATGACTGTCCAGAAAATACAAGGAATAAAAAGAGGTTATATCCCTATGGCAACCTTAATGTAAGATGTGTTCTTTATAGAAATCTCATGCCTATAGCAGTTAACCATTGAGGGGAGACAGAAAGAAAGGGGACTGGGAGAATTCTTTTTTGATCCAGCAAGAGAATATGAGTGAATTAAAAGGAAGTTTAAGAAATAAACAAATAAACAAAAAAGAAATAGGGAAACAGATGTGGCTCAAGAAGTTCGGTGTCCGTCTACCATATGGAGAGACCGTGGTTCGATCCCCGGGACCTCCCGGTAAAAAAAAAAAAAAAAAAAAAAAGAAATTTAGCGTTGTAACTGAAAAGAAAGAAAAGGCTAAACAATGAAATCAAGAATATGGTTCAGATGATTTGAAAGAGAAAAATGTTTTAGGACACTAAGATCATACAATTAGGAGTGATGAGAAGACTAAAGGAGAAAACAAATTCTAGAAGTAATGTGATACATTTAAAAAAGTGAAGAAGTGAAGAAATTGCTTTAAAACATGAAATAGAGACAAAAATACCTTACATTTTATTGCACATTAATAATACTTTCCAGAACATTTGGCAAAAGCTGTCTTTATTCATGCCTATTCCAAAAGCAGGCTTTCAAATTAGCCTGTGTTCTTTCCTGAAAAATGCCTTGCTGGACTCTAGATAGAGATGACCTCGGATATCCTGCTGTCCTCAAGCCAGGCATTCTGGGAAGGGCGGGGTAGGGCAGACCTGGGCAGTGAAGCATCATAAAGCGATTTCTCTGGCTGTAGAGGAGAATAACCCAAGTGCAGAAACCTGGACATGAAAAGGTAGAAAATACTTAGTACAAAGAAGCAAGCCGTAAGGGATGCAGAATTGGAGCGGCTTCCGTGTCCCGGAAGTTTTCCAAGAGGTGGAGCTCCATCTTGGCCTTGGAGAGGGCTTTCCAGGTGGGAGAAACAGCATACGCACCCACAAAGGTGGAAACTCCCCAAGTGTGTTTATGGGACAATGAATGCGAGGAGGGCAGGGAAGATAAGTTTGGCAGGATTGGTTGGGTCCTAGCGTGGATTTTTAGGTGCTAGCCAAAGGAGATAGGATTTTTTAATGTCTTAACTTAGGGACTCAATGGACAGTTTTGAACAGAGATGGGAGAGTCATTGTGAAAGAAATATTTTAGAACATTTAGTTTGATGGTAGTGCCCGGGGGAGAGACCATCTGCAATGGCCTGCAGATAAGACGATAGGTTGAAATAAGGTGGTAGGCTAAGTGGTTGGATTTTGTGGAGAAGCAGTGGATCAAGAAACTGTATAAAGAAAAATGTTTTGTTATTAGGGTTGGAAAATGATGACCCAGTATGACCTATTCAATGGCTAATTTGTTTCTTCTCCTCCAAATAAGTGTTTATTTGAAAGGCCATTGGGCACAGTTGCAAAAACATACCTTAATTCTTAGAAATGTTTATAATTTCTGTGGCTGACTTAATGATCTTCTCTCTCATATCCATCTCCAATTTTATTTTTAAAAAATCTCTCATCTTTAATGACTTCCAGACAATTTCTATGAAATATATATATAATATAATTCCATGGGAGAAATATCCACAGCACATGTTCCAGTGAATTCTCTCATATTGCTAGGAAACAATCAAACCTCTAGAGAACATCTTAATTACAGGAAGGGTGCTCTGATGCCACCCTCAGTATAAGAAAGAATGAGGAGTGAAACATCACAAGTAAAAGGCCACAGATAATCTGAAAACATGCATTTTTAAAGATCTGGTTCAAATCTACTCAGGTAACAAGGCTTCTAACCAAATCCCTTCTTTAAAAATATCTTGAAAAATCAGCACCACGTAGTTTTCTTTTGACAAAAGGAGGGCATCATATTTGAACTTCAAATTCTCCCTTCATCCCTGATATAGGAAGACTGATCAGAGTCAAGCAGCCCAGTGGAATGTCAAGTAACATACTCAGCCTATCCCTCAGGAACACACTAGGGACTCATTCCAACCTTCATTCAGTTCTTTAAAGAGAACAATAGTAGGCCCAGGAACAATAAGAACAATTTCCAGTTTCCAGGAAAAGAAATATCATAGAAAGTAGCTTTTTGGCAATAACCCCCTCTACCCTGTCAAAAGTAAACAAGTAATTACGGTATATAAAGTTCCCCCTACTTGGTACTCCCACAGACTTCATTTGGACTGTGTCTAATATTTGCGCAGGAGTCTCCTTGGTCTGTCTTTGGGAACTGTCTTTAATCTTTCTTTAGTCTAAATAATTGGTCCACTAAAGAAGGTCCTCTCTAGCTTTAAAAAAGTCTTTATTAGGCATACTTAGTTTCTTAGTTTGCACTGTGAACATTGAGTTTTTGTCTTTCCAATTTGAGCACTGAGGGAAATTGAGCAAAGAACCAAATTGATGGAGTGTTATTACCCAAACGCTAGTCTGAACTGAGACAGGCAGCGAGTCCAGGAACTCTCACCGATCTTCTAGAGCAAAGCCTGCTCTAGAGACTTGACCTGCCCATTTAGTCATAGGTCAGTAGATAAACACTGTCAGGAAACATAGCTATCACAGGTCTGTGCATCTGCCCCCAAAGTTTAAGAAATGGTTAACAATTCTGTTCCTTTTCATCACTGCTAAAGCAGCAGTTTGAATAACTTCTAATCTAACATATTGTTGATGCATGTGAAATTCTTCACAGAGTAATTTTACTAATTTTCCTCAACCCTTAAAATCAGGGGTAGTTCTCATTCTATGTGAAAGCCTGTTTTCATATTCTCCCAGGCTTAGGGAATGACAGGGTTAGAGGCACTGTCACCAACCACGCATCAAATTGAGAAACCACTTCACAAAATCCTTGGGGGGTGGGAGAAGTTCATCTATTATATTCCTCTTGGCTAGTGATCACCTTGTTACCAAACGTATTTGACATTTTTTTTAGTCTTCATCTTACCTGGACTTTTAGTGGCATTTGGCAAAGTCCACAGTCCCTCTAATTGTGAAACTTTCTTCCTTTCTAGAACCCCACACTCTCCTGGTTATCCTCCTCTATCTGTGAACTTTTTTGCTCAATCTCCTTTGCCAGCTCATCCTGATCTACCCAAATTTTTAAAGAAAGAGATCCTCAAAACTCAATATTTATCTTTATTCTTTACCCATTCTATAGTCTCCTTAGGTAATTTCATACCAAGGATTCCCAAATTTATACTTCCATTCCAGATCACTGATAGCTAACTCCTAACTGTTATCACTTAGATGTCTATAGTCATTCCTATAGTCATGGCCAAAAGGAACTCATATTCATGCTCAGTATCCCCATCATCCCCAAACATGGTGCTTCTCTAATGACTCCTCTCAGAAAATTGTATCCTAGTCCTTACAGTTATAGGAACCAGAACCCTGAGGGTTGTTCTCAAAACCACCTCATCCTGACTCCTCATATTAAATCAATGCAATTCAGATCAGTATTGTTGCCAGGTATGATTAAATCTACTCTGTAAAACATTTTTAATACATCCACTCCTCTCCATCTCCACTGCCTCCAACCTCTTCCAAAACACTATTATGTCTCATCCACACTAATGCAACAGAATCCTCATTTTGTTTATATCCGATTTTCCCTTATCTAATGCATTCTCCATACAGAATCCAAAGAAGGCCTTTTTCTTTAATGTATTTTATTGCATCACTTCCCTCATTAAAATTGCTCAATGCACTTGTTCCTGTTGCACTTAGAATAAAACCATTTCCTTCAGGGGCCTACAAGACTTGCCCTGGCTGACCCTCACCCACCTCACCACATTCACCTCATTGCTAACCTCCCATGTTTACCTTGCTCCGGTGACTTTGGCCTTCTCTCAGTTCCTTGAACACTCCCTTGCACATGCTCTTCCCTTCAGATTTGCCTGGAAATCTGTACATCCTGCAGGTCTTGACACACTCATTGCTTCCATAAAGGGACCTTTTCTGACCTCACCAAACTGCTTAGTACCCTTGATTATTTTCTCCCGTTTAATATTCATTCTCCTACATGGCCCAGATGACCATCTAATCTGTAATTTTTAAGAGTATTTATTTGTTTAGTATCTTCCTTCCCCATTAGACTAGAAGCTCCATGAGAACACAGAAACACAGCAGGGTTTAGGAAATGTCTAACACACAGCCTGAACCCAAAACACTTTATAAATAGATGAATTCTAATATGTAAGCTCCACTAAGGCAGAAGCCATCTACCCCTGGTCTACTGATACAGCTGTCTACTGGTTAGCCTAGTACCTTGGGTGCATTGATAGTTGCCCCTAAAAATATTAGCTCAGCGAATAAATGAAGGAGAGTGTACATTGTTTTCTCCCATAAAAAGCTAATTTCATGAAAAGCCAGACTTAATTGTGAGGAAAAAAAAAAAAAGTCTTAAAGTGTGTTGGGTTTCCTCTGTCTATCTGTAATTCTGCCCTTTGGCCTAGGTTAGACTTCACAGAAAAAGATTAACCTGCCATAAGCAAGAAGAGAAGACATGACATCTCCTTCTTATGTCCTCCCTCAACCAACTCTCAAACAAATATTTCTTCCAGACTTTTCCTCATTCTGCTTGTCTTTTTCTGTGTATGCTTTAGTTTTTACTTTTTCCTTTTGAAATGCATTGTCCCAAACTGTATCTGTGACATATATAAAGGTATTATTACCCCCATATTTCTGAACTGGAGGGTTTTATTAATGTTACCTAATTACATACTTTGGCAGTCAGGCTCCGGTATTAATTTATATTGAAATCTCACCATACTATTAAACCCCAGGAATGTGATTAAACCTGATCATCTGCTTCTAGTGCTTATGCATTTTCTTCTTTGACCCTAAGTTAGGATTTTACATTCATCCCTAGTAAATACCGCTTAACCAGATTTAACTCCAATTTCCACCCTCTTGAGATTTTTTTTTTTAACTTTAGTTCTGTCATAGAGTGCACTAACTCTCTATCTCAGTTTTATATCATCCATCCAAAAAATGTTGACTGTATCCTCATTCTTAAAACTTTGCTTCTTTATGTTCTAACAAATGATTCTCTCTGAGTTGTATGTCGTCTTTCTAACTACTCCTTCACAGTTGGGGCTTTCTTCTATTTTCTTATCTACTCATTCATCTGGCCTGTCAGGAAATAAATGTTTACTGAGCATTCCCTTTGTGCCAGGTACCAGACTTAGAGCTGGAAATACAAAGATGAATAAGACACAGCTTTTGTCTTCAAGCCCATTTCCTAGAAGTTCCCTGGCCTTCTCTTATTATTGAGCAATAACATTCATTGCTTTAACTAAAAATGCATAATCTGCTAAATCCTAAACCAATATATCCTGGTTAATAATATCTCCTCAGCTCTAGGTGCTTATTTTCAATGACCTACTGGACCTGTCCATTTAAATGTCCCACAAAAGCCTTAAACTGAAAATTTAACTCATTATTCATCACCACCCACACCCACCTCCATGACCCTTTCTGTATTCTTGATCTTGATTAATGGTGCCATCATTTGCCCAGTTATCAAATTTAACAAATGGGGAGTTACCCCAGATTTCCTATTACTTACTAATAAGACCTAAAATCTACTATAGTTTTGAAGTAATGAGTCTAAATTTATTTTGAGGAATCTGTAGCTAATGAAATGAGACATGAAAATTGATGTGATAGTTGGTGAGGCCCAATTCAAAACAAAGGATGTTCTTTAAATAATGCCCATATTTCATGGTATCGAGTAATGATGACTTAATGAGTCCATGTCCAAATTAGACATATTCCTAACACAGTGACCAGAATGAAAACACATCCATTGACTTGGGCAAGTGCTTCCTAGGCTAGAAATAAGAACAGCAGAAAAAAAAAAAGATTGTGTTGTAGCTTAAATGGCAGTATTAACAAATGAAAAGAATCTGACAACTGGTGGTTATATAAAATCTGTAGGAAACACAGAAAATGTGAAAGTAGAAAGAAAGAGTTATCCTTGCTTATCAAGCACTATCCAAGGAAGGAGGCTAAGAGTCTTGCTTTAGAAAACATTTTGTTGTAAAGGTGCTTTTGACTATACCTATTTTTACATGTTGTATATTTACTTTATAGTTTAACTCTCAAAATGTAGTGGGGAGGCTTGGGGGCTGCCTTTGCCAGTACCCCTATACTACCGTGACCTTCCGCATCAGGCACACTTAACTGGAGTCCATATATTTCTAGAGCTTCGACGGACAGACACCAAGGAGTCTCCATTCCTCCTGAAATAGGGTTCAAACATTAGTGTAAGCAGATAATCTATAGCTCACATCAGATTCTCAAAGGGACCTCCACCTGCCAGAAGATAGAAACATTTTTCTTCTTCTTCTTCATCTAATATTAGGTTGGTGCAAAAGTAATTGCAGTTTTGCATTGTTGAAATTTGCTGTTTGATATTGGAATACATTTTTTAATGTGGTTATGTTATACATCATTTTATTTTATTTTTATTTTTATTTATTTTTTTTTTTTACCGGGAGGTCCCAGGGATTGAACCCTGGTCACTCCATATGGTAGAGGGATGCCGAACCTCTTGAGCCACATCTATTTCCCTATACATCATTTTAATGTGCATTTCTCGCTTTATATTTTGTTGCTAATGACTTATTACTTACTGTTTATTTTATATTTATTTTGGACTATGGAAATTATGTTAGAAAACAGCAAATTTGAGTAATTTTCTTATTTGAGCTCAAAAGGTCGTAAAGCAGTGGAAACAACTGCAACATCAATAACACATTTGGAGGGGCGGATGTGGCTCAAATGGTTGGGCGTCCGTCTGCCATATGGAGGGACCTGGGTTCGATCCCCGGGACCTCCCGGTAAAATAAAAAATATATATATAGAAGGCACATGGGCTGCCAGGCTCTGTGTGCCGCTGAACTGTCGGGCCCAGGGAGCCATGCAGCAGGATGATGACGTAACAGAGGAGAGACAAGATGAGATGCTCCGAAAGCTCCAGAAGCCAGGAGCTGAGGTGGCACAGGCAGCAGAATACCTCTCTCCTACATCGGAGGTCTCCAGGATCAAATCCTGGTGAAGACTGGAGGAGGAGGATGAGAAGAGATGGCAGGAAACACACACAGAGAATTGCCCAGCAAATGGACACAAAAAACAGCAAATGGGGAAGGGGGGGTTTAAAATGGATAAAGTAAATAAATAAAATCTTTAAAAAAAAAAAATAACACATTTGGCCAGGAACTGCTAAAAAACGTACAATGCAATGGTGGTTCAAGGAGTTTTTTGTTTTGTTTTGTTTTTGTTTTAAGTTTTATTTTATTTATTTATCCCCCCTTGCTGTTTGTGCTTGATGTATCCATTTGCCTTGCATTTTTCTGTGTCTGCTTGTCTCCCTTTGTTGCGTCATCTTGCTGGGCCAGCTCACCGCGTGGGCCGGCTAAACGGGAGCCCAACCAATTGAGCCACAGCCGTTTCCTCAAGGAGTTTTGCAAAGGAGAGGAGAGGCTTGAAGATGAGGAGCATAGTGGCCGGCCATCAGAAGTTGACATCAACCAATTGAGAGCAATCATCGAATCTGATCCCCTTACAACTACACAAGAAGTTGCCAAAGACCTCAACATCGACCATTCTACAGTCATTCGGCATTTGAAGCAAACTGGAAAGGTGGAAAAGCTCGATAAGTGGGTGCCTCATGAGCTGACCAAAAATTAAAAAAATCATCTCTTGGAAGTGTCGTCTTCTCTTATTCTACGCAACAACAATGAACCATTTCTCGATCGGATTGTGGCATGCGACAAAAAGTGGATTTTATACGACAACCAAAGACAACCAGCTCAATGATTGGACCGAAATGAAGCTCCAAAGCACTTCCCAAAGCCAATCTTGCATCAGAAAAAGGTCATGGTCACTGTTTGGTGGTCTGCTGCCGGTCTGATCCACTACAGCTTTCTGAATCCCAGCGAAACCATTACATCTGAGAAGCATGCTCAGCAAATCGATGAGATGCACTGAAAATTGCAACGCCTGCAGCCAGCATTTGTCAACAGAAAGGGCCCAATTCTTCTCCATGGCAACACCCGACTGCACATCACACAGCCAATGCTTCAGAAGTTGAACAAATTGGGCTGTGAAGTTTTGCCTCATGCACCACATTCACCTGACCTCACACCAACCCACTACCACTTCTTCAAACATCTTGACAATTTTTTGCAGGGGAAAACACTTCCACAACCAGCGGGATGCAGAATACGCATTCCAAAAATTCCTCAAACCCCAAAGCATGGATTTTTACGCTACAGGAATAAACAAACTTATTTCTTGTTGGCAAAAATGTGTTGATTGTAATGGTTCCTATTTTGATTAATAAAGATGTCTTTGAGCCTAGTTACAATGATTTGAAATTCATGGTCTGAAACAGTAATTCCTTTTGCACTAACCTAATACCACTTTTTCCCCTTCTATGGCATACCTGTTGGCCTCGATGGCAACAGTTTTGTATTTCTTCCCTGGGTATATTTTCCTTTCTTCCCAAATTTCAACTTAAATATTTCTTGAATAGGTCAAGATATCTCCTACCCTACCATTCATAATGGTTTTTGTGAAAGGCACTAAACAAAACCTTTTCTCATTGAACCTATAGTGTTTGAGCACCTGTATAAAGGCATCAGAGCATTACTTCTCCCTGCTCCCACCACCATCCAAAGGGATTTTAGGATGGGTGCCCAGTTTTTGGAGCCAACACAGGAAATATATAAAGAACAAAGCCCTTTCCCGTCCCAGATTTTCCTCCTTCTATACTAAGTGTCATGCCTGGGATCTCAAGATCTGGATGGAGAAAGAGGAAAGGCCATGAACCAGATAATTCTAAGTATATAGCTATTTAGAAGCATATAAAGGACTGAGAAGAAGCCCGTGAAACTATAAACAAACTACAGAGGCTTAGAAAGTGACTTTTCCCTCATGCACAGATTGTAGATCAGTCTCTATTGTCCTGGTTCCTCCAACCAGGGGATTGGTCTCTGTTGATATAAGGTGGTCCTAGAACAAAGAAAGTTGATGGCATAAGCATATCCTTTTTCCCAGCACTTGAGTTCTGTGTGATTTAACCTTTAGCTCCTGCTTGTTGATGTAGGTGAGATGTCAAATATTTTCTACTGAGCTGTTAGCAACTATTTAAAGTGTTTTCATCACTCTCCAACTCAGGCTCAGGCTGACTAGTCATTGTAACAGAGTTGCCTCCCCACCCTCTCTCTTCTCTCTTCACCACTTCCTCCAGACCCAACAGGAAAGCAGGGACAACAAGCAGGGATCAGCCTGGTTGTCACTGTAAATCTGCAATTACTTAAAGTGTCGCTTCCTGTTTTTTGAAAGAATAGGCTGGTAGCACAGAATACAGAGTGAGGTCTTGTGACCAACTGTGGACAAATGATTTAAATTGTGACACAAACAATAAGGAGTCCAGTAATCCCATTTTCATCCTCCTCTAATTCCTACTAGACCTAGAGATAAGGCCTTTTACTTCCTCTAGATTAAACTCCTGTTGTGAAAAGACAAAAACAGCACTTTCTGTGCACCACATACTTAGAGAAAATCCATTCCAACGTCTCCGGGGGTTGAACTCAAACCTACCTCTCTGCTCATTCAGGATAAAACTTTTAAATGGATATATTTCTGTTTAATGTTTAAGCCAAGGGGATAAGGTGCTTGCAGGTTTTGCCATTGCAAGGCAAAGGTCCTTCTGCTACCCAAAGGGAAAAGAAAAAGTTATTAAAAAAAAAAAAAAATCACACACACACACACAATCACAGCAGTGTCGTTTCCTACACTTTTTATTTTTCCTTAGTGGTCATTCTTGTTCCTTAGAGACAGGAGGTGATTCTGCTGAAAGATTTGACTCTTAAGCTACCAGCAAAATAACAGCATGTTTTTCACAGCTGCACTTGAAGAAATTAATTTGGTAAGCCAGACACCTCCTGTTAGCATTTTCATCTTTTCAGTCTGGAGCTTGTACTCATTTCTTGGAAAGGAAATCTCTGATTCATTAAAGAAAACTGATTAGGCCAAATGCACAAAAATAACTTAAGAGGCAGTAGGGTAAGGGTGGGGTGGAGGATAGTTTGGAGTCTATAATTAACATTTTTAAGCCACCTTACTTCATATTCAAAATAAAATTATATGGTCAGAGGGAAAAAATAACACTAGTAGCTAAAGTAAGGTATGTCTAAGTCATACACTCACACATACAAGCACACCCACACACATATCACATTGCTAAAATAGGGTGTGTCTACATGATATATGTATATATACATACAAGCATATAATCACACATAGCTACAGTAGGGTATGTCTTTTATGTTTATTGGCTGTAGAATTTTAAGTCACCCATACCATGTCATATAAAGGTTTCTCAGCTGAATTGTCTACTGGGAAATGCATTAAAATCTCTCTGCCTATTGGCTTACTGCTCATTTCACCAATCATTTAGAACATTTGAGCTTTCATATCCATTGCTACACCTTGAGATGAAGAGGAAGAAAACCTTTTAGAATCACAATGCGTTTCTCAGATAGTACCTTGGTATCACTCCAGGCACCAGGCTACACAGTGACCCCATGGAAGGGAAGAGTTAATACAAAGTCAGAAATAACCTTGAAGATTGCCACTTAAAAGTATCCCCTGACATAAATACTCAATCTTTAGAAAACATATCTTAGGGAATTGATAAAGTGTGGTGCACACTTGTTAAACTGAAGCCTTTGCATTCGCATTCACATTTGAGGCACATTAAACTTCTAAATTGTAAGTTAGAGAATATGAAAGTTCAGCGTGACACAGCAATGACTATCCAGAGAACTAAATATTTCTTGAGGTTATATTTTAACCTATAAGTAGACAAGAGAAGAGCAAGAGCAAAGAGCAGAGGGAATTAAAGCCCTGCATGAGCAACCTGTTTAAAAGTGACAAAATTTTGTCAAAAGCAAATACTACTTGGCTGAATTTAACAGTTTTTGAAAGTAAAATTCAGTCAAATTAATTACATAGGCAAAGCCTGCAATCTTTCAAATCTTATTTCATTTTTAGAAAGTATTCCACTAAAGTTACAAGAAAAACTATATGCTTTGTGGGATTTATGAGTATCAAGATGTTAAGACAAGATACAACTTTCTTATAAGTACAGCAGCACCATATGAAAGAAAAGGGAAGGGAAGGGAAGGGAAGGGAAGGGAAGGGAAGGGAAGGGAAAGGGAGGGGAGGGAGAGCAAGAGGAGGCAAGGGGAGGTGAGCAAAGGGAAAGAATTATAGGGCACTGAGTTAAGTACCTCCCTGGAGAAGACTACTATGGAAGTCATAGATAATTTGAATCTGCTTCAAATCAAAGTATTCAATAGCCCATCCTCTACTTTTCTACTCCTCAGTCAGTCCGAAGATTCCCCCTCTCTATTTCTTCTTCTTACTCTTCTCCCCTTCTGTTCTTCTTTCAGTTCTAGTCTATTTCCATGTTGTTGACAAAACCTTTAATTCATTAAAAACTGAAAATATTTTATTATCAAAATCACATGCACACACATCTATGTGTATATGCCCAGCAAACACACCCATACAATCTGCTCACTCTTGCACACCAAATAATAAATTATTTTGACTATTTGTCATAGCATATTTAAAGACAAGTGAGTTACCTATCACAACATTACATCCTTATCTGGTATATTACTTGGTGCCTTATAAAATAAGGAGCATACTAGCACCCAATTCCCTAAGAGTTATTTGGGGAAATAAGAGAAATCTGAGGAGGGTTCATTCCTTTCCACAGGGCCTTCCACACCTCTCCACATGCGCCTTCTTCAGCATGTCACCTGTCAGTCACCCTAGCCCTCCTTCAGTCATCGGTCTGCTCCTTCCTGCCCCATGGTATTTTCCTATTATGCTGAATTTACTTAGACTGTATCTACTTTTACCCTCTCACTATTACAAAGTCCTGCTGATATTGAGTACAGTTACTGACTCGCTCAAGCATTTGGTAATATGCATTTGGGAATGAAATATCCCTGAAGCAAAAGCCTACTATAGTAGTGTTTGTGATGTCTTATGTCAGTGTATCGAGACAATTCAATTGGAATAAAAACCAATTTACTTGGGTCTTGGGTGAAGGAGTTCTAGCTGACTGCTTTGGCATCATCCCCCGCAACAAGGAGTTGATTTAACTTTTGCTTCCCTCCCTTCAACCATGTGACTTGTTTTCATGTTTTTCACAATCCGGGGTTTCTTGGGGTATCTTTTTCTAGATCTTAATAAGGCACTATTAAAAACGAAAAATGCAACCCAAAACATGCTTCTTTTAAACTTAACAAAACAAAGCTTTCCTTCTTTAAGAGAATACAAGGTCCAAAAAACTATAATTTTAACTATAAAATTTGTTAAAATTTTAAAATAATAATAAAGGATGTTGACAACTGTGGCAGAAAATAGTTTTTTATTGGAGTAATTATACATTAGCACATCCTTCTTAGAAAATAATTGGCAATATGTTGGTAAAAATTAGAACATTAGTTGGCAAAGTATTTAAAATGTGTCATAATTGACACAGTAATTCCACCACTATATTTGTAGCCTATATATGTAAACCTGAAATGAAAAGAAAGATTTATGTACAAAGCTATTCCTTACAATAGTATTGTAAACAGTAAAAAATTGGCAGCAAACTAAATTCTGACAATAAGTGCATGTTTAAATTGTGGTAAATCCATAGAATTTAATGTTATGCAGACATTGAATCAAACTTTCAAAGACTATTATATGACATTAAAATATATTTGATGAAAAAACATATATTTAAGAGTTCAGGAAGAAAATGCAGGATATTAAATTGTATATATAATAATTCCCAATTTATAAATGTATGTAAATAAACATATATGAATAAAATACACACATTAGATAGGTTACATAGATGATAAATAGATAAATAATACATGGATATATAGATGATAGATAGATAGATAGATATGGAAAGAATATCACAGACCAAAATAGTTGTTATATTTGGGTGTAGAATTACAGGTGATTTTGATATTCTTTTTGACACTTTTCTGTGTTTTCAATTTTTTTTTCAATCTCATGTTAAAATTAAATTAAAATCTCCAGGTTCATCCGTGTTGCCATATGCTTTATGACTTCATTTCTTCTTACAGCTTCATAATATTCCATCGTGTGAATAGACCACAGTTTGTTTGGGAATCATCCTGAATGACATTGCAACAATAGATACAGGCCATTATATATCTTGCCATAACCTACAGAACTGTGTGGGAAAGAGTGTAAACTACATGTGAACTATAATCCATGTTTAGTGGCAATACTCCAAAATGTGTTCATCAATTACAATGAATTTACCACACTAATGAAGGATGTTATTATTGTGGGAAAATGTGGGAGGTGCGGGGAGCAGGGCAAATGGGAATCCCCAATATTTTTTGTATGTAACATTTATGTAATCTAAGTATCTTTTTTAAAAAAAATAAGAAATATATTTTTAAAAGAATAAATATTTACATGCTCTTTCATTACATGCTAGGACAAAACAATAGAATTATACCTGAAATATAAAAATAAAAACTCTAGCAACATATATTTCATCTACCTCGCAATTGACACCAACTTCATTAATTCTGCCAAGTAACATTAGCACCTTTTCCTTCTTTCTTACATTCTCACCTTAAATTTGTTTCCCTTAGCTACTGCTGCCGCCGCCTTCCAGCCTCCTAACTGCCCTCTCTGCTTTGCTGTACAAAAAGTCTTGCTTGGATGAACCCTCTATTTACCCTGAACCCCGGAAACAGTTTGAACAGCAGGTATACTTAATTTCCTCTGCAACAAATATTTTTCCATACACGTGTGAGCCTTAAAACCAGCTGCTACGTTTCCCCTAGAGATAGCTTACTTTGGAGTGAGATAAAAGGACTCCTCGGTCCAGTGGTACAAATTACTGAGACATTCAGGGATAAGAGGACTATAAACTATGCTACAAAAGCCCCCATCCTTCCTAGCTTTGATTTTATGGTGTTGCCAACAAATGTAATATACTTTCCAAATGGTCCTCTTTATTCAGTCTTGATCTATGGTCTGAGCTCTAAGGCATTGTTGAAGCAGCTCTTCAGTAGCAGAACAATTTAGATCTTAGAGTTCCTTCACATCTAGGTCTACAGGTACAAAATCTGCTGTCATTCGAGTGAATAAGTCATTCAAGTCCATTATTGGATGTTAGGTATGTCTGAAAACTCTTTAATTTTCAACACATTCTGATCATATTGTATAGATCCAACAAACAGCATGTTCTTTCCTCTAAATCCCTTACAACTCAGAGAAGACTAAGCCCCAAAGGATTCAGTGAAAGTATTGACAGGTATTAACGAAGAATGTACAGAGGAATGAAAATTTTTTTAGAAATGCCAGGTGGCGGGGGGGGGGAAAGGAAAAAAAAGTGGAAAGAAAAGGCACAGAAAAACTTCTTTCTCTCTAAAAGCAGTTTGTTTCCTAACTTTTTGTGGTTCCAATGATAGTCTTCAGGAAACTTGGTGATGTCATTTCCTTTCAATTGGCCAGTTACATAAATGTTGGAAAAGTGCCAAGTAAAACAGTCCTCAAACAGATGGCCATGTGTGTAAATGCCAGAAAGTGAGAACAGCCATTTGCAGTTATATATACATATATGTGTGTGTGTGTGTGTATATATATATATATATATTTTTTTTTTTTTTTTACCCCACACATGATATAATGTTTATTTTACAAATTCTCTTATGGACTCATGTGAATCATTCCTGTCATTTTTCTAGGGGAAAAAGTCACAAAGAGAGCAGTCATAAAAGACAAAATGTGTAAAATAAAGTAACAAGGAGAAATGAGTATTGCAGTTTAGGAAATGTAAGTCATCAAAGAGTAGCCCACACAATGCAGTTAGGATGATCAAATATACTGGGAAAGAAATATCTGTCATGAAATTTCAAGCAAGGGAAATTTTACAGCAAGGCTAATGACTTTCCCTTATGATCCTAAGAAGTTAGAAAAGGAATGCCTGTATTGCTTTTATGAAAAGGCACACTTTATAGATTTGCTTTTATCCCTTCAAAGCAAATCTAAAGGTAGCTACAGGGAGTTGCTTTGCAATGAGTGACCTACATTATTCTCTGTTCCAAGTACATGTTGATGCAATCAAGAGAAGTTTACACTTTTGTAACTGTGAAGAATTTCAGTTATGCGTAATAAAACACAGTGAGGAGTTTGAGACTTATCAGCTTCAAAAACTGAATTTTGTTTTTGGTGTCTGCAATGACGGATCATAGCATTTCCTGTGCTTGCTACTGATGAAAATGGAATATGGGTGTTCTTTTAATAAGGAGTATGGCAAAGGTTATACAGGTTCAAAGAAAAGTAAGCTAATCCTTTGTAAATTCCTTTAATTAGCGTCCTTTGCTATTTCAACGTTTAAATTAAATAAGGGCATGTAAATACATTTAAAACTACCCTCGGAAACCCAGGTGACATAGGTACCAGCAGGGAGGGAAACAATAAGAGCGGGCTTTTATTTTTAATTGTTTTCTTTCAAATATTTTTTCTTAATTTCCAAGGAGATTAAAGAATTTATCTCTTCTTTCATCCATCAGATTTCCACAAGTACATAGTTATGCATTCTAATCTCTACTTGGATATCAGTAAACTATCACTGATATATTACTTAACATATATTTATTAAACAACAAGTAGATGCCGAGGACTGTGCCAGAAATTGGTGCTACAGCTTAGGGATCATTACAGAAACGGGTCAAAGACTTTACACACTCACTATTTAAATATAACTTTTTTGGTCTATTCAAAGCGTCTACCTAGTTTTGGGCTATTCTAACACTTGGATCCCAGGAAAATATTTGGAACTCTGCGATTTCCTTGAGAGTTCTATACTTCTTAGGTGAGAAAAGGACAGCTTAGAGACCCTTAAGGTAGAATTGTGTCCTCAAAAGGTTTTTATGCTTATTTTGGGCCCTGCTGCCTGAACTCCACCAAACAGAGTAATAAGTTCCATATGCCCATTTTTTTGAAGAACACATTTTCAAAGCAGCAAATGTTTTGACGGATTGGCTTTGGGAGAGCCTGAATACTGTTATACACATCGCTTAGCATTTCACAAGGCTCCCACTGTTAAATTCTGGGAATGGGGCCAAGGAAACCTACCTACTGGTGCTCTAAGTAACATTAAAATATGGAGAATTCCTAGCCATCATGCTTCACTAAGACGTATTTGGAATGTGAGGATTTCTTTACTGCCATGGAGCTGTGTGTGCGCACGCATGTGTGTGTTATAAGTAAAAGAAAGGAACAGGCCCTTAGAGGTAACAAATGTACAAAAACCTTACTAATGGAACTTTTTAAATGTTTAAGCTTTTTAAATCTTTCATCTAAAGTAATAGTTAAGTTCTATATATATATAGAAATATATATGAGAAGGGATGAAAAGTGGCAGAAATACAATAGTGGACATGTAATAGGTTTTTTGTTTTGCTTTGTTTTGTTTTTAGGAGGTAGCAGGGATTGAACCCCGGACCTCATACATGGGAAGAGGGTGCTCAACCACTGAGCTACACGTGCTCCTATAATAGATTTTAACATTGCTGTATCCAGATAAAGAATTTCATCAAGTCTTCATACTTGCCTAGTATTTATCATTTTGTGCATCTTATATTTACTCATATGAATAAGCATTCTTTGGTCAGTATTTCCCAATTTGCTTGAATATAATATTCATCTGGGACATCCCATTCCCTGCTCCCTACCTTCTGCTCACATTCCCAGATTCTGATTCAAGAGACTTGGGTTCAGGGCCTGGAGTTTATAAGAATTTCCTCAGATGTTTCTGAGGATCCAGTAAGAGAACTTTAGGAAACTTTAGGAAATAGTTCAAAAACTGAAAGCTAAGATTATGTTTGTGTACAGCCACCAAATCTACTATTTTAAATTACTTTTCTTTTAATTTATTGACTTCTGAATTCCTTTCATGCAATCTATCTTTTCATTAAATTTTTCTTAACATTTCTGTATCTGCTATTTCTCATTGTTTCAATATGTCTGTTTAATAAAAATTTTACATACGGAAACCCGAGTATTCAAAAGTGACACATTTTTAAATTATTACACATGGTAAGAAAAAAATTCACTATGGTAACATTATTTTCTTTACAGATGTGGCTGGTTAGAGAAGGGGGTACAAATAGCTTGAAGGTAAAGTGTTAAGAATTATTGCTCACTGAACAGTAATATAATCCAATGTTCTTTAATAATAAAATAGAAGGCATTGGGCATGTTTTACAGGATTATTAAATGCTGAATGCATAAAGAGACAGATGGTAAAGAAAACAGTCAGATAACAAGATTAAAATTCCAGTTGTACCCTTAAGAGCATTGAGATTTTGCACATTATCATCTATAGACTCTCAGAAGTCTCTTTTTCCTCATCTGTTGAAAGGGAGATCCACTTTGTAGAGATGATTTGAAATTTAAGGAGACCATCTGTGTAGACTCTGACCTGTAGTAGGTGTCTTTAAATTATTAGGTTTATCATTATTATTAATACCGTTATTATGGAAATATTAATTGGTGACCTACTATAGCCCAAGCATAGAATAATGTATGAGATGGTCCAAGTCACCTGCTCTATGGAGAGCCTAGTGGGTAGACAGAAAATAAATAGGTACTGAATGTAAATACAACAGATTTTCAGATATCACCAATTGCTGAGAAGGAAACAAAACAGGGTACGAGCTGGGACATAACTAGGAGGAGATGGCCAGAGAACACCCATTCAAGGAGTCAATCCTCTGCTGAGACTGAAAGATCAATAGGAATTCTTTGTTCAAGGATCCAGGGGAGAGCATTTAGGAGCCAGTGGGTATAAGCACACTGTGTTTAAGAAATAGAAAGAAAATCTGTGTTGATGGGCCATAGTGAGTGAGGGGATGGTGGGATGAGATGAAATAGGAGGTCAGCAGGGATCAGATGTATGTTTCCCCATTTGATTGTTTTTTTTTAGAATGGAGACCAACATCTTTGACTTTTAAAAGATTAAAAAAAAAAAAACACTTTCATTTGAGGAGAAGGTCAAAGAAAGTACTTTTAAGTTGTATTTTGTTTCATTGGGTTCCATTTATTAAGGTTTGCTTCCTAGGTGGTTATGCACTATGGCTGGCATCTATTTTCATTGGTCATTGACCAAGTAATACATGTTGTCAAGTATATTTTTTAAATCACAGCTTGTATCTAATATTTCATTTTTTACTATGAAAGACTAAAATGGATTTTTTTTTTTTTAATCTTGAACAATGAATGTGCCCAATGACTTCTCATTAGGGAAAGAAATCATAGGATCTTTATTTAGTTAGAATTTCAAGCTCAACTTTGCCGCTTTTTCACAAGTAATTATGTTGGGTAATTGATGGCTGTTCATCTTTCTAGCTCATTTGCCCAGGCTTATCAGTTATTTACCCACACTGTGATCTACCTTAAAGAATGTTACCTTCTAATATAATGTAAAATGATATGCATATTCTTAGGAATAATTTATCTGCACTTGTACAAATGAGGAAAATTAGCAAAAATAGCAGTTGCTCCATTTTAGATATGAACATGAGGATTTTTTATAGAGTTATAAAATTTTAGGGTTGGGGACTGCCATTGAAGTTTACTAGTCCAAATCTCAAAAAAATGAAGAAAATTAAACCCAAAGAAGTAAGCTACTTACACACAATAACTTAAATCAAAACAATAGAATCCTAACTAAAATTCAAATTACCTAATTCCCTGACTTGTACTCACTCTGTACATAAACATACAGAGATACATATGTTCGCTGTGTATGACAGAAATTAGATTATTAAGTAGACATCAGAAAAATAAAGGTTTTCATTATATCATCATTATCTGAGTACAATATTTTATTGAGCATTCATAGAGGACCAAATAATACTCATCAACCCAAGCTTCAAACAGTGTGGGCTTCAAAATCTATACATTTTTCATTTTTAGAAGTTCTAAAATATGAAAAATGAAAGCCCAAGTAGCAGCACAATAGTGTGTCCCACTTTACAAAGATTTAGAGGGATTTGGGGTAAACCTGAGTACAGGTCTCAGTTCTCAAGCAATGGTTGGCTCCTAGACTAATCTATTTTTAGAACTCTAAAAGACTATGGCATGTGAATATTCTCACTGTCCTGATTTTGTGATAATCAGGGTAGGCTAAACATTCACTATGTTAGAAACCATACATGTGTCCCCAGACCTAGTTTTTCTCCCTAGGTCTGGTTTTTAGAATGCTGGTGATAAACCAAGCCTGATTTATTATATGACCAGCCTGTATGGGAAATAACTGTAACTCTAGGTATCTTTGGTCAACCTTAAGAGATACAACAGGAAGACGGATGTGGCTCAAATGGTTGGGCGTCCGTCACCCATATGGAGGGAACTGGGTTTGATCTTTGGGATCTCCCAGTAAAAATTTTAAAAAAGAAAAATATTGAAGGTGCGTGGGTTGCCAGTCTCCGTGCACAAGTGTGTCATCAGGCCCCGTGCTGGGGTGAACCCCCTAGGCCCCATGCGTGGGTGTGCCCCCCCGAGCCACACAGCAAGATGATGATTAACAGGAGAGTGACACAAGGGAGAGCCAAGATGAGAGGTGCAGAAAAGCCAGGAACTAAGGTAGTGCAGGTTGTAGGATGCCTCTCTCCCATATCGGAGGTTCCGAGCATCGAATCCCGGTGAAGACAGGAGGAGAAGGATGAGAAGAGAGGGCAGGAAACAGACACAGAGAATTCCCCAGCGAATGGACACAAAAGCAGCAAAAATAGGGGGGAAAGGAGGGATAGAAAAGGATAAAAGTGAATAAATAAATAATAGGGTGGGTTGGGGGGAAAATACAGCAAATATAAGGTATGGACTATAGTTAGTATTGTAGTAATATTTTGATGATATTCTTTCATAATTTCTAACAAATGGTTCACAACAATGCAAGGTATTGGTGGTAGAGTGATGTATGGGAGTCCTGTATAATGTTATAGATATTTGTTTTGTAAGTTCACAACTTTCACTGTGCACTTACTGTTTATGAATATTCATGTATGAATGATATACTTCAATAAAATTAAAAAAAAAAAAAAAAAAAAAGAAGACTATGGCAATTGCTTGCTAAAGTCTTCCATGAGGCTATAGCCAGATGGCGTGATACATACTTAAAGTAGAGCATCCTGATTTCAAAACTGAGACATTCAATTTTTTTTCCTTTTATTGCCCAACTGAGAAACATACTTTTGAAATAAAATGGAGTTTCCCACTGATGTGTGCTCTGTCTTAGCATGTGAGCAGTAGGACAAAAATCGCCACCCTCCCAATGCCGCCATTGCCATGTCAACATGCCCTGGCTGCCAGAGAATGGCATACAGGAGAACCATTTGGTTTCCACGCCTATTGATGAAAACCTGTGATAAGGAAGGAATGCTAGAGATGCCATTCTCCAGGGTGGCATGGTACCTGTGGCAGTTTGATGTAATTTTGAATTCCAAAAATATAATTGAATCATGCTTGTAAACTGATCTGTTAATCTGGGCATGATTAGGTTAGGATTAGGGCGTTGAGCCCCACCCCTTGGTGGTTGGGGAATTGAATATAAAAGGCAAGGCAAAGGACAGTTGAAGCAGTCTTTTGAGAAGCAGTTTTGATGTTAGAAAGAAGGCCCCAGGAGAAGAGAAGCAAGCTGTTCGCCTGATTGTCTACAGCTGACCTTGTAGAGGAAACAGGAGCTAAGCCCAGAGAGAAACGCAGCCCCGGGAAGAGAGGAACCCAAGAAGCCTGAACCCTGGCAAACGCCGGCAGCTGTCTTGCTCTAACATGTGGCAATGGACTGTGGTTAGAGAAGAAACTTAATGCTTTATGGCCTGGTATCTGTAGACTTCTACCCCAAATAAATACCCTTTATAAAGACCAACCCATTTTTGGTATTTCACATTAGCACCCCTTTGGCTGACTAATACAGTACCGTACCTGATACTCAATGGTGGCTTGAATGACACCAAAACCAGGGGTGCCCCAGATCTGGCACAGACATCACAATTAGGCATTAAAGTATGTCTACATTGCAAAGGTGGCCCAGAAGGTGGACATCAGTGCTAGGAACAGGCAAGCACACATTAAGTTGCAAAGCAAAGGGAAAGAGAGGAAGAATGAATAGGTATTAAATGCTTTCTACATGCTAATTAAGCTCTGTGGGAGTTGCATTGAACATTTATATCATTTATGTTTTTCAAAATCCTTTGAAGAAGGAATTATAGCTATTTCATGAAGAAGGAAAACTGAACATCAGAGAGGTTAAATAACTTCCTCAAAATTGCATGGTTACTCGGTGGAGCAGCTACACTTTGAACTGATTCCAAGTCAAAGCTCCTTCCCCTAAAATGAGATGAGTATATTACCTCAGTCACCAGGTCTGCATCCAGTGAGCTCATCCAGGTATGACAAGCAAGACATCATTTTTGGATCTGGTAAATTAATTCCAAAGAAAGGTTTGTGAGTTGCTGTTTTATTTTATAAGATAAAAGACAAATCGAAGGGCTCTCCTAGCTTCTGGCAGGACAATAGTGTTGTTTCTTAAGCCTGGGGTCAAAAGTTGGCTTTTTCACTCTTTTTGTCCCCAAAGAGATGAATCCTATGGCCATAAAAATAAAAAAATATCTCGGCCCATAAAGTGGGCCTCACAGCTCCCAAACCTAAACATTTCCTGCTTCTACTTTGGCCCACCAGAAATTGCTACTGCCTAACATTGGTTTGGTGACTTTTCACTTCTCTAACCCAAATGTTTAATTTAGCTCCTAAAACACACCTAGGCAAATCAGCTAATGCATGGAAAATGACAAGCTTCTGGAACAGCCCACTGGTGCTGCAATGGTTATCTTTCATTGACAAAACAATCAAACTCTACCCCTGCTCCAGTGAGTTGGAATGCTGGTGAGTTATGCTTCAAAGGCTCACATAATAGAGCAGGGAGTTGAGGTTTGATGGCTCCTAACCTGGTGGTCAGTCAGTGAAGGTCTAAAGGCCTTATCACACTGTGAGAACCAGTACATCCAAGATACAGCCAATCTAGGGGCTTGGATTTTGCATGAGCTAAAGATTTTATAGAAGTAGATGTCCTAGGCCTGTGGAAGGACACACTGTTAACAAGGTGTTGTAAAATAGTTATTCTCTGAAACTTCTTTGATAATTTCCTCATCTACAATTTCTCTGTTTTTTTTTGAAACAACAACAACAACAAAAAAAATCATTAGTCTGATGTTGAACAACCTAGATGGAGTCTCTTTTATTTCTTCTAATGTTTTCTCACTCCTTACTGCTTTTTTTCTATATCCCTTAGCTTTATCTTCCAACCATCTAATAAGTATTTTTTTAAGTCTGCAAGTATATTTTAATTGCCAATAGTACTCTCTTATTTTGAATTGTATTTTATAATACTCTGTTTTGTTTTATAGAAGCAATATGTTATCCAATTTCTCTGAGTATACTCAATTTTAAAAATTTGTTCTCTACTCCTTCCCTGATTATTTCTGTTATCTCTAAGATCAATGTGCTTGAATATATACCTTGGTGTTTCTATTTTACATTGAAGTTTTTCTTAATTATTTGACAATTCTTGGTGATCGAATCTTATATGAGAATGAGGCTGCAGGAAGCCTGTGCTCATGATCCGACTTAGTAAGTGTTAAGTTTCACTTGATGTGAGGAAATGAGGAGTCAATTCCCACCCACCCACAACTCCACCACAGAGGCCTTTACCCTGGGAGACCTACTGTGTCACTAAGCACCTTAGTTATCCTTAGGAGTGTTTATTTACTCAATTCATTTAAGAAATGTGGGTGTGGGTATATTTTGCCTCAGGATAAGCCCCTGGCTAGTAGCCATTCTATCCCTAGGATTAGGGGCAGAGGGTAGATGGATTCATTATTCTGTGTAAAGACCTTCAACTAATTTCCCATTTCCTGTTCTCTGTCTCACTCCTGGTCTTTGTCGGGTTCTGCATTAGAGCCTCCTGTGAGTGTCCTCTTGTGTCAGTGCTCAGTTCTAGGGGACTGATTCATCCATCTTGCTTGTCAGTCCCCACCTCTCTTTCACTTTCTGCCTTCCAGAAATATGTTGACATTTCTCATCTACAAAGTTCCCCCATTCATCCATTTTAATTATAATTATAATATAGCATAACATCGAATTCATTTACTATCATTTTAATGACTGTGAAGGAAAGGAGATGATATAACCCTTTCTCAGGTAGTCATTTTCAGCCAAATGAATTTCCTCAACTACAGAAGCAACTGGAGCCTCTCATTGTCTGTGCTGCATTAGCCATTATGCTAGGCTCTCCTTAACTAATGTTGTACAAATGAATAATTGAATGACCCCATTACTGTTAGGTTTTTTTTTTTTTCCCTGAAGTAAATGTGTGGTGATTAAAAACCAAATATGGACCAATAGTTGGAACTGAAGCACAGCTATTACCAATTTCTTAATTGGGGTCACATGTGCAATTTTACTGGTCACTTGTTTGATCAAACAGTGTGGATTTTCTGAGCATTTACAAAAGGTCAGGGTTTTCTTAGTACTGTGAAAGCCCTGAAGTGACTCATAGTCTAATTTTTAAAAAAGGCAAAAGCCCTTGAAGCTGTTAAAAAACAAAAATATACTAAACTATGTGATGATTTTTATAAATGCAAAGAGTGTCCTTAAATAGAAAAAAGGCTTGAAAAGCCATTGTGGACTGGCACAATAAAGGACTATTTCAGGAAAGAGGTTAAGTTCTCAAAACCTGAACATGGTTTGGGAACGTATAGAAGGAAAATGAAAATATTCTGTGAAATGATTGAGTAAGGCTGGCTTCTACGGAAATGAACAATTCAAGGTGAAAATCAGTTACACAAGAAGGTACTTCCCTAAGGGCAGGGAGCAATTGACTGTAATTAATGTGGCTCAAAAATGTTATGATAAAATAAACAGGTGATTAAAACAGGTAAAATAAATACAAATGTGCCCTAAAATTCTTTGTCAGCTCTCTTTTCTTAATGAATATTAAGTGGAGGTGGTCCTGTTAGTACACCAATAGAATAATGATAATCCTAGCCAGTATTTACTGAGCACTTAACATGGGCCAGGCCAGTCAGTGCAAGCACTTTACATTAATTCTCATACGAGTCTTATGAGGTAAGCATTATTATCCCGTTTGTGGTAAGGAGGCTGAAGTTTGGAGAGGTGGTATAACTTCTTCAAGTTCTCATATGAGTTAGCAGAACAAGCCATGAAGTCCAGCTGGAACCGAGGTTAAGCCTTAGGCATTGCTACTCATTGGGTCCAATTTCCTCTGCATGAGTCAGATATTCAAACATAACCTACTATTTCAGGGAATTCAGAATAGAGAGGCAGATTGAATAGACAAGTTGAAAAGACTGCCTTTTTAGGGGGAACATAAATTTTAAGATTTCCCCATTGCCATCCAACCTGGGGCTATGCCTTTACCTGAAACGTTCTAATTTACCTTGAAAACAGCAGTGCCTATGAGTCCTTCAACTGTGAATTCACTTGAAACCTTCTCCAACTTATTTGTGTTTTCTGACTCAGCCGCCTCATGTAAGATGACTTCAATAATACTCAAAGCAAATAACAATAATAACAAAAGCAGCTAATCCTTATTTGGAGCTTATTTCACACCCATAACTATCTCAGTTAATCCTCACAACAACCCTGTGTGGAAGGAAGATGCTATTACTGACCTCTAATAGAGATGAGAAAATTGAAGCTTAGTGAGGCTGATTCACTTGGCCAAAGCATACACAGTTATGAAATGGTAAAGCCAGGTCTCAACGCAGCTCTCGCTCCACAAGTTGTGCTTGGAGCCCTGATCCTCAGAGTGTGGTGTCTGGCCTAGCAGCGGCATCAGCAGCATCACAGCAAGTGAGAAATGCAGAATCTCAGACTCTGGGCCAGACATACTAAATCTAAATCTGCATTTTAGCAAGATCCACAGGTGACTGGCCTGCACGTTGAAGTCTGAGAAGCACCGGCTTTAAATGATACCTTTGCGCGGAGGGAGGAAGGGTGACCAATTATCCCTGTTAACTCAAGACTGAGGTCTGCCCAGAAGTGGGACTTTCACAGAGTGGGACTCTCAGTGCTAACGTCGGGGAAGTCCTGAGCAGACTGGGACAAGCTGGTCACTCTAACTGTGGGTCTAGTGCACTGGGGCCCCTCTGCAGGGGGGTCAGGAAACATCTCCCCGTTTCACGAGCCTAAAGCACATCCTGTGCCAACGTTCAACCTGCCCATAAAATGGATGCAGATTGACCTGTAGTGAAGGCTCAGCCAACCTTCTTGAATCTCTTCAGAGAGAGACAAGGGAGTACACTCTACCTGTCAGAAGGGAGAACTGAACACTGGCTGGGGTGGTTCCTTGGCAGAGAGACCCAGTTTAGGAGCCCAGGTAGCATTTAGTCAAAAGATGTTTGTGGAAAGAAGACAAGAATTCAGTTACTTTCCATGTTCAAGCTCACAGGGAAAAAATTGCTCATATCCTCCTGGAGATGCCTCATTCCATGGACTCCAGGTTCTAGCCAATCGTTAGAAAAGTCAAGAGTAGTCCAACGCCGAGTGGGCCTTTCTGGGAATAAAGTGCCTGAAGCTCTGAAGGACAAGGCCCTGCTCCCAGTCCAAGTGATGACGACCCCTAAGTAAACCTTTGCTGTGTTTAGTGGGGTCATAATTTCATAGACTAAGACTCACCAATGGCTCATTATGCTAAGTCCCTTCGGCAGATTGGCAGAGTTCGGGTCTGCAGTAATGGCTAAGCTCTTTCCCAAAGGAATGAGTGGCACCAACAGACATTTGCTGTTAGTGATGTCTTTTAAGAGGGTGATTTAGAATTTTCTCTTGCAGGCCCAGAATTATGTATCTTAACAGACTCCCCACCCGACCAGGGTAGCTAAGTCTGTCTTTACAGGAGCTTATCGAGTGTGTCTTCAGAGATAGTGCTACTGATAACCTCAATGTGGATGGGAAACAACATGGAGGAAAGACAAAACCTAAGTCCCCAAAGTCCCTGGGAGTTATCAGTGTCCATACCTGGCTTCCTGACTCTTGGCATTTGACCTATGCCATGACAAGAAAGATTCTTTTCCCTTTCATCTATCTCTCTTACTCCATTATAACCCCAAATCAACACATTATAATTGCAAATAAGAATAATCCCAATCAGTCTCATGTGGATCCATTCATATGGTTCTTGAATATGTTTTTCTTAAGCTATAGCAAGATCCAGACATGTGAGAAACCCTCATTACTTTAATATTAATGATTTCCATAAGGGAAAATTTAATCCATGTGTTGTAATTCATTCACGGATCATCGTGTTATTACTTTGAGGAAACCATTAAGCCTTAGGCCATCACTAAAGATTTCTCCTCGTGAAGGAGAAGTTGCAGATTTTGTAATTCAAATCATGACTCAAAAGAGGGAGTGCATCTTAAGCATAGGTGGTGTCACGGGTTCTACCTGTGAGTTCTAGAATGTTTCTTTGTTCCAAGAAAAAAACTCTATATTTTTTCTATTTAAACAAAGAAAATATAGTAAGTCTTGGTGTATGGAATAAAATGATCCTCCTATTTGGCTGCAATTTATTTAGTGGCTAGTGAGGTCTTGGCATTAGTGTCAATTGTTAATATCTTATGAGAGACTACTAAAATCTTCAGGGGCCAAGAATTTATCTCCCCTTTCAACTTAATTACTTATTTCTCCTTTGAAATCTTGAGCCAATTGCTTACAACCCTTACGTGGCACTAGTATATGATTTAATAGCTATTTATTTTTAGGCCTTTATCTTGCCTCCTAATCATAGTGAGAGTTTTTAACACAAGCACCGCCATTCATTCAGTCATTCAGCAAACACTTATTGAGAACCAAATAAGTGTTATCACCAGTATCTCAAGAAGGTATTTATCCAATCTCTGAGATAAAATTGAGAAAAATGACCACAATACATTATAAAACATTTTAATGATCATTTCAGATGTGCAAAAAAAGAAATATGAAATTTAAAAATCAGAGGAAGGATTGATGAACAATATTAGGAAGCTTGTATTTTGTGTTAGGCTCCTTCTGTGATTTATAGAGTGAGAAACCACAGGAAAAAAGTCCTAGGGCAAGAAAGACCAGGGCACACTAGGAGAATAAAAGGCGTCCTGTCTGGCTGGAGTATATGAAGAAGAGCTAGGAGAGATGAGGTTTTAAAGGAATGCTGACCCTGATCATGTGGTTTGGATGTGTTTTAGTAAAGAACAGGGAGTCATTGAAGGTTTCTGAGCAAGGAATTTTCATAGCATGGCAAAACTGTATTCATCCTGCAGTGATGTATAGAAAGGATCAGAGGAGCAGGTGAAACCGGCCATGGAGAACTTACTTGGAGGCCATTGAAATAGACTCAGAGAAGTAATAAAATCTACATTTAGGATCTCTTACTCCTACCGTTAGCCACTGATTGTCCTCTCTTTTCCTCAGGCACACTCTTGTGATTTATCCATCTGGTTCTCAGAAGCCTTGAAGGAATCATTCTTGATTTCTGCTTTTCTTTACCAAAGAGTTTCCAACTGATATTTAGTCAAGAAATACACAGACACCTAGGTTTTAACAGAACAGAATACACACCGATTATTGTTTTCAAACCAAAATGATAATAATTCCTATCTTAAGGACACATAGGCATTCTATGTACATATAACTCATCTAATTCTCAAACAGGCCCATGAGAAGGTATTGTTATTTCCATTTTAAAGAGGGTGAAACTGTCGCTTAGCGCAATTCCATACATTTACCTGCAAATATCAGAAGAATGTTGTTTTCCACAGGAGGAATCCAGAATTCTCTCATTCTGGAAGAGTATATAAACTTGCTCTATTCTTTTAATTTTTTTCCTCTTTTTTTCTTTTTTAGGTGCATGTAAAAGTACATTAGTTTGGCTTTTTATTAAATTATTTTAACATGTAAGGTATCATACTCAATTAAGTTTTCTGTGTTTTGCTTATTTTACTTAATACTGTATTTTAGAAATTTTTCTATTTCAATACATATAGCTGTACTTCATTCTATTTAACCATCGTATAGTCTTCAATTACATGCAGCTGGAAAGATCTAGAAAGAACCTAAATATCCATTAATAAGGAAATGGTTAACCATGACAAACAATCGTGCAATAAAATCTTTGTACATGCATTTATGCACAAGTAGAAATGTTTCTTTGGAGATGATACTAAGACGTGGAAGAGCAGGATCAATAAGTGCATTTAAATTTTCCTCTGAATACTGTTTTACCTAAATCCCACTGGCTTTACAATCTTCCCATTTTCATTCATTTCTAAATAGTTTTTAGGTTCTGTGTTGATTTTTCTCTTAAACCTAAGAGTTGGTTATTCTCAAGGGGATTTTAAAGTTTCTAGGTCTGTGGATTTTTTGCCTAATTTTTTGATGATGAATCTAATTTTATTTCATTGCTATAAATATGGCCTTTATGAGGTCTGCTTTATAGAGTCATCTTATATGATTTCTGCTTTTCTCATGACAATACATGATCAGGTTTTTTTTGTCCGTGTTCCTGACTGTTTGAGAAGAATGAATGCTCTTTACTGAATTCAATGTTCTGTTTTATATCTATTAGATCAAGTTTGTTAATTATACTATTCAAATACTCTATATTCACTTTACTCCATTTTTTTTTTTTTTATGTCTTTAGTGTTTTTTTTATTATTATTATTACAGGAATTGTGGGTTTACGGAAAAATCATGCATAAAATACAGGGTTCCCATATACCACCATATTATTAAAACTTTATATCGGTGTGGTATATTTGTTTACAATTCATGAAAGAATACTTTTTTAATTGTACTGTGAACTAGAGTCTATGGTTTAACTTAGGGTTCACTGTTGGTGTTGTACAGTTCCATGGATTTTTTTTTTTTTAAGTATTCTAGTCAAATAACCTAAATTTCAACCTAACATTTTCCATTTTAACCACATTCAAATATATCATTTCAGTACTGTTAATTACGTTGATAATGTTGTGCTACCATCAGCACCACCCATTACCAAAACTTTACCTTGCTCCCTTCTTAATTTTAGTTTTTAGTCAGAATGAAATGGTAACTTTTCTGTGTCCATTTAATCTGGCAGGGAGCCCCAGCCAGAGCAGGAAGGAGCCAGGTCAGGCAGGCTGGCCTGGGACACAAGATCCCTAGGACAACACTGGGCAGAGATGGGGCAGAAAAATTAGGATGGTGACTACATTGTTAATTTTTAATGTAAATCACTAGTTATAATGCAACTGTAAGTGTTTGAGGGAGAAAAGGGGGAAATGGATCTGAGGACTATTAAGCAAATATTTCTAATTTGGATAAAATCTCTGAGGGGAAATAGTCATCTGTCTCAATGGGAAGATTAAGATAAAGTTACATTTTCTCAGCATAGACAGATATCCCTTGGGCTTCTGTTTGTCACCTGTTTCTGCCATCAAGTCCCTCTTAGATGGCCACCTCTGTGGCTCTAATACCCAGCAGGCCTCCAAACTGCATGTAAAGTTAAGGAAAGATATATTATCTTTTTTGAATTGACCATAGCCATGGAGTGTTGGGTGAAACCAGATCAGTTTGCAAGATGAGAGCATGAAATTGTTCCTCATTTTTCAAAAGAAAGTTTTTTTTTTAAATAGAAACCAGGTAGGAACTGGGATCTCTAAGCCTATTTCATCAAAATGTTCTCATGGAAATAATTGTAGACTCTTCCCCCTATCAACTTTAAATATTCCTGTTTAGTCCTCAAAAAAAAAAAAGAAAGACCAAAGTCCTGTCCAGCTGCAAAGCTCGTTTACCAGAGAGTGAGGTAAAAGTTTCTATTTTCCCTTTTGCTCCTGCTGAGACTCTTTTCCCTGGGTTTTTTCTTTCTGCAGTCTCTAATGCTCACTCACTGTAATGTGGTTGTAGGTCTGAAAATGACACCACGTTTCTAAAGGCCCTGTTTTTCTGAGGAGTAATAGTTACGCAACATGGTGTAGTAAACTGCCATATTCATCATGGTTTTCCACTTCACAAAGCTGGAAGCTTACCATCAAAGGAAAAGCTTCCTCAAGTTTTTATAGGGTGGAAAATGTTGACTGTAGAGAACTTCAGATTAAAAATAATTTGTTCAGCATCCATCCATTTATTCCACAAATGGTTATCATCTACATGAAAATCTGCTAAGTACTATGGGGAGATTTTTGAGAAATAATTATTTATAATTACAATTATACTGCAGTGACATATTCAAATGGATGTGCAAAACTTTTCTGGAGATCAACACAGAAATGACCTCATCCATGAGAACACAGCCCCAGATTGTGTTCCATTAAATTTGTGTTAATAAGATGATGATGGCGATAACACTCATAGCATATGAACATGGTATTTCATCAGTGTTCTGTGGCCATGTCATTTCTAAATGATTGATGTGGAATTAATTATCTATTTTAGTCCTAAAATATTGTGGTTTTCAGGTATAATTATTTTTATGTCTTTTATGTAAGTAAAAATGGCATATAGTATATTATTATAATATACTGCATATAACATACAAAATTACATTTAATCTATATGCCTGTGTATGTGATTGCTGGAAGGAGAGAAAGAGAGAGAGAAAATAAAGAATGGGAAAAGGGCATAAATAGAGACTGTGTGATTTTCTAGAGTCCTCCATTTCTCCTCTCTCTGTAAAATTAATGCAGTTCTCCACACATTAAAGTACAAATGCCTCCTGATTTTTTCTTTAAAAAGATTTATTTTCAGCAAGGTTACTGAGAATTCCCATATAGGTTGTTTTTCAGGTCTGAAGCTTCACAGATGTCTGAAAAGAGAACTTTCCAGTGCCAGCCATCCTTCCATGTGTCCTTCTTCCAGTGATCTGGTCTGTTCATACGTGATCTTTCTCCATGCTGCCAAACACTGGTCATTTGTCCGGATGGTGGCCTAGGCCAGCTGGGTCCCTTGGAGGGTGGAAAGTCCATTGGAACCATCAGGAACTCTGCTCTTAATGCCTAGATTTTAAGTACAGAGCTTCCCACCAGAGCATCTGCAACCTGCCCCCTATCCCTTTCCCAGCCCCAAACATCCAACCACCTTCCTGAGGTGACTCCACTGTCCTCGAATCCCTCAAGAGTCCTTTCCATTTTATATAAGGTGGTTTAAACACCTCTACAGGCTAAGGCGAGAAAATAAAGACAAAAATAGCTTGTTGCTGAGGTTGAGAAAAATCCAGAATCATGGATTCAAAGTTTTGTCTCTCCACTTGGGAGGAAGAAGGAAACATTCTTTCTATATCACGGATAATTATCAATATCATACATACTTATCAATAGGTCTACATCTCCCTCTCTAGTATCCATATTGATCTCCATTATCTTTATTTAGCTATATCATAGATAATTTCTTAATAGATAATTTTTCCATAGTGCATTGTCAGTAAATCATCCTGGAACATTTATTTTCTCCCGTTGGCCACACCATTTCCTGGAACACATTAAAAAATCAAAGAGGGAAGCGGCTGTGGCTCAATCAGTAGGGCTTCCGTTTACAATATGGGAGGCCCCGGGTTCGGTTCCCAGGGCCTCCTGGTGAAGGCAAGCCTGCCCGCGCGGCGTGGTTGGCTGACCCAGTGAGCACAAGCAGCAGGGGGGGGATAAGTGAATAAATAAATAAAAATTAAAAAAAATAAAAAATAAAAATAAATAAATAAATAAATAAATAAAATTAAAAAAATAAAAAATCAAAGAAGCACAGGGCTGAAAAGAAGCTTTGAGTTTACTTTGTCTGGTGTTTCCTAAACTTCAAATATTCCTGCACCACATTCACAGTTTTTATCATACTTGCATATCACATTCTATTGTTTTCTTGACATATTGCTTTAAATCAACCCATTTGTTTCACTAAAATATATTTATCTGAAAAGGAAACCTTATTAGCATAAATGGAAAGAAACTTGGATGATTTGCCTTAAAATAAATAAAATGAAAACAAAACATTGCTGAGCCCTAGCTGTTGCAGTATGAGAACATTCTGAGCTTGAGAACTGTTCTTTGTCCCCATTCTTTTGTGACAAGAAAGAGAATTCAAAAGGAGATAATTTCTCACCATGGGATAAATTCTGGGTCTATAAAAATAGTGCCTCGTATTTTGAGAAGCACTGATCTAATTTAATTATTTGGCTTTGCTAATGTAGAATTGAGCTTTAAGATGAGTGGATTTATCACCTTCTCTTAGCACAACTGAGACTAGTCCTTGGGTCTGTTGACTTTGAGCTCAGTACACTCACCTACCACACTAACCTAGACATCCTTTAGTTTATTGTACAACCACCCATCTATTTGTGCCCGCCTAGATAGATTGCTCAGGTGTTTTTTGTTTTGATTGTTTTGTTTTAAGTGTAGCCCTATAAGAGGTAGAGAAAACTCAGCTCATCATCTGCTCTGAAGAATGTTTAAGAGCTAGCTGTTTGCAAAGGTATTGACCATGTGACTCCTACACTTTGCTAGTTAAAAAAAAAATCTGTGGATTTCTTTTTCGTGTGTGTGTGTGTGTGTGTGTGTGTGTTGGCTTGGTCTGATTTGCTCTATGTCCTGGGTCTACACAGCTCCAATTTCAGTTCTATGCAGCCATGGACAACTGAGGAGGGCCAGCTCAGCTGTACAGTTTGGATTAAGAGCAGAATACAAATACCCAGAGGTACTAAGAACATGGGAAATCAGTAAGACTGACTTCCCAAATCTACTTTGCTTTTGCATAGCTGTTTTGGCCACATTGGTTCTCAGTCTTATCTCTGGTCCACTTAACATGGCTTTCCAGAGATCATGATTTGCTACCAAGAGAGACTCTGGAGTGCCATGTGGGAGCTTTGTAGCCATGGCCACCACAATCCTTCAGGATCAAAGGCAAGGAGCATTCCATCAGAACAGCTGTGGTGGATCTAGCAATATAGCCTGATCTGACAGAACATTCCCTTGTGTCCCATACAGGAACTTTTTTCTTTTCCTTGTCTCTTAACTTGCCCTAAGGTCAATTTGTTTTTATGAACTATGGTTCTGAGAAAACTTGTTCCTTGGGCAATATCCAATCTACTATTTCCTTCATTGCCATTTTACAGTAAACAGGAGAAAATTCAGGGCAGCTGCTTTGGCAGAATCTAGCACTGCTTGTTTTTTATGGAAAGCTAACGCCTTCTCACCCCCCAGCCTCCAACCTTCACACCCCTGCCACCCCACTCCTACTCTACTCTTTCTCTGGACCTCCTCTTATTTTTCTTGGAGATGTTCTTTCACATGTCAACCAACCACAGGAATTGGTGCTGATATGTTAGTCTTACAGGGCCCCTGGACAGGATTCACAATTATGTCAGAAGAAGGACTTCACTCCAAAAGAACTAATTAGTCTCTAATAACAAACCATCTCTAGATGATCTTGGTGCTTGAACATAAGTCGTGGTCCAAACCCCTCACCTCTGATACTCATTCCATCCCCAGATATAAGAAATCAATCTCTTCCCACTCTTATGAATTTGACAGGATATTGGAAGCAAGTTCAGTAACTTCTTTCATCTTTTTTGAATTATTTGTCTTTTGAAAAATATTGCTGTGAAAAGGGGTTAAGGGTGGGGGCAATGACCTCCACATCAGAAACCATCTCTCATTCATTTCTGCATCCCCAAATCTAGCACAATAGTTGATACAGAACTAATGCTCCAAACTGATGGTTTGCCAAAAGAATGATTCATGAGAACTTCCTTAAAATTATTCCAGTGAATTAAATGTGAAGGTGATGTGGGGTTTTGCATCTATAAAGATATCTAGTAGCTTTCTGTAAATTTCCCGTGGTGGAAGTTATATTACCTATAGATTACTCATGCTCAAAGTCACATCACCTATAGTCTACACAGGACTTTTGGTATTTTGGGAACTCTAAAGCACAAAAGTATTGCTTTAAGTATATGATTCATGAATTTAATTAGTCCATACAGCATGTGACCACAGTATTATTGCTTAGGGAACTCAGCTATGAGGCTATCCAAGACCTTGCCTGCACAGACCTGTCTGGAGTTGTAGTATGTGGCTAAGGAGAAAAGAAATTGATAAAGAGAGGAAAGTGGAGAAAACAAACCTGTCTATGGGAATGGCCCTCAAAAAAGGGCGGGAGAGGGAGTGGATGTGGTTCAAGCAGTTGAGTGCCTGCTTCCCACATGGGAGGGCCCAGGTTTGGTTCCTTAAAACAAACAAAACAACAATAACAACAAGCAAACAAATGAAAAAAACAACTCAGAGGAGCCGATGTGACTCAGTGGTTGAGTGCTAGCTTCCTACGTATGAGGTCCCGGGTTCAATCCCCAGTCCTAGTACCTCAAAAAAGGGTTGGGGTTGGGGATAGGAAGCAGGTGAAAGCACTGAGTCTGAGTTTCCAGACAGCATTGCTGTCTGGGGGTTTGATCTGGTAGGTAGGGCATGGTCGTAGGAATCTGGGCTGGGGTTATTTTTGAAGGCTAGTGAGGAGCAATCAGTATAGCGATTTCAAGTGTTCTACCTGGTATAAAGTTCAGCTCCAATTCATAACTAGGAATGCAGGTAAGAACTTCTAGATCTAAGAAAACTAGGCAAGAACCCCCAATCAAGTCAACTGGCAAAGCTCCAAAGAACGGAGGTAAAAATCAGAACCCTAAGGCAGAAGAACAGTTATAGGGAGTAAATAAATATGTCTAAGTAAGGAGGAGATGGCTACAACTTGACCTAGCCTTCTCAGTTGCCACCTCCCTTAGATACTGGAAAGAGAGCAAGCCTGATATTAGACACTACCCTTTGGTGGGACCAAACCATTCATTATACTGAATGCTTTTACTGGCCAGACTAGTCCAAGGCCTGAGTGGGCTTTCAACACAAGCTGAAATCCCTTCTGTCTATAGGGAGAGGTAGCAACCAGAAGGTGGTGTCTTATGGAGAAGGCTGAATTAGAAGTCATTGACAGTCAACTCTGAGTCTGCCTTTCTTTCCCTGGTACCCCCATGCAACCCATACCCTCCATTTTTGTTTAGGATATTTAACATCCATTTGGTTCTTAAATGGGCTTTACTGTTTGAATTTATATCTGTGTATACCTACCACTAGGTATACATTCAACCTATGTTCATCATTATCCCATTTACCTTTTAAGCTCCTTACTGGGCTTCACCCTCCCATCTCTGGTTAGTGTATCCATCTCTTTGGACTTCCTGTAACTGGCCTAGCCACACCCCCAGACATTATTTCTGCTAACTTCTGTCCCATGGGGCAAACACCTCCCAAACAGGCTGCCGACAGACAGATTGGGAAATCAGATGAAGCATAACAGCTGCGGTGGGATATTTCTATAATTCAAGGTGGTACAACTCCAGGAAATTATAGCTGTCTAGATATACAGAATTTTAGAGAAGGAAAGAATTTTATAAATTGTCTAATAGAACTCTTATTATATAGATAGGAAATATAGATCTGCAATTGTATCATAATCCCAGAGCAGGTACCAACAGATTGTTAACACTCCATGACAAGACTTTGTTGTACATGGATGTGTGGCAGGTTCTACAGAGAGAGGCACCAACCAGAGCGGCTTTGACAGCAATGGGAGATAGCAGTAGAGGCTCTCGGTACAGGTACAGGCACTGGCTATAGCATGTGTTTACTACAGAGGCCTTGACAAGATCTGCCCAGAGCAGCTGAGGCAAGCAGGAGAAAGACCGTGGAGCCAGAGAATGCTAAGGTATCTGTGCACATGAGACATTCTTCAGGGACTCACAAAAATAGTTTGTGGTGGGGGTGAGGTAGTAAGAGAAAGAATTTTAAAAGGTAGGTAAAAAGTCTTATTTTACTGGGTGGGGGCCAAGTTGGAGAATGAGTATATTGATTGTGCTCAGGCTTTGGTGTAGAGGATATGGGCATCCACTCCTAGAAATTCTGATTTAGGACCTTTGGGATAGGAGCTAGTAGACTATATTTTTAACAACCCCCACCCTATGCTTCTGAAATACACTAAAACCTGAGGCTTATTATTACATGTGAATAAAATAAAGACCCCTGTTTATATTCCAAGTTTTTGTAACCTGTGAGTATGTGTTTGTGCTGGGGGTGGGGGTGGGCATATATAATTGTTAAAATAAGTTCTTTAAATTTGTGAACTTTAAATATAAAAGAAAAAACAAATTCAACAAATTTGTAGTAATGGCATCAAGTAATTTTGCTTAAAACGTTCGTGTATAGAATTAACTTTCTTTTGTTTTAAGGAGGTACCGGGGATCAAACCCGGGATCTCATTCATGGGAAGCAGGCACTCAACCACTTGAGCTACGTCCAGTCCCCAGAAGTAATATTTAATCAGATAGCTTGAAGAAGAGCTTGGACTGGCAGTGGCAGGAAAGCAAGGAAAAAGCACAATGAACTACTTTCATTTCCTTGCTACAGGGTACGGAGTGAAAGCAGCTCTGTAACTTGATAGACGTCCTGTAATCCCAGATGCCGACACTGCCTAGCTTGTCAGCACCTGAGCCCTTTAAGTGGCTTTATCAGCAGCACTTCAAGTAGAATAAAATGGCAAGTTGTCCATGGCTTCCTAGCTGTGTAGACCTAGGCTTCAGGGCAAACCCAACAAAGCCCAACACACACACACACACACACACACACCCAAGAAAAAGAAACTCACATAGATTTTTTTTAACCATTAAAGTGTGGGAGTCACATGGTTAATACCTTTGGAAACAGCTAGCACTTAATCATTCTTCACAGTAGGTGATAGGTTGTGTTTCCTTTAGCTCTTTTGGGATACATTAAGAAAATAAAGAAAAAAACCTGAGCAATCCCAGGATCTACATTGAAATCACCACCAGAGACAAAGAGCTGGAATCAGAATCATCCATGTCCCTGCTTTGCCCTCTTCTGTGCTGTATATAGAAATGCAGATATTTTTCAAAACAAGGGAGAGTTTGAAACCCTGTGAAAATTTTATAAATTGTCCCTGTGAATCACCCGAGAGCCATCCAAAAGGAGGCCTCCCCATCCAATTCCAGTAAATGTTATTCCAGTACATGACTGTGCTTGCTGGCTGCTGAAAGATCACTGGGAACAACTTGGACCTAGAAAGACAGGCCTTCTGGGTAATGGCCTTCCCCTGCCTGCTGGAAAGAATAATTTTTGAGTTCAAGAATGAATATCATCATTTGCATTTCAGTTATTGCTTTTTATTAACCAATTGAGTCTGCTGAAGATGTCTTGACCCAAATGCTAAAATGTCCATTTGAATCTATTAGGAATCAGTTTATTATTTTACTAATTCACAAGAACGTATTGAATACCTACCTTGCACTCAGCACTGTACAAAGCATTTTATCTGGAAATAAACATTGGGACTATAAGGCCTGTACATAAACAATAATTCTTGGTACACGTAATATTTATATGTATGTAGTCATATGATTAAAAGGCAAAATGAACTATATATTCAAATTCCAAAGATTTTCTCTATTTATGGTATACTAGACATGTGAGGTGTCACCAAGTCACAAATCACCCAAAGTGGGTGTAAAACCCAGCTGTAAAAATAAACATTGGCTCAAATGCCCAGACCTCAGATGATAATGGATTCCATGAAGGGATATTAGGCAATAAGCTTAACCCACATAAGTAATTATGTCTCAACTTTTTTTTTAGCTCGTGGTGGATGGTTTTTCATTTAAATCTGAAATTCTGGGGGTGCTGTAAGTTTATTTGTTGCTTCTCAATCTGTATACAGATCAACAACGTTCTCGTTTTATGTCTATTGTGATGGGGTTATGGGAGAGGTTATTTCAAAGGAGAAAGGTTGTCCTTAAGTATACTTGAGTGAGTATAATGAGAGTTTGGCTCATCTGATGAAAATGTCTTTACTTACTTTTTAAAAAGCAATTTAGGGGAGTGGATGTGGCTCAAGCAGTAAAGCACCTGCTTCCCACATGGGAGGTCCTGGGTTCAGTTCCTGGTGCCTCCTAAAAGCCAAAAAAAAAAAAAAAACGAACTAGTTAAGATACCAACTCAGGGAGCTGATATGACTCAGTGGTTGAGTGCTGGTTTCCCACACACAAGGTCCCAGGTTCGATCCCCAGCCATGGACCCTCAAAAAAATAAATAAATAAATAAAGCAATTTGTGGGGCTGGACTAACACGGGTTTCATTTAAACTGCTCATAAAACAGACCTTCCCATGTCTTTCTGTGATTTAACCACTATTTATCTGTGCATTAGTTCTGGACTGCCTCGAAGCAGATGCCAAAGCAGAATTCGATTTTTAAGAGTTTTACTGGGGGAAGAAGGAGAAGGCAAGGAAATTTTCAAAATGGTGATATAGGTCTGACATCAGTGGAAGGAAAGAGGGAAGGAAGAGGACTGGGGAGGATAGTCTCAGACTCTAGCGCAATTCAAGAAATATTTGGCCAAGCCAATGGGAAGTTCCCGAATCTGTTGAAGAATCCTGTGACTCCAAGGAATGGGCCTTTATTTGTGCCCTTTCTCCCTCCACCCTTTGCTCTGTGCTCAGTCATTGGATAGGAGCAGCTCTTGTGAAGCTTGGCCTCAGCATAAAAACACAGTGATGGATTGGAGGGACAGTTCCTAGAGCCAACAGTCAATGATGCAAGTAAGACATTTTTGTGGCTACCACTCTCTGTCATCATCATAACCAAGGTTTGTAGAAAGCATTCACTCATTCAGTTATTCAATGAATTTTAGTGAGCACATACTATGTGTCAGGTACTTGTCCGGTATTGTAAACCTTACAGGAAACAAGCATGGTCTCTGCCTTCATAGAGTATACTGTATAGTGCATTAGTTCCCTTGAAATTCTGCCTGAGAATTGAAGCTCTCCTAGGCCAAAGATATTCAACCCACTTCAAATGACCAGGAAAATGACTAGTTTCAGAACTTAATCTATAGTGTTTGTTTGGAGTTGTTTGTTCCATTATTTCTTAGAATCTGCACAGAAATTCATTACATTCATATAAAATGATCCTGTCTGTGCCCTACCCCAATCTTTTAATTTTAATTCATTGGACTGACCAAGGATAGAAATCAGTGCTTCTTAAATATATTTGTTCACACTACCATCCCAACCCCAGTGTGTCTGTGGATTTTCCCTCCAGTGGTTGAAAGTAGCAGATAAAATAGGGAATGACAGAGACATAGGGATGAGAGAATATATTAAAGATGAGCAAGAACTATCCTAGTTTTTTTCCCCTGGTATTCATATCTTATTCCTTCCTCAGCACATGCTCATTTCCAGATAATAGAAATCCTGAAATTCCCTCATTAAATAGATTGCTATTTGCTTACAGTTTACTTTGAGATAAGGATTAGCTTCTCCAGACATTTTGTTTTTTGTCAAATTGTGAGTCCTTTGAGAGAAGTAATATACATATCACTAACACCTCTATGTGGATGTGGTTATCAGCTCACATTTCCTGCTAATTGGACAAGGGGAAAGAATGTCACCAGGAGATCACTAGATGCCAGGAAGTGAGAGGAATCAGAATTTATAAACTCTGCCCACTTCACAAGTTTGCCTAGGGTCAAAAACGAGAAAGTGAAAAAATACAAGTTGCAACATTATCAGTGATGGTAAACTTGGTCTGCAGAAAAACAACAGGAGATTTATTTCTGAACACATTCTGGCATTTTTCTTATGTTGTCATTGTGATGGTATGCAAGGTAACACATTTCAAACCAATCCTGATTTTGCAAAACAGTGAAAATCTAGATAATACCAGCCTGTCAGGTAGAATAAAAGTTTCCACTGGCAAAGTTTCCACTGAGATTCATCACCTTCAGAGTTACTTATCCCCAAGAAAAATTGTTAAATAGATTAAAATGTGTTTAGGCTGTCCTTATCGCTGCTTTTGACACCCATCAATTCTCCTTCATCCAACTAACTAAAGATCCTATAGTCTAAGCTCTACCCAGGCCTTCCTGACCAATGTATCATGTTCAGGACCTTTTCTGACTTCCAATATAATAATGATAACAGCCAGTACCAATCAGGATACTGAATGATTGTAAGCAAAACTTTTCTTTTCAATGTATTATCTCTAATGCCCAACATTTACATGCCTTACCACACTTAATATCCACAACCCTTTTAGATATCTAGGTTCTATTATTATCCTCATTACATGGACGAGGACATTGAGGCTCAGGAAGGTTAGGTAATTTGCCCAAGGTTAAAGAGCTGGAAAGTAGAAGAGCTGGGTTTCAAATCCAGCTTTTGTCTGACATCAAAACCCACACACTAAATCCATACTTGACCAACTTTGGCCACCAGTTTAATGGGGTAGCACCAGGTACATTCCAAAATCTGTCTTCCAGAGACATTTTCCTCCCTCTTTGTACAGCTCAGAATGCTCTGTGTGCTTCTATGCGTGAATGTATGTATGCATTTGTGCGCAAGCTGAGGACATGCCTTGCCCTTACTGGAAGGGGCTGGAGAAATCTTTGCACAGAGTCTATTCCATATCAATTAACCCTCTTTCCCTGGGCCACTGCTTCCTGTCCTAAAATTAGAGGTCTTTCTGAGTTTTCTATAAAAGCTGAGCATCCTGCCCTCTAAGTTCCTGTACTTCCATATCCACGAGGCTTCCGAGTAAAAACTGCCATTATTCTCTTTCTTTGGGAGAGAGTATCACAAAATGCAAGCAATCTCTATCATCACCTGATTTTATTTCCAGGCAAATAGGATCAGGCCATAGGATGACCTGTTGTGCTTTTCTTTAAACCTGAATAAGGATGCCCATGTCAAGCCATGTGATTAATTAAATGATAAGTAGCTGCTATTTGTAGCACATTCATTCATTCAACACATATTCACTTAATGCCTTTTCTGTCCCAAGCACTATGCTAGATTCTGGGGATACAGTGAGCAAGGGAGACATATTTCTTTGCTGCACAGAAACCACAGTTTAGATTCTCAACACCCAACATGCTCTAATAATAATGATATTCTTCAATTATTTATTATGTACTTGGTGTTCTAATCTTCACATCTTTACAATAACCTTGTGAAGCAGGGAGAAGGCAGTAGCTGCACTTTAAGTAAACTGACGCTCAGAGAGATTAAGTAATTTGTCAGTGTTTTGTGGCCAGTAAGGACAGGAACTAGAATCTACCCAGCTGTGTTTGACCAAAAATTCAATTCTTTCCATTACAATGTTACCTATAAAGGAAGAATAAACTTTCTTTCTGTTAGAAAGTGGCTGCTTTAGGGCCTAAAGAAATCACATTACTTCTTTAAGTTTCATTTACCTTAACTGTAAATGGGAGTGAGAATTGCAGTTTTACAGGAATGTTCAAATGATCAAAAAGCTATTGGGAAACGGATGTGGCTCAAGAGGTTCGGCGTCCGTCTACCATATGGAGAGACTGGGGTTCGATCCCAGGTACCTCCCGGTAAAAAAAAAAAAAAAAAAAAAGCTATTGAAATGCTATAAAAAACACTTATAAAAACAAAATACCATTATCAATTTAATAATACACTCCACTTTTACATTCCTTAAAATTCCCGGTTCAGATGACTTAGTATTCCTCTTGTAATCTAAGTGTCTGTGGAAAGAAAGCTCATACAACTCCTCCCACTTTGAGTGATGTTTTAAGCAAAAATTAGAGTTGCCTTTGGCTTCTCATAAGGCAAATCTCAGCTTTCTGGAAAACTGTGCCAATGGTTATGATTCAGCTGAAAACCAATTTAACTAAATCAATAAAATAAAAGCTCTGCCCATTTCAACATAATACAGAAAAATAAAACACTTAAGTATATATAAAACGATTAGCCTCTGGTGCATTGGATTTGCTGAGTATTTTCGATGCCTGGCATAGTCCCAGTTTATGCTGTGATAATAATAGCTTTCACTTGTAGCTAATAATTAGTGTTATTAATAACTGGCACAATTGCCAGACAATGAAGTGTGAAATAATCAATCTGAAGTATGGTCGTTTTGGTAATTTTGCTGAATTGTAAATCAGCAAGTAGATTTTACCTTGAAGCCCCAAGAACTATGTGATTGATCAGATGCCTAACCAAGTGATTAAGAGGTATCCCCCTCCAGTCAATACTCCCTCCCTGCGAGCCACTCCCTGTGAGCCATGGACAATTCCAGTAAGGGCTGGTACATGGTTAGAGGCCACTGTTCTTGGAATGTTAGAATCATGAAATCTTAAAGCATATACCTACATTGAACCCCAGTCTCCACTCCCCCAGTTAACTCCAGGGTCAGATAAAGAAGTTGTTGACACTGAAATAATCAGCACCTTTGTAAAAGGTAATCTGCACCTCTGCACTGATGTGTCATTTTTCACAAGGACCCAAATATTTATTTAGAAAAACAAGAGCTACTCTACCGTCCTCCTCTCCCCTTAAGAAGAGGACGCTAATATTTGGATTCCTTGATATTTGAGAACCAGTTTGATACCTTTAAGTGAGTAAACCATCTATTTATTAAAATGGGCCCTTATGGCCTAAAGAGTTAATGCATTGGTTCTCAAAGGTCAGGAGACCAGCAGCACCAGGGAACATGTGAGAAATGCAAATTCTGGGGCCCCATTCCAGACACCAAATCAGCAACTCTGGATGGGCCCAGCGATCTGCATTTTAACAGGTCCTCTAGGTAATTCTGATGCAAGCAAAAGTTTGAGGACCATTGCATTTATGCAAGTTCTCAACCTTTCTGATTTATTCTCAGGACTGCAGCTTAGCTCAGGTGCCATGAAATAGAAAGCTCAGCAACTAACAAAGTCACATTTGATAGCAGATTGACTTGCTTGATGGAATCTCTGTATGAGGTTTCAAAATATGGAAAATTGAGCTCTGAAATGTTATGATGTTGGTATTGGCAACAAGTACTGCTGAATTGCACAGAAATACAGGATCCTCCTGCTGTTTCCTTTTTGCTGAATTCCTTTCTGGCCTCTTGGAAAGGTTCCCTTGAGGCAGTTCTGAAAATGTAAACCTCCCCATGTAAATGAGTTGTTTACCCTCTTGATCATTTGTTAGAAAGCATTGAATTTTGCTGAATCAGGAGTAATTGCTTTTGACAAGCATACACATAAAACAGTAAGTGATACTGAAAACACTTGGTGCAAGTCTCAAAACTTGGAACACTCTAGACTCTTAATAATGGGTCATGCCATTTGGCACATCGCTTCATGTAATCTTAAACGAAGCCAGGCCAACCAACAGAATAATGAAAAGTGAGACTTAAAGTTGAACACAACTGAGATGTTGTGCTGGTAAAAAGACTGACTACAAGGCATATAAGAGACTTCAAGATGGGGGGGCTTTTAAATACGAGCAGATTAAACTACCGTCTGAACATTACTTAAGCAGGGGGCAAAAAATAGAGAGAAAAACTGGGTTCAAAGAAGTGGTCAATTTTTGAATGCTCCAGGAACAGAAAGAGAAAATAAAGTGAAATTTTTAAAAAGTAAACAAAACTTGTTTTTTTAAATGTGCTATCTCTAAATGTAGTTACATTTTGATTCTTTGATTATGTTAAAGTTGAATTTAAATTGTTGTTATGGACTGTCTCTCCCCTTGGGCAAAATTTCTGAGTCACTGCTCTGGAGCTGGAGGGGGGATAGTGCCTTGCTTCTGCAGGAACAACACTCCTGCTTTAGGAACCGTGCAGGGTGTTAGAGGAAGCCGAAGAGTAGCATCTTCGGGTATAGAAGCTCCGCACTGCGAGGGGGCTTACCTTACCTGAGGTAGAGATTAACCCCGGAAGTGTGGGCTTCGTGGAAGAGATGAGCCCCTTGATCTCTCAGCCGCACTTGCCAGGAATTTAGCCTCTACCACTTAGAGCTGGGGGGAGACGGGGGATGAGAGAAGAAATACTGGAGGTGCCCCTCTGGTAAGATACCATATCCCTTGACCCGTAGCTGAGGAGAGAGGAAGCCCCATCTCCTGGGTCACAGCCACCCAGAGTGGGAGCTTCCGCCAAGCCGGGCTAGGAGTGTGGAGGGAGGGAGCAGATAGTGGCTCAAGTGCCACGGATTCTTGTTGTATTTTACAGAGATTTAGTAGACTTTCTTGAATAAATGGTTTTTCATTTTTTGTATACCCTTAGAAAAATTCCAGAGACCTTAAATTGTTGTTCTCTTATAATTTTCACCCATTATGGCTGTTTTGCTGAGAAGTGGGTCCCTGGAGCACCTCCCACTGCCATTAAAAAAAGTCTCTTTTTTATTCTCATCTTTCATCTTTTTATCATCATTTCAATGTTATATGGAAAATGTTGAAGGAAAAGGTAAACTATGGGCTCAGACCACCAACTCTAGAAGCAGAAGTGAAAGGAAAGGAGGTGTAATAGTTGAGAGCCAGTTCTAAAGTCAGATTGTCTGAGGGCAAATCCCAGCCACTTAGGAAAGTCCTGCTGTGCCGCACAAGGTACATTTCTGTGCCTCTCCATTTACAGGTGAGAACACAGAGGCACAGACTTTCCTAAGTCCAGCTGCACCGCACAAGTTACATTTCTGTGCCTCTGTGTCCTCACCTCTAAATGGAGACAATAATAGCATTTACCACATCAGGTGATTTGAGGATTAGGACTTAAAAAATAAGCAATCAGAACAGTTTTGGACATAGAGTAAGCCATATTATTAGCTGTTATGATTATACTTTTATTTGGATTTTCTGATTTCAAGTCCAACATAGCAAACTATCACAAACTATCACAAACATGACTGTGTATCACACATTTGGCTACCTTTTTAAAAAATACAGAATTTTGACTCTCCCCGCAACCATTGCCAATTAAGAATAGTCAGGGAGAGAGCTCTGGCAAAGATCATAAGTGCTTCATTTGAAGTTAATCTGTAAAGAAACATCAGGGAGCCCCCAGCCCCAATTTTATTTTTTAAATTATTTGCCTAATGACATGTTAACAAGCTTGAATTTATGAAATTCCATAGTTTTATAAATTCAAGCTTTTTTGTTTGTTCTTTCAACATGTTTTATCAAACAACTACCATATTTAAGGCACTGTGTGAAGAGTTCCAGGATAAACAGTACACAGTGATTCCCTCCAGAAAGTCATATACGTGTATTTATATAGTTGACATATTCACAAATACCTACAATGCAAGACAGTATAAAAATGCTACCTAAAATGTCCAACAACTCTGATAAGGGACACTTCTTTAAAGAGCAGATTTCCAGGCTGGTCCTTAAAAAATGTCCTGGGCATAGAGTGAGAAACAGTAGCCATCAGCCCTTCTTAGTCCAAGATTATAAATTCTTTTTCCCAACCTTCTTTAGAGAGTTGTTCAACTCTGGGCTTATAGATCCATATCACCATGTTTAAGGGAAAATAAAAAGTTATAAAATGAGTCAGAGTTACTGTCTGTTCAGGGTTGCTGCCTTGCCTGATGATTAAGAGGCACCTGATAATGCTTCCAGCACATGGGAAAGCCAGTACAGACTTCCTTCTAGCTAAGGGCCCAGGTAGAAGTTCCTAATTCCACCAGTTTATCAATCAGCTGCTGAAAATAGTGATTTGCACATCACTGTGGCTCCTTCTTGTTACTGAGTATGGGCATAAACTTTTTGGTCTGGGTGGCTAGGGGAGTATATGTTAATTCAGAAGCGCATCTGTATTCTCATACTAAGACGTGAACTAAAGCCGATCCTCTACCAAAGAATAAACCGCCCACCCAGAAAGCCACATAACCCAGCTTGAATTTAACAAGAGAAGGAAAAGCAAACCCCTGCCATTTACTTTCAGCAAGGCAGTAGAAAGAAAGAATGTGGAAGACTCTTGAACGGTGTATTCAGCTTCTCAGCTTGAATTCTGTTGTTTTCACTAATCATATTCCTCTCAAGCTTCCTCCTCCTTGCCCAGGGAAGGGGATGGTTTCAGGTTGGAAGTGGGTGGGAGAATGACTTTTCCCCCATGACTGGGCAGCTGACCTGCCGGGCCATGGCAGAGTGCCACACATACATTATCAAAATGGCTTGCGGCACAGCCAGCACCCACGCATGAGGGCAGCAGCGCTACCCACGGAAGAGCCCGCTGTACCTTCTCAAGAGGATCATCGCTCCACCCACAATCTCCAGCCAGCATCTATGCATCAGGGATTGAGGAAAATGTGGCTAAGGCTGGTTTCTTCTTCTAGAATAAATGTTTACCCTCTTGAGTGAACAGCCATGTAAAAGCCCACCCTGGTCCTCCAAATCAATATGAAAAGTGCTTTTAAGCCAGAGGGAGCTAGATGCCCTGCCATCTCCTCCCCAAGCCTAGGGTTTGAAAGGAACTGCTTGGTAACTAATTAATGGCTCAGGAAACATGCCAGCCTCGGGTAGTGAGATGACTCTGTCTAGTTGGGGATAAAAAAAATTTACTGAGGTACATGTGCCAACAAACGATCTGAAAACTCCTTCACTGGCACCCTTGTCTTTTCATAACTTTCTTCCTCCTTCAAGATAGCCCTCGAGTTTACCGATTTCACTGGATAAAAGGATGTTTTGATCCTATCTTTATCTGAAATTTTGATATAATAATCATTATGGAGTTTTTGGCATTAATTTTAATTTTAAATAAATTATTGCATTAAAATATTATTTACCTTCATTACTGAGTTTTTTGGCACCCCCTTAAATTTTGGGTCCAAAGCAAGTGCTTCACTGGCCTTGCCCTAGCCCCCCAGGGTCCTGGTCTTGGGTTATTTTCAAGATTTACCTAACCATGCCCTCCCTTGGTGATGGCCAAAGGTCTTTAAAAATATTAGTATATCCATGAAGACAAGGGATTCCAGTAATTAGCTCCCTTGTACCAGAGTTGGTAGCACTGGAACCCAGAAAGTCTGTATAGCAAGCCTACTTCTCTTCCCTGAACCTGTGCTTCTATGGAATCCTTCTGACTAGAAAACATTTGAGTATAACCTAAAGTCATATTCTCTATTACATTGTTCCTTCATTCTTGTATTGAGTTTTGCTGTAAGGTGCTCCTTTAAGAAGTATAAAACTGTAAAGAGCAACAAAGAGAACATCCCAAGGGGCATATTATTGTTTATTCCAAGATAATATTGTCCTCCTGCCATGTGAATGCTTATCAAGCAAAGTGGCAACATTATGGAAAATAAATGATGGAACAAAGCTGACAAGTTTATTTTCAAAGCAAGAGACATGGATCCTACAATTACTTTCAGCTATTTTGACTCTTTCTACTATTCCACATGATTGATGTATAATGATTTTTGTCTGATGTACGTGGGAACTTGGAATTGCAAGGGATTGGCTAGTGTATGCTTCTTTCTTAACAAGTGAAGAGTGTTTTACCCACCAAGCAGAGATGTTGCTCTGAAAGTTAGGTTACCCTTTAGAAAATCACCTGGTGTGGGCTCCTTCGACTTGGATGCGATTCAGTTACCAAATTTGACATAATGGTCTCTGTGCTCCTAATAACATCAACTTTTGTATGAAACTTTTATGTGTGTAGTTTTATTTTCATGCTCATAACGACATAGTGCAATAAGGTTAGACAGTTATTATTTGTCTTCGAGTTTCACAGGGGAAGAAATGGAGACAGAGAGTATTGGAAGTGCTAAGCTCTTGTCTTAGCCAAATGGATGCTTTAGATGAATTATTTGGCTTAGATTATTAATAGGGCCACAAATACATGGGGTTCCAGATATTTCATATTTTAATCATATCCCTCTTTAGTTTCTTGGAGCAACAGCCATGTCTGAGAGCTTACCTCTGTATTTCTATATATTTATCTGATTTCCCATTCCTTAATGCTTCCAAGAGGTTCACCCACTTTCTGGATGAGAAGAATGAGAGAAGGTCTCTGTAGAAAAAGAAAATAAAACATCAAATAAATTGAGGGTATAGCTCTTTGAAAAGTAAAACATGCATTTTGGGGGTTAATAGTGGGGAAAAAAAAAATCAGCTGGATGCCTGCAAACTCACTTGGTGGGAGCCCAGGTAAAGGCAGGAGTTTGGATTCCAGCCCCAGCTTCCAGGGCATGCCTGCGCTCCCTAGCCCCAGCTCTTGCTGCACTGCTGTAGACCTTCTTGGACACTATTCCTTTCCTAGAAAAATCAGGTAAGCATAGCAAATCTGTGAAAATCCATCTCAAATTACAAAGGAAGGAAGAAAAGGAAGGAAGGACAGAAGAAAGGAAGGGGGAGAGAGAGAAAAAAAGAGAAATGTTCTGAAATATGTGTCACAGGAGATGTGTGGTATTGTGTGAATGAACTATAAAAATGTACTGATGAATAAAAATGCAGATTTATATAAATCAGATTTATATCAAGGTGCTGTATTAAAAACTACAACAGGCAATTCATCCTTCCAAAATATTTTATATTTAATGTAATTAACATTAATCTCTTTTATGCTCATGTACTCTTGCTTTCTAATATTATCTAGAATTTTAAAAGGATGAGAGAGGTCAGAAATACTACCATTCCAGGCTTTTGCACTGGTTGTTCTTTCTACATGGATACTGTTCTCAGATATCCACAGGCCTGCTCCTCTCTCCCCTCCTTCAAGTCATTGCTGAATTGCAACGTTTTCTATAAAAGATTGCATCTAGTCCCACCACTCCAACACTCCCCAGCCTTCTTCCCTACCTTGTATTTTTCCTAAGCATGTATCACTTCCTAACATATGATTTAGTCATATATTTTGTTTATTTTCTGCCTCCCTCCACTAGAATGTAAACTGTAAGAGAGAGGAGATTTTCACTTACATTGCTTCATCCCTAGCACATAGTTGCTCAATAAATGCTTGTTGAATTGATGGAATAATTTTCAATAAGGAAAGTTTGTAAAAATCATTGTTTGGCTTGCATTTCTGCCTCCCGTCACATGGAGATATCCTCTCCTTTCTAGTTCCTGTGATTTCCAGGTTCGGTTTATAAATCCTCCAGTAATCTGGATTAAGGCCCACCCTGGTTCAGTTCGCCACACCTAAACTGAAAACGCCACACTAATGAAAGAGGTTTATGTGAGATGTTATGGGAGGTATGGGAGGTGGAGATGATGGGAATCCCTGTAATTTTTGTGTAACATCTATATAATCTAAGCATCTTTTAAAATATATATGAAAGAAAAAAATTACCATAAAAAAAAGAAAGAAAAATAACATCTTCAAAAAGTCCTATGTGGGAAGCAGATGTGGCTCAAGTGATTGGACTTCCATCTACCATAAGGGAGGCCCCGAGTTCGGTTCCCGGGTCTTCCTGGTGAGGGCAAACTGGCCCACGCTCACAGAGAGCTGAAAGCCTGAGCTGGAGAGCTGGCACAGCAAGATGACGCAACAACAAATAAAAAGGGAGACAAGCAGACACTGAGAGCAGACAGCAAGCACAAGTGGCGGGGAGGGAATAAATAAATAAAATAAAATAAAATAAATAAAAACAAGTGCTCAACATTAAAAAAAAAAGTCCTAAGTACAATGGGCTCACACCCACAAGGATTAAGATTAAGAACATGTGTTTGCTGGAGTACATGATTCAACCTACCACAATTAGCATTATTTTTTTCCCTTACACTTGTCTTCTCCAGGCAGGGTAATTTTAAATCATCTGGCTTTTCTTCACAAGCTGAATTTTTCAACCATTTATTTCATCTTGGTGCCACTGAGATGAATCTATTCCAAATAATCCATATTTCTCTTTGGTTGTAGAAATCGAAGTGGGCATACTGTTATAAAATTGCAATTAAGTACTAAATATAGGAAAAAAAGAGTATATCTTTCCATTAGCCATCCAGGTTCAACAACATAAAAAAAATTTTTTTAAGATTTATTTTATTTATTTATCTTGTCCCATTGCCTTGTCGTTTGCACTTGCTGTGTCTGTTCATCTTCTTTGTTCCTTTAGAAGGTACCAGGAACCAAACCTGACCTCCAATGTGGGACGGAGGTGCCTAATCGCTTAAGCCACCTCCGTTCCCTGCTTTGTTGTGTCTCTCGTTATGTTTTTCCTGTGTCTCTTATTGCATCATCTTGTCACTTCAGCTAACCGTGTCTGCCCGTCACACCCACCCATCGTCTTCCTCGCCTTCTTTAAGAGGCACCAGGAACCTCTGCTCCCTGCTTTATTGTGTATCTCATTATGTTTTTCTTCTTGTGTCTCTTGTTGTGTCATCTTGTTGTGTCACCTTGCTGTGCCTGCCCGTTGTCACAGCTCTCTGTTTTCTTTATAAGGCACCGGGAACTGAACCATGGACTTCCCATATGGTAGGCAGGAGCCCAATTGCTTGAGTCACATCTGCTTCCCCATCATAAAAACTTAACTCCTAATCTACCACCCAGAATCAACAGGATTCTGATCTGGCTCTTGACTATCTTTTTAGACACCACCATTTTCTCATTAACACACACACACATACACGTGCACACATACACATATTCTCTCTCACACACACATGCCTTCCTCCCACACCCTGAATGCAGCATATTCTCTCCCAACTCTTTACTCTCACAAGTTGTTTCCTTTACCCAAAGCAAGCTGTTCTTCTTATGCGCTGATCTTTCACAGCCCAGCTGAGAAGTCGTCCTTTTGTGAAACTCACTTGAATGATCCCAGGCAGAGTGGCTTGCATCTTCCTCTACACTCTCAGCATTTTACTCAGCTCCTTGTGCAAGAAATAATCATATCTATCTAAGTATCTCTCTCTCTGCCTAGGCGATTGCCTTAGATGGGAATAATTTGGTTGCAACAAACAGACATCCTCTTGCTCTGGCTCATCAAGCAGAGAGAGCAAGAGGGAAGTGCTTTAGCAGAAAGAGAGAGATCCATCCCATAGAACCCAAGGACATAAACTGCACTTGATCCTCATGTGGGCTGAAACCATGGACAGCAAAGTCATCAAGAACCAAACTGATCTCTCCTCTTTCTCTCTCCCTCTGAGTCTATGTGAACTCCCATCTTTAGTTCTGTGCATGCGTCTGCTTTTTTCCATACTTTCTTTCTTTCTGTAAACTGATTTCTTTTGTTCCATTGTTCATCACCATGACTGCCTCTCAGCCTCAAAGACAGGTATATTTTCAGGTCAAGAGTCTCCAGCTATCTGACTCAATCTCGGAGGGACTAGAAGAGTGGGAATAAGTACTTGAGGATGTGGGGTCGTTTTCTAGGTGCAATCCCTGGCATGTCTTGAGCATGTGATAAATGCTAACTTATGACTTATGGCATCCATAGGTATGGTTCCAGGGTTTCTTAAATATTTCTGGCCCATGGGACATCACAGACCATGAGTCCTGACCAAAATTACTGAGACACGTTCTTTTTAATGAGACATTAATGAGGGCTAAAAACTGATTTATTCTATACTATAGCGAAGGTAGAAATGTGGTTGTATTTAAATGCTAAAATGACAAGAGACCAGACTGAGTGCCACCCAAAAGACCCTTATGGCCCACCATGATCTTCAGACCACATTTGAGAACTGCCGTTTTATGTCTATTTACGTGCCTCAATAGCAGGCTTGCTTTTCAAAATGACATAGCTTTGTAAGTTGGTCGTGGTCAGGTTTTGCTGCACTTATACATTTCCAGATCCTTTGTCTGCTATCACAAGGAAAGACATATTTAAAATTAATTTTAGTACTCTTTCATTTTCAATGTCATATAAAATACCATTTATAAGGACTCATAAGCAGAAGTCAACAAGTGCTTCTCTCCATGCGGTTGTGCAAACAGAATAACTACTGAGAAAAGAAAAAGAAAGAAAAGAAGAAAATGTACAGTTTTTCTAAGCTTCCTTCCTTCCCACCAAATTCTATTCCTTTTCTCCATTGCTTTGCTTTGAAATTGGCACCGAGCACTTGGAGTGGCCATTAAAGATTCCATTTCACTAAATGTGCCGAGCAAACATAAATGCAAAAGCTCTGGATAAACATACTGCCTGGAGTCCTGGGAGTCAAAAAGGGAAGAAGCTTATATATAGGTCAGGCGCCCTGGGCCTCCCCGCAGCCACCAACCACAGATGGATTCTGGATCTGAGCGACAGTTCAGATTTTTGGAATTAAGTTTCCCAGCCTTCTAGTCAGGAAGCCTGGTCAGGAAAGCTAGAAAAACCCATGTTTTGCAGGAAATAACTAAAGGACATTTTCTCCCCCAGTATTTCCTGTTTGAAAGAAAAAGTAGCAGAACAACTAAATTTGCTGTTCTCTTCTTGAGCCTCAGATTTTTTTTTTTTAAATATTAAAAAACAGTTTCCAAATAATGCAAATAAACAGTTTCCAAATAATGCAAATAAACTAGAGAAATGGAAACAGAATAGTAGCTATGTATGGCAGGGGAAGTATAGAGAGATTGGGAGGCGATGAGTTTTGTTTGGTTGGTTGGTTTTTGTTTATTATTATTATTATAATTATTATTGGAATAATGCAAATGCTCTAAAAATGATTGAAGTGATGAATGCACAGCTATGTGATTATACCAAACACAATTGATTGTACACTTTGGATGGATTTAATGCTTTATTAATATGTATCAATAAAATTGAATTGTTTTAAAAAAAAAAACAAGTTCCAAGGAGCAAACCTCAAAGAGGAGACCTATGCTATGCTGGCATTGAGGAGGGAAGACTTCTTCCTACCGCTTAACAACTCTTAAGAGCACTGGATGAGGAGTCAAGACCTATGTCAAATTCCCCACTTTGTCAACGCTCTGAGTCCTTGGGCCCTTTATGAAACACTGTTGAACTTTGGTTTTTAAATCAGCAACATGAAGTATTTGATGGGGATATATTTATCCTTAGGCTCTGTCTTGATATGACAAAGCTGATATCACAAATACAACAAACTGGCTTTGACTTAACAATGGGAATTAATTGGTCACGGTTTTGAGGCCAGAAGAAGTCCAAAATCAAGATATCATCAAGGCTTGCTTTCTCCCAGAGTCAGTAGGTGTTCTAGTGCTGGCTGCCAACAATCCTTGGGGCTCCCCAGCTGGCATTTCTGCATCCCATTGCATGGCATTCTCTCTCCCCTGTGTCGGCTTTTCCAGTTTCTGTTGAATTCCTGCTTTGCTTCTCTCTGTGGCCTTTTCCAGCATCTGGATTCCCTTTTCTTCTCTTTATAAAACCTCTAGTAATATAGATGAAGACCCATCCTCATTTGGTTGGGCCACAACTTACGATATCTTTAAGAGGTCCTATTTACAATGGGGTCACACCTACATGAATGTGGATTAAAATTAACATGTCTACGTTGGAGTCAATAATTCAATCTACCGTTGGGTCCCTTCTGGGTTTAGAGTCTTCTTTTGTGCTTCTGATTTCATTGCTCTGAATTGTGAGTACAGTAGTAAAGAAAAGTGCAGTGCAATGTTAAAATTTATCTGCTGTAAATCTTAACATTCTTTTGTCCTCAAAATCCATGTCACTCATATGTTGGTGCAGATATCAATCCTCCTTTTCCTAAACCTCAATGAAGAAATGATTGGAGCTATATTTATATACAACCAACAAAACACTAGATTTCAGAATCTGTAAAGAAGTCCTACAAATCAATAAGGAAAAAAAGACAGCCTGACAGAAAAATGGACAAGAGACATCACAAAGAAAGGCAAGCAAAATGGCCTATAAACATATGAAAAGATGCTGAATATCTTTGGTAATCAGAAAAGTGCAAATTAAAAACCTGGTGCGCTAATGCATAGATTGGCAAAGCTAAAAACCGTCACAATGTCACGTGTTGGTGAGGATGTGGAACAAGAGGCGCATTCACATCTGGTAGGTGAGAAGATAAAATTGTACAACTTTGGAAAATAGCTTGACCTCATATAGGAAAGTTGAAGCCTATGATCAAGCATTTAACACTTTAAAGATATACCTTAGAGAAACACATGATGTGTTCCAGAATACGTGAATAAGAATGCTCATAGCATGTTCATAATAGCCTCAATCTGGAAACAACCCAAATGTTAGCCAACAGTGGTGTGAGTAAACAAATTGTGATGTCTTTATACATTGGAATACTAAACAGCAAAGCAAATGAGAAGGTTACAGCTAACCAAAAGCATAGATGAGTCACAATATTGAGTAAAAGAAGCCAAACACAAATGAATGTTTATAGTATGGTTTCCTCTATATAAAGTTCAAAAATAGGACAAGCAAAACTGTATTAGATAAGGATGCATATACATAGGTAGTAAAGCAATAAAGAAAATCAAAGAAATAAAAACCATATAAGTCAGTAGAGTGGAGGGAGAGAGGATGTTGCAATGATGAAAGAACACATGGGAGTAATGTTTTGCATTTCTTGACCTGGGTAAGAGTGATATGGATGTTCTCTTTATAATCACATGTGAGATGATAGTTTCTGTTCTTTTCTGAATGTACATTATATTTCATAACTTGAAAATATTTAACAACAACAAAAAAAAACTAAAAAATAGATATTTAAAAGAAAGGAAAGAAAGAAAGAAAAAAGACTAGCATGTTGTATAAAACTTAGGATCTATATTGTAGAATCAAACCTTCAGTGACTGAATGGGAATGAGAAACCTTTGGGAGTCAAAGATCTAATGTAGAAAAATTCCAAAATTAGGAAATCTACTATTAAGATTAGGAATGTATTTATTCCTCAGAACAAAGCAAACAATGAGCCAAAAATGTTCTTTTTATTTTGTTTTACTTTATTTTATTTTATTTTATTTTATTTTATTTTACTTTACTTTATTTTTTTCTTTCTTTGGAAAGGAATTCAGAGTTCTAAACTGGCTCTATCTATGTATGCAACTATATTGCAAATAGCCTGTCACCTTGATTAAAATGGTTAAATAAGTTACGAAAGTCAACTTTTCCAAAAGAAAAGTAATAATGCCAGAGAATCTAAGGGGTCCTTGAAAAGTTAAGGACTCATTCTCTTCATCTTCAATTCCTACATATGAATCATCCTTCTGAATATTTAATACAACCTTAGTTCATTTTTTTTCTTATTTCTTGCAACAATCTATTAATTTTGTATAGTTTACCTAATTCCTCTGTGTTTCTATTTAATCTTATTTATCTTCACAGAAGCTGGAAATGGACAAGATTTACATACATACTACATATATACATAACTTCAATTTCTTTCAAAAATAATGCTACGGGAAGCGGCTGTGGCTCAATCAGTAGGGCTCCCGTTTACCATATGGGAGGCCCCGGGTTCGGTTCCCAGGGCCTCCTGGTGAAGGCAAGCCCGCCCGCACGGTGTGGTTGGCTGACCCAGCAGGCACGGGCAGCAAGGGGGGGATAAATGAATAAATAAATAAAATCTTTATAAAAAAAAAAAAAAATAATGCTACATCCTCAACTTGAGCTCCTTGTGCTTAAATGATTCCAGTTTGGGGAAAGTTCCCTGTAAATCTCGGCTTGTTGTAGAGCTTCTAGTCTTGCCCCAATTTTTTTTTTATTCATTTTCTGGCATTCTTTATAGTATCTGCAACTATAGAGCAGATATTTATATTCTCCTTACAAGGACTGGCTATTCAATTTGAAAATGTCAACTACTTAAAGAAAATTAATTAGGAAGTCATTTACTACCAAAAATCCTGAAGTGAGAATGAGTTTGCCTTTCTGAGCAGACCGCTGGTCACCCCACATGTAGAGTAATGAACCCTGTTGTATGGCCACTGGAATGTAATATCACATATAGACAAAAATATCTTTTCTTTAGGGAAAAAAGGGAACAAACAGCAACTAAAACTTTGTTTTAGATGTTTGCGATTTAAAATGTTTATGTTTCCTAATAATTCATTCCAAAGTTATGGGACACTTTTCTTTCTAATCGTAAATCTAGACATTACTCCATGTTCTTCATTATCTGATTTAAACACTTTCATCTCTCTTGCTCAGTTGCATCTTAAAGTTCATCTTTGAAATTACACAATCAAATATCCATTTGTTCAAACTTAATATTACTTTTTTTAAAAACTGACTATATGGCATTCTCAATATTTTTCCATACTTGGGGACAAACCATCAGATTTTTTTTTTTTTTTTTTACCTTAGACTCACAAAGAGAAAGAAATGCACAAGATTCATTTTCCTTAAAATGGAATTCACCCTGAGATCTGAAAACACGTAGTGTTAAAGTAACAAGGATTCTAGAGCTTTGCTATCTGCTGCCCTTCCCTTCATCCTTATTCCTGCAGTTGGATGAAAACATCTAGGCCAAATCAGCAAGATGTTGGGGCAGAGGGACAAGGTTGGGGATTGTCAAAAGGAAATGTTCTGCGCTTTTCTTTGTCACACTCCTGTGGAAGAAGTTCCTGTTACTACAGCCTGGTCAATAAACTAGAGCACAAGATGTCAGCCCCTTTTCTTATACAAAGAAACAAAGCTGACCCTTATCTGACCTATTTGACCTACACAGAGGATGATATCTGACCCATACATGGGACACCTGAGTGTGTAACAGTCAAATAAATGTCAATATTTCATCCAATTATTTATTCCTTTAAAATATGGGGGAAGAGAAGATCAAAGTACTTTTTCCAATGCCTCTGCCAATTTTCTGCCTGTCCACATCCTGGCCTAGTTTGGTTGAATAATTACAGTGTGAAGTTATTCTTTCACTGTGGCGATGACAGAAAGGTAAATTGTTAACAAATGAACCAGCACTTCCATAATTGCTGACCTCCTTGGTCTCTGTGTTGAGATTTGGAGCCACTGGGTAATAAAGAGCCTGGTGAGAGTGAAGGAGCAGGCCTGGAAGGCCATCAATTCCTATCCAATCTTCAGGAAAGTCATTGATGTCCCTCTGAGGCCTCCAACTCCCACCTCTCAGCCCAAAATGACCCCCAAAGTATTTTCTCTGTCAACCCAGTTAAAGTTGACCATGGCAATGTGAGTTTACTAAGCATATTTTGGTTGCCTTATATGTTGTGGATTTCACAACTTAGTCTGAAGAGTTAAATTTCCTTAGCAAAATCTTTCTCCAAGTCAACTAAATCTCAGGAATGCCCCACACAATGATAGGAAAGTTCATACGGGCAGTACTTCATGATTAGCTCACTTGTGTTGAACAAGACTAAGTTTTCAAGGCCTGAAGGAAAATTTCCTCCTGTGTGTGCTGAGTAGTTCTCAAACAATTTCTTCTCTTAGTTTTGTGGTGAGCAAAACTAAAGAAATCATTAAGAAGTATGTTCTGCAAAACAGAATTAAAGTAAGGCAAGGGGAGAGAAGTTAAGAAGAGAAAGATAAAGAGGCTGTTTATTGAAGGGTGTCAGAAGACAGAGCCTAGCTAAAAATCAGGTCCACAAACCTTGCCAAGGAGAGAAAGAATCGTAGTTGGCCTGATAGTCATGAACTTCTTCAGAGAGATGCGATTCAGGGCTTTTGAAGAAATGCTCTGAATTCATGGCATTTCATAAGACCATTGAAAATGCTTAGTAATTGTTTGCAGCTGCTGCTTAGCCATTTCCTTTACATTCCACAGTCCCAAAGACAGAAAGAAAAAATTCTTTGTGCCAGTTTATGTGAATGATAGCATTAGCTATAAATCCACTGCACTGTAGTCTATAAAACATTTAACAATGTTTTAATTTCATAGTTTCTACTTCATGCCAAACCATTAAATTGTTCTATGTTTTAAAAAGTAAAAGACAAAACAAAACAAAACACTTGAAAGGTCCTTTTAAGGAAATTGCTCTTCATATATAATAAAAGCTCACTACTTAGTGAAAAATCTGGGTGACAAACTATTTAAATTAAATATTCAAGTTTTTTTCATATAGAAAGGTATGTGTGCATTTTGTGGGGGGTGTTTATTTTCTAGGGTAAGACGGATGGCCCTGTGGAGTATGCTAAAAGTAGGACTGGATTGGAAAGGAGGACCAGTGAGATGTGTTCCATTTACTCCACTAACAGTCTGGGAGGTGTTGGACAAGTTTCCCTGGAATGAAAGTTTGGGACTGGAGCAGAATAATAAATACTCTTATGTACACACTGTTCGTCCTGCTCCCACAGCTGATTTTGCTAATCTGTCCCAGTGCTCTTTCTAGTAGCCCCAGAAGCAGCCTTAGTAGCTTTCTTAACACAACCCCCTAATAAATGTCTGTCAATCCGCCAGCCGTGGCATACAACGTTGTGTATTGATGGGACGAGATGATTTCTAAACTTCTTCTAGCACTGTTCATTTCAATATACTAATAAAGGACCTTAAAGAATCCATTTTCAGGAATGTAAAAATGATTTTGTGACCACTATCTGGTTTATAATATACAAACCATTTCCAAGTTGCCTTCCAAGTCCTTAAAACATCAGCGAGCTTCATTAAATCCAGTGCTTCTCACCTGAATAAGGGGAAGAGCGATATGAGTGGGATGGATGGGGCTTGGAAATCTGTGCATTGGAATCATCTAGGGAGATTTTTTTTTTTTTTTAATATGCAAACCTGGAACACGCCCTGTCAATTATCTTTCATTACATCTGCAATAGAGCCAAAAAAGTATGTCTGCTTAAAAATCTGAAACATTCTCCTGTCCAAAGATCCTATTTGGAACCTTAGACAAATCAGAGAAAGCAATGGTAGGTTTTATCTCAGCCCCTGCACAAATTAAATTTACACATTCCAAATGAAGGCAAATAAATGAAGCTTTACTGTTTGAAGTTGCAGCTTTATTTCTGAGACTAAGACAATACATTATTTAGACAACCACATAATGGTGGTGCTTACCCTCTCCAGTTACTCAGGCCGAAAGTCCTGGACTCATTCTTAGCTCTTCTCTTTCTCTCACAAACCCCATGCAGTATGTTCAGCCAATTATGCTGGCTCTTTTTGCAGCTCTGACGGCTTCTCAATACCTCCTCTGCTAGATCCTGAGTGGATTATTCCAATAAACTCCCAACTGGTTTCCTGCTTCAATCCTTGACCTCTCCCAACTATTCTCCACACGGTACAGAGTGATCCCAATGAAGCTTAGGTGAGATCATGCTTTTCCTTCATTTAAAAACCTCCAAGTACCTCACAAGTTGGTCCCGGTCAAATCCCAAACCACCACAAATGGCCTGCAACACCCTACACCCCCTGTCCCCCAGTTACTTCCCTCTTTGTCCACTCCACACTGACTCCTTGCTGTTCCTCAACTTACCATGTACCCTCTTCCTGAGGTCTTTGCACATGCTATTCCCTCTACCTGAAATGCAAATCCCTGAGATACCCACCTGGTTCTCTCCCTCATCTCTTTCAGGTCTTGACTCAAATGTCACCTATTCAGACAGCCAAGTCCTAATCATCACTCTCATTAAAATTGTAACCCTCATTCCCATCCTGCTTCCCTGTGTTCCTTTGCTACTTACTATGTACCACCACATAATATCATGTAGAGTTTAGTTATTTGTTTTGTTTATTGTTTATCTCCTCCCACAAAATGTTAGCCCTATGAGGGCAGGAGTTTGTGTCTGCTTTGTTCACTGCTGTATCTCCAGTATCCAGAACAGTGCCTAGCACAGAAGACAGCAGTTGCTCAACAGATAGTTGCTGAATGAAGAAATAAAAGAATGAATCAACTAAGAGAGAGTAGAATTCAGTGATTGGAGAAGCAGCCCATTAGTAAGCAATGAAAAATGGGGCCAAAGTTTTCTCAAATTTATTCCCTAAACTTCCATAATTCTGTTTCTTCATCTATAAAATGGGCTAATTATTCCTTCCTTTCACCAAGTCACAAAGTTGCAATTAGAACACATAGGAATTTATTTTAATACTTTGGAAGAAATGTTCTGTCTTATCAGATCTCAATTATTCAGGAACAGTCTTGCCATTTGCCATTTGCCATTTATGTTGTTTGCCTTTCCTTTTCTTTCCCTACACTATTTCACTTAGCAATTTCATGAAACATGGATAGCAAAAGAAAGAATAAAAGTGAATATCAAGTAAGTTCATTTGTTCCTTATTCATTTCTTTGTAACTAAGTAGAAGAAAGTTAAGCACAGACATTGAGATTACCTGTTCAACATACCCTCCTCCATTCTCTTTAGGTATAGCCATTATATTTTATTAATAAAAATATTGGATTTCATCACATATCTGATAAGGGCTTAATAATATCCATGCTATATTATGAGATGTTACAACTTGACAATAAAGACAAATGACCTGATTTAAAAATAGGCAAAAGACTTGAATAGACATTTGTCCAAAGAACTACAAATGGAAAAAAAACACAAGAAAAAATGTTCGACATCACTTTCGATTAGGGAAATGCAGATCAAAGCTACAATGAGATATCATTTCACACCTATTAGAACAGCCACTATTAAAAAGACAGAGAACTACAAATGTTGGAGAATATGTGGAGAGATAGGAATACTTATTCACTGTTGGTAAAAATGTAGAATAGTATGACCACTGTGGAGGACTGTCTAGCAGTTCCTAAAGAATTTGAATATAGGTTTTCCATGTGACTCGGCAATACCACTACTGGGTATATACAGAAGAACTGAGAGGAGTGACACAAACAGACATCTACACACTAATGTTCATAGCGGCGTTATTCACAATTGCCAAAAGTTGGAAACAACCCAGGTGTCCATCAACAAATGAATGAATAAACAAAGTGTGGTGTATATACACAATGGAATATATGCAGCTGTAAGAAGAAATGAAGTCATTAAGCTTATGACAACATGGGTGAACCTGGAAGACATTATATTGAGTGAAGCAAGCCAGATCTGTAAGATTGCACTACTACAAACTAAATATATTGTGCAATCTCATTGAGTTAATAACTTGAATACGCGTCAACAGAAAATAGAATGAGGTTAGAAAATGGAAAGCTGAGGGTTAACTTGTGCAAAATTGGTAAAAAAAAAAAAAAAAAAAAAAAAAAGATGTGTATTAATCTTTGGAAATGAATAGAAAAGGTGAAAGCCCAATATAATGTTTGTAACTAGCAGTACTATATATGGGTATGACAGTGATTTAAAGAGAAATTCTAAGGTCATGTATGTTACTAAAAACAAAGGCAAAACATGTAGCATGCGAAATGTATAGTATAGTAATATCACATGTGAAATATGAATATGGGTAAAATTGCATATTTAAGAACGTTTTTCTTTGAAACTGAACTAATATATGTTAATACTACAAGATGTTAACAGCAGACAAAAAAACCCATTATGGGGGAGTGGATGTGTCTCAGGCCATTGGACATTCCCCTCCCAAGTGGAAGGTCCCGGGTTTGGTTCCCAGTGCCTCCTAGAGAAGGGGAGCAAGCAATGAGCAAACAGAGGAGAGAACCATCTGGGGGAGGGGGGGATAAATAAAGAAAATTAAAGTAAATAAGTAAATCTAAAAATACATATAACATTTATGTGGGAAAATGTGTGAGGAGTAGGGAGTGGGGCATATGGGAATCCCCTATATTTTTAATGTAATGTTTATGTAATCTAAGTATCTTTCTTTAAAAAATTAAAAAGTTTATTTAAAAAAAAAAACCATTATGCTAAGTGAAAGAAACCAGACATAAAGTACTACATATTGTATGATTCCATTTATATAAAATGCAAATAAAAATCAATTTATTAAGATTAAATTAGGGGAAGCAGCTGTGGCTCAATCAGTAGGGCTCCCGTTTACCATATGGGAGGCCCCGGGTTCGGTTCCCGGGGCCTCCTGGTGAAGGCAAGCCCACCCGCATGGCGTGGTTAGCTGACCCAGCGAGCGTGAGCAGCAAGGGGGGGATAAATGAATAAATAAATAAAATCTTAAAAAAAAAAAAAAAAGATTAAATTAGGTTAGTGATTATGTACAGGTGGGAAGGATATAGGGATTGAGAGGTGACTGCTAAGAGGTAAGGGGTTTTTCTTTTTGGAGTAATGAAATTATTCTAAAATCTTTTGTGGTGATGAATGCACAACATTGTGATTATACAAAAAGCCATTGACTGTACAATTTGGATAGATCATATGGTATGTGAATATATCTCAATAAAACTGCTTAAAATTAAAAAAAATATATATATTGGATTTCAAAAATAATGTGTCTGGATAAGAAAAGCAGTCTAGGGCATGTGATATGATGCAAAAATGTTTAAATTCACTAATAAACATGGCTAACATTTATGAGCATTTCCTACTTGGCAGCCATTATGTTACAGCTTTGCATGCATAGTCTTGTTTTATCCTTAAATCCCAAGGAGGAGCATTTAAGAAATTTGAGCCTTCATAGTGTGAAGCATCTTGCCTAAAGTCACATAGCCTCGTAGGTGGCAGAGCTGTGATTCAAATCTCATTCCATTCAAATCCAAACACAGTGCTTTATGGGGATGGTTAGATTAAAATATTTCAAATCAGGATAGTTCCAGAAAAATTGGGTCATAAGTTTAGAATGTTTCACATTATCCTGAATTTCTAAGAGTTGACTGTGAAAACAAAAGTTGTTATTATAATGAGTCAGAAGGAGAAAAACTGCTGAGAGTACCACAGGGTACCATTCCTCCAGGAACTTGCAAAGTACTGTCACAATACATACCAACAAAAATACCTTTCGCAGCATAAAATAAAATGGGTATTTGGCATTTATCCAGATAACGGAATCATAGATGTAGACTGGACGACTCAACTCCCAGAGTGATTTTTTTTTCAATTTGAATTATTTAATGTATCTGTCTCCAGAGATCCATGTACTGAGGCTGAGACTAGGCTGTCACCTCCTGACTCACTTTCTGGACCATGACTCGTTTCCAAGGGAAAGCATTTTGTCAAATTAGTACATTAAAAAGATGTCTTTAGTATATCTGTCATTTGGGGTCACACAACTTTCCTCTGCCTATTTTGGAGAGGGTAGGAGGTGGCAGGTCCTGCTGAAGAGAGAGGGGAAGACAGTTGAAGCGCGTATATGTGATATGGTGTGTGCGTGGGGGAGGGCCGTGGTCCCTTGCTTTTAGTGGCATGTCACCCCTGGGTGTGTGTGATGAGGAGGTGCTGGAGTCTATTTCCTCTCATCCTATTATTTCCTAACAAGGCCTCAGTAGTTTTTATGGACTTAAAAAGCATCCTTTACCAAAACACAGCACCAAAGAAGTAATCGTTGTTACCTTCAAGACCAAAGCTTTCATTGTCTTTTACTTTATAGATTGTTTATGTGACCGTTTTCAGGATATTGCAAAACTATTTGTTACTATGAGAAGCTGGAAAGGACTTTTCCTCCTTTTCCTCCATTTAATATATTTTTCTATTTAAAAACTTTCAATCATTTTTGCAGATGGCAGTAGGGCATTCAAGTCAAAAGATAGAAAACAGAGAGAATTGGGAACTACTATAATATCATGAGTAGAAGGAGAGGAATCTTGGTGAATCTCAGAGAAGTTCAATAGAACGTCAGGGAAGCACCAGGAAGCAACTGTGTGGTGTGACAGATGGCTTGTATGACACTGGAAACAGGCCCATAAGCCATCTTTGGATTACGAGCTGAACAGCAAAACCCTGCTACAAACAGAGGCATCTACTCTAACTGCACTGCTTCCCAAAGACGTTTACCTTGCATTAAAACTTTTCCTTCAAAGCAAATGAAAAAAGTAGAAAAAAATAAAAAATAAAACTTTTACTTCTTTTAAAATGCAAATGATTATGCTGAACATGAGCCAAGAAAAATCAAGTACAAAGACCTCATTTTTAAAAAATACTTAACACTAGGAAAACAAATAATCTTTGAAGTAACTAGGATGAGAACATATGATATCTTTATAATAGAGAAAACAACTTCCATTTGGGAAAAAGCAAATGCTCTAAGGCTATTGAAAAAACATTACTGGCTTAGAAAAAATATTCTATATCTATAGGAACTGTCTTTGGAACTAAGGTTAAAAGTATGAAGCAAACAGGTCTTCGTTTCAGATTGTCCTTTTTGGTACCACTCGAGCATTTGGAAGGAGTCAGGTGGAAGCACGTCCATGGAGGGCTAGGTCAAAGCAGAGGCCAGAATTCTGTCCACTAATGGAAATTTTGTAAGGACCACCAAAGATACCATGGTGTTTATGAACATAGCCTCTGATGCTAGACTGCCCAAGTTCAAATCCTTTAAAGTGTACCTTACTCAGTTTCTTCATCTAGAAAATGGGGATGAAAATGAGGCTGACTTCATGGGATTGTCATGAGCTTTCAAATAAGTTAACATATGTAAATCACTTTGAACAGTGCTTTGCTCAGGTAAATGCCATCTATAGTTTTAGGTATTAGTATTTTTATAGCTATTATTGTTATTTTTATTGTTATAGGCAAATAGAAAAACAAAATGGAAGCCAGAGCCATCACCATTTCATATGAGTTACTCTTATGACATGAAATGACCTAAGCCAAGATAAGTCATGGCATAAAATAGATGACTAATAAATATACATTGATTGAATATACATTAATTGAGGTGAAAGTCTCAATTGGAAGCAGGAGATCTGTAGCAAAACTGTGTATGTGAATGGCAAAGAAGGTTGAAGCAAGTTAGCCCAAGACTTGGTTTACTATTACCTATGCACCATTGGATAATTTAGAGCAACAGTGCTGGAATTCCTGCCAACAACAACGAAAAAATAAGCAAATACCAACTAATCACCCTAATCATGCACTACCACGATGACTTGTGCTTTGATTTGGGTGATTTCTTTTTCTTCTACTCCAGCTGCAGGGCCAGGTTGTATTTAAGTCTTAAAAAGCAATACAAAATAGCATTGCATTTCACTGGATAATTTTGGTGCAATAACAAATAAGGAAATGTGACTAATCTGCCCCCATCTTATCTTCTTCCTGTAGTAATAAACCAGCTATTTTGGGATGGTAGAATACAGTTTTCCCTTCCCATACCCTCCCTTTCCTAAAACACTTTTGGAGGTTGAGTCTGTCAAACAAAGTCTATTCTAACTTGCTTTATTCACAATATGCTTTCTACAAATCTCTAGATTTCAAGCTTTTTATGATGAGAATGCCCTCAGGAACTTTAATATTGTTGTGTTCTAGAACTCTTACTAAAAAAACTTTACTGGTAACATTTTTTAAGTTCTCGTCCAGTCATTGTCATGGGCCCAGGTAAGCCAAATAAAGAGCATGTGGATGGCATACCATCTAAGGAGAGTCTAGAACGTTTTTGATATATTGGGCTTTTGTCCACTGGCATTGGTACAGTGATTCCACTTTGCAGGTTGCCAGCATGAATAACGATGAGTTGAGTAGAAGTATGAGGGGTTAAGTAGTCATGTGACTGGCAGTACCCAGGATCTCAAGGACTCAGATGCAGTACAAATGTTACACAGACTTTAGTTGCAGAGTCCAAGATGAAGTCTGTACAGTCTCCCAGGCAGTAGAAGGGATTTCAGTCAAACGAGTTGGGCAGTAGAGCCTGGTTTGGAGTAGAAGGACTGGTCCTGGTAATAGTTGTACTGCAGTTTCCAGAACGTTTTGGGGACTAAGGCCTGTGTATTTTGGGCTCTCCCACTCTTGCTGCTACTGCCACTGTGCAATACCCTAGGGAGGGTCAATTATGAAACCAAAATTAATTTTAAAGTTAAAATCTAAATTGCTTTATGATTTTTTTTTTTTTTTGACTTTTGAGGAAACATAGAAATAATGACATATGAAATTGTTTAAATTGGTTGTCACAATTTGAAAAGTCAAATGAATGCTGGTTGGAAACGTTCAGAATGGAAAATTTGAATTCTCCATCCTGGCTGCATGTTAGAATTGGCTGGAGAGCTTTTAAGAAATTCACCCCACAGATAAATCAGAGTCTCTGGAAGCGAGAGTCCCAACACTGATCATTTTTAAAGCTCCCCAAGTGATTCAATATTCAGACAAGATGAAGAACCACTGGTGTGGTCCCCTTAACGAGGGGTTCCCAAACATGGCTGATAAATTAAATCACAGATTCATAAGCAGAGAGGGATCGATATGGTGGTGAGGAGGAAAGCTCTATATTTTTAAGAGCACCTTAAGGAAACGTCTTCATTTGACCATCCAAACTCCTAGGGACAGTCTGATATTTCATGTTTCTGTTTGCTAAAATGGGTAATCAACGATATTATACCAGTCAGTTCCAGACTGCTTTCATGTTTTTTGAAAATATTACCTTGACCCTGTCTGACACACAAGTCAAGTTTGTTTTCCAGATGGCTTTTCTCTGTCAAATTTACATGCTAATGAGACTGCTTTGAAAAAGACATGCCTTTGTTGGAATTTTTGGAATTCCTTGTTGGATTATGCCCTGCAAAAGCCCATACTACATGCAATTGTGGACCAGTAAGAATGCAAAGATATTGAGTTCTTAAAAACTAAAGTCCTTTATACATGAAATTCCTAAACCTTAGCTTAATTTATCACCCTGCCTTTCTAGTCTCTCTCCATGGACTAACTCTTTTGAAGGCTTCCCATTAACAGGAATTAAAGACCACCCACCTCTCCTGAAGGACCTCCAAAGCTGGGGCAGCATTCATGGACACTTCTGGAGCAGCAGGTTGACTTCCTGATTTCCAAAAGTGAACGTTTCCATTGACCAGCAATATTTTATTCTTTGTGGTTTTGTGGTTCAAACTTTCCCCCATGATGGAAAAATTAGAAAGGCACCCTCTCTGCATTTTTCTCTAGCCGTTCTGAGACTGAGCACACTTCCTGTTTGGAGGGGATGCTTCTCTTCTGGCAGAAAAGTCCACTTCTCACTCACTAGTGACTTCCTCTTCCTGGAGTTAAAGGATTTTAAACTCCAGGATTTGGGTGCTGACTCATGCTGCCTTGTTTTGTTCTGGGCCCCCTCAGAATGGAGTTACAGCTATGAGACCACCTACCACTGCTGAAAGCAGATAATCAGCAGTGCTCTTTAGCATGGTACCTCAAGTTCAGCACTCTGAGATCTGCCTAAGCCAGCACCAGCCAGAGAGTAGATGTTTTATAAACACACTTCAACAGTGTGTTATCAGTCTTATCAAAAAGCAACAACAGACCTTTGTAGGGCAGGTTCTTAGACCATACATTCCAGAAAGACCTGCCTCTTAACCCAGTAGGATAGAAATTTTATCTAGCCAGGTTAAGTGCACAACTTTTCTAGTTCTGACCATGTAAACTTTCTAGAGAAGCTTAGGCCTAAATTAGTGATGAAGGCTGCCTACCTTGACTAAAAGCACCAGAAAAAGGCTCAACGTTACATTTCAACCAACCACTGAATAATATCATAATCAATGCCATTTCCTCATATTAAAAAGAAATGTCAACAAATAGAACTTTTTAGGGAAAAATGAAGAGCAGGGTCAATAGTGTCCAAGGGAAGAAGACTTTGTATCCTGACAATCTGCCAGAAACTCAGTTTATACTCATAGAGAGCAGACAGAAAAATGAGGAAGTGATTGGCAGAAACCTTGTATCTTCTTGAAAACATTCATTTCCCCATGCATTCACCACAGGGCTAGGTAAAGAAGAATAAGAAATAAAATAAAATAAAATAAAATAAATAAATAAAATAGAATATAGTAGAACATAAAATATGAAGGGTTTTATTGGGTTTTATTTCCTCCTAAAAAAGGATTACTACAGTCTTTGTAAGGACAAACACCATGAATAGTGAAATAAAAATGCAGAGCAGTCCCTGGTTATATGGTAAGAAATTGGAGCAGAGAGCAAATGTTGTAATGGCTCAGAGACTTCTTCTAGTGGGAAATGGTCACAGACCAAGTGAGATTTCAGGTAGGCCTTGAAAAATAGGTAAGATTTCAAAGCAGGGAACTAACTATACCATGAAAAATAACTAAATGACTACCATTATAATCTTACAGTCACTTGAGATAAAGAATAATTCAGAAATGGTTTATTCATATTTATTTGTTTTGAATTATTTTACCTTCACACATGTGCATATAGTCTGTATCAGATGAGATATCCAATATTAAGCCTACAGCCAAAGACTGTTCTCCTTCAAGTTAGGAATTCTGTTAGACATTCTGGTGTCTGGAGAGCACACAGCCTGAATCATTTTCCTGTTGCATAAATTACACCTTATTAAAGGAAAAATTTAGTGTTTTCAGTCTATATAAAGCCATACTCTAGCTAACTATATCTTAAATCCTTAAATCAACAAGAATGGAAAACAGAATGGCTTTTATATGTGATCTTAACCAACAAAATATTTCACAAATCAAAATAGGTTTTCCTCCTTATCCAGTATCTTTAGTTAATTAGGTAGTGTGAAAAGCATAGCTCAAAATCTTTCTCTCCCTTCTGAAAACTCAGCCAAATACAACTCTCAGTGAAGCTAAGCAAATATATTGTCTCATTTAAAATATTTTGAATCTATACGCCCAATGAGTTACAATAATGGGTTCATAATTTCTACTGTTACTAGTGATACTTTAATACCAGTAGTACTATAGTCACTTGTGCTCTGTATTTTAAAGTAAAAACACAATATAATTATTTTTCAACCCAAATAAGAACAGAGCAGAGACATGGAAACAAAATCAAAATTGGTGGGTTTGCCTCAATTTCAAACTCTCCCGGAGCAGGACTGGTTATAAAGACCTTCAATGGATTTCTAATAGCTAACACTTACTCTCTGCCAGGCACTATTTTAGATGCCTGAGCTATATTCACATCTCTTACTCTCACAGCTACCCATGAGGAAACTGAGGCACAGGGAGGTTGAGTAACTTGCCTAAGGTCACATAGAGAGTAAATGGCAGATCTGGAATGTAAAAATCTGCCTGTTATCTCACACAAGTCAGTTAAATTACAGCAAGGGGATTTTAAATTATTCTTCGCATTTTTATACCTTAAGAAATATATGATAATTGTATATGGAGAGGAAGAAAATAAAAGCAGTGATCGTGATCTCTTGAGAAGCAGTGATACACAACAAAATGAGCATTGCCTTTCAAAGGCATCTTCAAAAGAGACCCTGTCTTAATTTGTCTAAAAGCTCTCAGGTTTCCATGCAAATCTGAAAACTCTTGGACTCCACTGATGCCACTGTTGATCCAAAAGGACAATTTACCTCTATAGGAGACCTTCTGATCCATTTGTCATGTCACTCAAGAAAACCATGATATTGACCAGTACCCCCCAGCAGCATCCCCCCTCATTCACCAGGCTAGATTCCAAATGACACAAAAAATTAAATCTGTTCTCAATGGAAAATGTTTTACCCTTATTAGGCTTATTCAAAAGAATGTACCCCAGGCTAGAAAGTAATTGTGAAAAAAAGGAATTCCAGAATTGTTTCAAGCCACATCATCATCAGTGAAATAAATCCGTCTTCTCACAATGAGTACTTGCAGGGAACACGCCTCACTTTGGATCAATGACCTCTGATGTTTTGTTGTATTTTTTTTTAATGCAGGCTCATTGCTTTTCAATTATACCTCATATGAGTCATGTGATTCCAAGGTTTTCTTGGGCTCCTAAATTTTCCATCTGACTTGGGGTCAGGAAGCATTAAACTGAATCAGTCCTTATTGCTTTTCTTGATGAGCCCACAGAAGCAACGTGATAGATACAGCATACGCTTGGAAGTCAGACTGGCAGGTTTGAACCCTGGATCTACCAGCACATCACATTAGCTGTGTGGTCTTGGATAAGTTGCTTAGCCAGTCTGGGCCTCAAATACCTCGCCTGAAAATAGGAATAAAAATATAATAGACAAGTATATAATGAGGGTTATATTAGCTGGTAGATTCTCAATAAATAGGAGTTACAATTTTATCATCATCATTAATATATATTTGTATTATTATTTCTGGTGTGACTCTGGACAAATCATTAACTCTTTCTAAGCCTCAGCTGCCCTGGCTGTGCTTGAGTGGGACTTTCTGACGATCTCTACATTTCCTTCTAAAATCTTATGAAGGAAATCACATCTGCCACCAATGGAAACCACAAACACAAGTTATGAATTTTTGCTGAGAAGTATTTCTACTTCTGCTTTAATGTAATTGCACAACTTACTTAAAGAAAACAGAGTGGTGGAGGTAGAAGTTTACTACCTATGTATTGTTCAAAACACACTCTCTAAACTCGGTCCTAGGTGAAAACCCAATTTGGGCAAGGAAAGGAGTACCATCATTTTGAAAGAGTGAAACAGCCCTGATGATTTCCATAGCACTTGGTTCATACCTTATTTATCTTTCATTAAATTATTTTCAGTGATTTTCTCACATAATACTATACGTAATTCAAGGATGATAAGGCGTTAAGGGATGGGGTGGAGAGGGGAGAGGGGAACAAGTTTTGGAAGCAAGAGGCCTTGCTTTGAGTCCCAGCTCTCCCACCTACTAATTCTCTGAACATCTTTTGTCTTAGTATCTTGAATAATAATTTCTACCTTTTAGGGGTACTGGGGGTCACCATTTCAATAGGGCTTGGCATATTATAGGGACTTTTCAGGAGAACAGATTATGTTGTAGTCTTCTTGTTCAAGATTGCTGCCAGTGCTAGATGTTCACATAACAGATGTTCAATGACCATTTGTTGAGTTGAACTAGGGCCACATTTTTACCACAGTCAGTTGAGTTCCAGGGAAAACTGAAACAATTCATTTTTTGATGATAGCTAAAAGAATGATCTGTTGGCATTTTATCCTGCATCTAAAATCAAGCTGATTTAAAAGGAATACGTCCACAGTCCAATACAATTGATAAAGCGGACATTCTGAATATGCAATATCCTCTTGGAGATTCACAATGCGAAAAAGCAGGTTAAAGACTCTAAAAAGTGCTGTGGGAACAAGCCTGTTTCACTGTTCTTTAACCCATTATTTCCCAGTAGTCTTTGTCCATGGCACCCTTTGATTTCATTGGCCCAATTCAAATTCTGTGGAACACAAATTGAGAAGTGCCATTTTTTCAAGGATATGTGGGAAGAGAAGTAACAAGTGTGCATCAAATGTTTAGACTTTTGAAAGCCTTTGTAAAACCTGTTTTAGAACTGTAATAACCATGAGCTTTATAACAATGTTTAGACATGAAAGACAAATTTGAATAAGGCTTAAAAATAGAAAACCCATAGTGGTTGATAAGTGGGTACTACACCACAGGAAATTGTGTCTAAGCTAATTCCAGGCTCCTTCCCAAAACAGGCATCATTTAATATCTGTAGGAATTTTAGGGAAGAATGAGTGATTTTTGACCAGTAAGCCATAAATAAATATTTTGGAATAAATTAATTTTAAAATCCACATTTGTAATAGACACAAAACTGTGACTTATGAAATGACTTGACAAACACTTTAAAAATCTAACAAGTCTATATGTGACAGACAAATTTTAATGTGAGCAGTTAGGTCTAAATATCCAAAATGCATTCAACAAATATATATTTATTGAGTTCCTATTATATGCCAGGTAGAGTTCTGGGTGCTAGAAACAGAACAGTGGGCAGAAATCTTTGTCTTCATAGAACTAACCGTCTATATGGGAAACAGATATAAGGTTAATAATGATTTTTTTTATAAGTGAAAAAAAAAAACAATGGTGAATTGGTGAATTGTGCCTACAATAAGTCCTGTGAACGAGATGACTTGTACTCTGGTTTCTACTTTAGACAATGAGAACAGGAACTGTAAATGTTTTGCTCATTCTTCTATCTCCAGTTCCTGGTACAGGACCTGATACAGAGTTGTTGCTCAATAAATATTTGTTGACTAGTTGACTGAATGAAGGAATGAGAATGTGCAGTAGCAGGATATGATGTAGTCAGAGTTATCTGGGAAAAGGACCTCTAAATGAAGCTGATTTCTGAAGGCTGTGCATCAAGAGAGAGGAAAGACCAGGCAGAGAAATACATGTGCAAGGGAGGAAGCATCGCACACAGAAAGGACAAGAAGGCCCTGGTGAGGTTGTGGTAAAAAGAGAAAGGAATCATTGGAGCGCAGGAAGCTGGAGATAGAAACAGAGGCAAGACGAGTTTTCTGAAAACAGTTCAGGAGTTTTGTTCTTATCTTAAAGTCTAAGGGAAACCACTGAGTATGTTAAGCCTGAAGGAAGGATAACACTCAGATTTGTGTTTAAAATTTTTATTCCAATTATTAAATTGGGGAGGGGTGGGAAGGGCAAAAAGAGATGTAGGTGGGCTACCTGGGAAGTGATACAATAGTCTAGTTAAGAGATAATGGTGGCTTGGACTATTGGAGTCATGGTAGAGTGGACCCATACACATGGGTGAAGGACAGAGAAGAATTAAGGATGGCTCCTGGATTTCTGGCTTGCATAATAGATGGATTTCTCACTGACAGCGGTGGGAAATAATTTAAGGTGCCAGCAACACAAGGAATCATGATTTAGACCTTTAAACTCTATGATCTAATGACTGATTAGGGCTCTGGAAAGAGAATTGGAAGCCATCCATTTGTCCTCCTTTTTTCTCAATTTAATAAATAATTAGTGAGTACCTATTTTAGCCAAGGTTCTGGTAAACATTGCTCCCTAAGGACATTGCTCCAAGTGTTTTCCTGAATGCAAACAAATAAAATAAAAGTCAACCCGATGCTGGATGTTGTGAGAAATGGTTTTAAGAGTCATTATTCCGAGGAAGTGTAGCTCAGTGGTTGAGTGCCTGCCTCCCATGTACGGGGCCCCGGGTTCAATCCCTCATACCTCCTTAAAAAAAAAAAGAAACATGTGACTTTGGAGCAGATATGGTTCAAGTGGTTGAGTGCCCACTTCCCACATGGGAGGTCCCAACTTCAATCACTGGCCCCGGTACCTCAAAATAAAAAAAAATAATAAAGCTATGTCTATGTTTGGGAAAAAAAGAGTCATTATTCCTTTCCTGTTCAAAGATATACTTCCTCTCCATCTATAAAATAATGTGGGTTTGGTATCATTCCCTTTTAAGAAACACAAAGAACTGGAAAATGACCATAGGAGTGCAACTGAAATAATACATTATTGAGGTTTAGAGGAGATCTCCTAAAAATTCACTCAAAATATTGAAAGCTGAGGAAAGAAAAGATAACAATCTAAAGTCTCACCAGACCTATGTTTATAAATTAGACTGTGATACCCATTCAAGCTGGAGAGATAAATTTACAACAAATAAGAGAAGGGAGCTATAGACCGATAGAAAGGAAATAAAGAAGGGAAGCATTATAAACCAGTGGTTAGAGTGTGGTGCCTCTCAAACCTTCATGAGCTTATGAATCACGTAGGGAAATTGTTAAAAAGCAAGTTAGAGTTCAGTAGGTTTAGGTGGGGCCCAAAATTCTACACGTCTGGCAAGCTCCCAGGGATGCCTCATAGCAAGTACAGTAAGGGTCCAGAAGAGCATGCCTTGAGGAGTCAGAAAAGCACTGAGTCCTGGTTCACTTACTAATTGTGGAGACTTGGTAAAATGATTCGACCTCAGTCAGCCTTGATTTCCTCACCTCTAAGAGAGATTTATAATAGTCCTTTCCTCACAGGATTATTGTGAGGGTTCATTGCAAAAATTATGGACACATAATAAGTACTTGCTAAATGTTAGCTGCTAGTATACGAGTATTACTCAAGCCATTGCTGGTGGTGGTGGTGGAGACTGAAAGCAAAAGTAAGTTGTAGGTTTTAGACAACTTCATAGGTGATGGATCCACAAATATTATAGTTAGCAACATGGATTAGAATGCTTGAGGCTGAGGCATATTGCAACATTGTGAGGTTATTGGGTTTAATCCATTCAGTGAATATTGTACTTTTTGTCCATCACTTCTCATCACTCAACTCAACATTTATCTATCCAAATGTCAATGCCAGGAAATGAAGTATACCAACTTGTGGATGTAGGGGACTTAAGCTGACATGAGCATTGACTCCATCATGGGAAATTCAACTGCAATTAATTGGGTGCTCCTGTAAGAATAGTACTCCCCCCTCCCTTTACTCTCCCAATGAAATGCTGTTTTGTCCAACATTAAAGATGCATAAATTACCCAGATTTTTAAAAAACATGTAGAGAAGAGAGGATATATTCAATTGTGCTCATTGAACATGCAGTGGATTTAGAAGGAGCCCTGACTCTGTCATACAGTGTGCCCCACAAGTCTTTCAGAAACTCAAGGGGAGGAAAAAAAGAGTCCTTCAAAAATAATGTAGTTATTGATGTCGGTAAGTCTGAAGTAAAACCATTGGGTGTTTTCAATTCACTTTATTGCTAACAATTGTGCATTGAGAGTCAGCTATATATTCAACATTGTCCTGGGAGTTGTGTGTGGGCAAGAAGTTTGAGTCAATCCCTAGTCCTGAGAAATATATGAACGATTTATCAACAAGACATACATGCATGAAACACATCAATGTGCAGGGTCACAGTGATTGTTGCCAAAGTGGCAGGAGCAGAAGTACCGAGAGAGTAGAGGCGAGAAAGATGAACGTAGGGTGGGAAATAGCATCTGAGGAAATTATACTTCATTTGGGCCTTGAAGAGTAGATTTGGATAAATCTAGAAAAGTAGGAAGGTCATTCCTGGCAGAAGCAGCAAGAACACAAGTTTGGAGGTGAGAAGGAACATGGCATGATTTGTGTCTGCAATAATAAAAATAATAAATTTTAATAATAATTGGAAAATAATATCCATTCAATATGATGGTATAAGATTATGGGAAAATATTTGACAATCAGTTGAGGAGACTGGAATGGACAAGGGCAATGCAGTGAAGAAAATGAGTGCATGTATATATGTATGGTCGTGTGAGTGTGTGTTTACTTATTTATTTTCTGGGAAAATTGCTGATTTCCATTTTCAGTATGACACCAGGTAGTAATGCTAACATATATAATACATATCTGTAGCATGTAGCACCAAAACCTTTTAACACGAAAAAAATTCTATGAGGGAGGAAGCCTACCTTGTCTAAAGCATGATTCTTAGAGTGTGTGTTCATCCATCTTTCCATCCAGGAATTGATATTTACCAATATATAGAAGGTTTTGTTCACTTGGGGCTTTAGGAAGATGGCAAAAGGATTTGCAGAGAATGACTGCAGCCACACCTTCGAGTAAGAATTTTATGCACTTTACTTTTATACTTATAAACAACAAATCATTGAAGACCATCAGTGGGTTCTTCTACCTAACTAACTAGTTGTGACACTTCTTCCATGTAGCTGTGAGGTATGGGAGCAGGTCTGATCCTGTCTGATGCACAGTGATGTGAACGATATGATGTCTGGTTTGGGTTGGAATTGCCCATTTCTTTCTTCAGAATGCTCCGTGTCTGTATGTGCATTCTCCTTGCCAGCTGTGTTTCCTCGGGAAGAGCAGTGGTCTTCTGTCTGCTGTGGCAAGCAAAGTCACTTCTTCTTATAGTGAGAACTGAAACCAGAGCCACCATGTGCTACTTCCTGGATGCTTATTAAAGTCCCCTTCCCTTCACTCACAGAATCTATAGTTTAGTGGTTAAAAGCACAGGTTTTTGGAATTGAATGCAAGCATTGCGACTTACCAACTGCATGCTCCTGGACAATTAACATAAAATGCCTGTGCCTCAGCTTTCATTTATCTAGAATGGGGATAATAATAGTGCCAACCCATAGGATTGTTCTGAAAATAAACTAAGTTTTAATACACATAAAGGGACTTTGAATAGTGTTTGGCACATAGCAAGTATTCAATAAATGTTGGCTAATTATTATGACAATGATTGTTTCCTCTCATTAGGCCCCAATATTACATATGCACATAACACTGGCTTATTTTCTCCATCCAAAATAGAATCTAGCACTATAATCTTAATTATTATCATTTTATTAGGTATTCAGGTATTTCTATGTTATTTACTTCTATGTGTTAATATCAATGGCAGAACCAACTTTTCAGTCTTAACGTTTTTTTCTTTTCTGAACCCTGGACCTCGTATGTGGGAAGCCAGAGCTCAACCACCAAGCAACATTGGCAACCCTGAGTTTGTTTTGACATTTGTTTGTTTTTAGGAGGCACTGGGGACCAAACCCAGGACATCCCATTTGGGAAGCAGGTGCTCAACCGCTTAAGCCACATCCTCTCCCATTAACCTTTTAAATGTTTGGAATTGCTGAGAATTGAGAATGAATGGAAGTCTTTGAGCACCTTATGCAATTGACAAACCTGAAGGTTCAAAGTGGAATAAAATCTGATATTCTTAAGTTTTTCTTTTTGCTATGCCTTTGCAAAACTTTTGAATTTATAAAATTAAATTTATAAAAGGTGTCTATTGATTCATTTAGAAACCCTTGAACCTTGTACTCTGGGGAGGTTTGAAATAATGTAAGCAATGTAATTCTCATTGATAATCTTGTAATAGAGACAGGCTTTTCATATATGAAAAAAAATTAGAATAATACAACTGCCAAAGAGGATACTACCTCAAATAGTGGGGCTCCTGAGGGTTCTGAAGACACCCAGGTACTATGGTCAGGGCAGATAGCTCTGGAATTTGGTGTCTTGACAGTGGGCCCTACTTTGGAGTTTGTGCTCCTGAGCGTGACAGAATGGCTTCCCTACACATGGCTCATCTGTCCCTTCTATTTGAACCTAAACTTGGTGCTGGAGTTGGTACATCCAAGAGACTTGAATCTTTGGGCTGTCCATGTGCCAACTGGGCCCTGAGCCTCAGTGGGGTTGCAACACCTACTCTCCAGTTCATTGGGCTCACCCAGGACAACTATCAAGGAGGTGAGGTGGACAACCACCATACCAAGGAAACGAGAAAGCCTACAACTGCAAGCAAGAAAGTCCCATCCATTAGCTGTATGGGATCAAACCCCTCTCAATTAGAGGTGGAGTGGACATCACCATCCCAGAATCCTCAGAATTGGGGAATGAACTATGGACTAGAGTGGACTTACTGGTATTCTACAATAGACTTGTTGTGATTCTAGCAATGGAAGAAATTACAGTGTTGATGTGGAGGCAGTGGCCACTGGAGGCTCTGGGAGCAGGGGAAAGGAATGACAGGTGTAATGCGGGGGCTTTTTCGGGACTTGGGAATTGTCCTGCAGGCATTGCAATGACAGATATAGGCCATTATATATCTTCCCATAGCCTGCAGAATTGTGTAGGAGAGAGTGTAAACTACAATGTGAACTATGGTCCATGCTCAATGGCAATGCCCCAGGATGTGTTTATCAATTGCAATAAATGTGCCACGCTAATGAAGGATGTTGCTTGTGTGGGAGGTATGGCAGGTGTGGGGAGCGGGGCATATGGGAATCCCTATATTTTTTGTGTAACATTTGTGCATTCTAAGTATCTTTTTAAAAAAAATCTAAATATTTTTTAAAAATACAAAATTGAAGATATAATTGGAGATCAGGAAGCAATGTGATCAGATAGGCTTAAAATTGTAGTGTTAGGGATGTGAAATAAACATCAAGAAATATTGATGAACAGTAAATGCTATTTTAAAAGGTCATTACAACCTCCTTTCTCCAGAAGCCCCCCCCCCTTTTTAAAGATTTATTTTATTTATTTATTTCTCCCCACCCCCTTGTTGTTTGCACTTGCTGGGTCTATTTGTCATCCTTGTTTCTTTAGGAGGCACCGGGAACCGAGCCCGGGACCTCCGATGTGGGAGGGTGTTGCCTAATTGCTTGAGCCACCTCTGCTCCCCACTTCTGCTGTGTCAGTCATATTCTTCCTCTTGTGTCTCATCTTGCTGCATCATCTTACCATGCCTGCCCGTTATACCAGCTCACTGTCTTCTTTAGGAGGCACATGGGAATCAAGCCAGGAACCGCCCATGTGATAGGTAGGAGCCCAATCGCTTGAGCCACATCCACTTCCCTCCATAAGAGCCCTTAACAAATGGATTTAGGTGTAATCCTGCAATAATTCAATGCATGCTTTAGAACTAAAGGGAGTGGGTTTGATTATCTCATTAAGATTCCTTTGGTCCTCTGATTCTGTAATTCTTAGAGAAACTTCTTATTATTACTAAATCCCACATTACTCAACTAAAAATAGGAGAATAGTAATGCTGCACTACATTTATGGTATTCTGAGATTTTTTTGAAGTTGTTATAAATAGCATGAACTCAATGCATTTACTACTAATTGGTGAAATTGATAACCTGAAAGAAAGGGAAGCACTCTGAAATTTTTGGGTATTTAAGTCTTTCCTAGTATTTCTTGATTTTAAAAGCATTTACTTGCAACCAAAACATTATATAATAATTTAAAACATCTAAGAATTATTTCAGTACTTCCTTAGAGAAATATGTTGGCTAAGCCAACAAGAACTGAACTATAAATCGAATTAACAGGTATTTATTTTTAAAGTAATATAACCATCTCTTCAGACAGAAAAATAACAGTAGAGCCACTCCCACCCTTATCCCATAATTCAGCCTAACTTCTAAGGTAGAAAATCCCATGAGGAATGTGTGATTACTGTTTATTTAATGAATAACCTAGCCTTTATTTCTAGTTACTCTATGCAAAAACTTGGAAAATTATTAATGGAATCCATTATGTATCTTTTGTGCTATAGAGAAAAATTTTCCTTTCCCTTTTTTGTATTCATTTGAAAATCATTCATTGAGTACATAAAATATGCTAGGTATTGTGTTGAATGTGACTTGGAGAGAGCCAGAAAATAAAAATAAACAGAAATTTCTTATAATATGTTCTATGATATATATGTCATATATATATATATCATATATATATATATATATATGTGATAGGTTGTGTCAGGGCAGGAGGATGGGGGCACTACTTTAAGTTGCTTAATATTCCCATCCTTGGCCTGCGTCCCTATAGACTAATTTCTCTCCCATGCCCTACCCTGCTCTTTACTGGGGTGGGTCTGATCCATGCAGGCTGCCTTTTCCGGATTCCTATGTCAGCTAAATTATGACTGGGTTTAACCAATGAAACCAGAGCCAGGGCAATTGAGGCCTGGGTGGATCTTGCATGGTACAGGAAATGAAGTAAGACTTAACTAAGGAAGTGATATTTAAGTTGGGAAGTTGAGAACTAAAAGGATCCAGACATATGATGATTTAGAAGGAAAACTGCCCAGGCTGATGATAGTGAAAGTCAAGACAGGAATCCCCATAGATTCTGCAAGGAGCAGAAAGTAAACCAGGGTAGCTGTATCATCATATGAGAGGGGGTGAATGTTCAAGGTTAAAGCCAGAGAGCTAGGTGGGTACAGGATCACATAGATTCTTATTTTAAATCTGAGAGATGGACATACTATGAATTTTTAAAAGATTGTTCTAGCTACTCTATGGATAATGGGCAAAATGTTAGAAAAGATGATAGTCTAAAGTAGTAGCAGTAGAGATGGAGAAAAGTATGTAGATTCACAAAGAACTTTGTGGTTAGAGTTGACCTAACTTACTAATGGTGTCAATGTCGAGGATGAGAAAAAGAAAGAGGCAAGTATGACTCCTGGATTTTTTTATATAAGCAACCAAGTGGATGCTACCATCATCAACTGAAAGGAAAAATGAGAAGGATGAAGGTTGAGGATGGGGAGCAGTGGGAACCAAGAGCTCTGTTTTGGACCTGTTCAGTCAAAATGCCTCTTAGACCTCCAAGCACCGATATATTAGAAGCAGTTGGGTATATGAGTCTGGACTTCAGGGGAGAGGTTAGAGCTGGAGATGCAAATTTAAGAATTTTCAGTGTATAAATGGTTTTTAAAGCCTCAAACTTGGATAACATTGACTAAGGAGAAAATGAAGTAGTAAAGATTCATTACAAGCCGTCAGTGATATTTCTAAACATAGGGCTGTGAGAGGAAAAAGTCATCAGATATAATCATGTTTTAAAATAAAGACATTTTAAAGAACAAGCAGAAATATTTGTGTGTGTGTTAAAAAAAAAAAATAGTCTAATGGGAACGGCTATAGCTCAGTCGTTGAGCACCTGCTTCCCATATACAAGGTCCTGGTTTCGCTGCCCAGTGCCTCAAAAAAAAAAAAAAGTCTGTGGCCCCCAAAGCTAGCTCTACACAATTAATTTGATTAATATAGACAGCTTTGCAAGCAATTTAGGACGCATGACAGAATGCCCAAATGGTCTTTGCCATTGTGGTCTAAGTGAAACAGATGCTAATTAGAAACTCTTTTCCTTTGAAGATATAAAATTTCCCAGAAAATCAATTATATCTGATGCACTTTTGAAATGAATGTACGAATATCAACTGATCCTGAATATTACAAAGCTCTAATAGTTTATCTTCCTTTTACTATATCCCTTCCAGAGCAAGTAATGTATTCTTTCTCCAGCATTCTCAGTTTCTCTGGGAAACCTTCATGAAATTCCGTGTTCAGCCAGTTGGCGAAATAAAGCATTTGCTTTATGTAGCTCTTAGATGCTCTTCTTCTTTAGTCCTACTGCCACAGTTCTACTCTGAGGTGCTCATCTTGTCTCATCTGGACCTCTTTCCTCCTCCTTGGTAATCCCTTTCCAACACTATCCTCTTCAAGTATGATCTCACTACAGGTCCCAAAGCAGCACCCTGTCCTATTACCTGGAAATCCTAGAGTGGTTTTCTAATCCACTGCAAATTACATTTCCTGTATCTCTGTGTCTTCTGAAAGAACATTCTATACTGCCTTGCCCGCAATCCCTACCTCTTGGGTATCTCCAAAATATCACTAGCTGCTTGGGAGAATAGGATATCATATGATTTAGTAGATGCTTTGTTCAACATGTGTTTTTAAATATTCAGAATAAAAGTTTTAGTCTCTTAATAAAGAGCCCATCTTTGACAAAATTTTATTTTAAAAATTTGGAGTTGAAAAGGGGGTTTTCATTGCCAATTGAGCATCTATAAAGCATGGGGAGAGGGAAGGTAAAGTGAATGAGTCAGTTATGTGTTCATTGGCAGCTTTCTCTGAGTTGGAAATAAAGCATCTCTGAGTTGGAGGATGGCTTTAGTAAAATAAAGTGTGATTTTTCCACTCTCTTTTCTGATTATAATAAGAAAGAAAAAGAATAAATAAATAAAGGCAAAGTGAGTGTGGAAAAGAGATAAATATAAGCCCTCCTGAAGATCAAAAGGCAGCTCTTTATCTCAAAAAGAAATATCAATTTTGAGAAACCATCAAGAGGTCTCAAAACAAGCATCAGATAAGACCCAGGAAATGTTTATAACTTTCATGCAATGCAGCTAGATGCACACCAGGTGAGAAAAAATATGTGATTCCTAGTTGTAAACAGGATGGTTAAGTGTAGCAGGATGATAACAAAATGTTATTTAATAGCTGGTACCAGAATTACTCTTAGATAAAAACCTCCTTAGTTTAAGAAAATACCTCAAAAGGTTGCGTTGGATGGGAAAAAAGGTAACACTTCCAGAAACACGGCGTATAAAACGACAACTTTAAGAAAAAATGTTGGGTAAGCTGTTCTTCACAAAAACCTAATGGTAACTCAGTGATTGGGATAAGAAGGAAGAGGACGGAGGGGAGGAAGTGAGAGGAGATAAGAGGCAACAGGAGGCAGAGCCTGCAGAAACTGAGCTGGAGGAGAAAGTCACTGTGGCCAGGTGGCTGGGGGTCATTTCAGATCAGAGGTGTCAATGCTAGAATTTGAGTCTAGTGCTGCAATAGAAATCTTGTGCATTGCCTAAGCTTCAGTAAAGAATATAACACACATGTGTGATCAATTTTAGAGAATATCAAAGAAACTGGCTCAAGGTAAGGATGACCTGGAGCAGATTGAAAAGGGGAGCTTTAGGAGATGAGACAGGAGAGAGAACAACAGCACCCAGAGACACACCAATCTCTGGGTATATTTGGAAGAACAGTAGCAATCGAACCACTTTTTTTTTTTTTTTTTTTTTTTTTAAAGATTTTATTTATTTATTCATTTATCCCCCCCTTGCTGCTCGTGCTCGCTGGGTCAGCTAACCACGCCGTGTGGGTGGGCTTGCCTTCACCAGGAGGCCCCGGGAACCGAACCCGGGGCCTCCCATATGGTAAACGGGAGCCCTACTGATTGAGCCACAGCCGCTTCCCAATCGAACCACTTTTTATTTAAATCTTAAAGAAGCTGACCACTGCTGACTTTTGGATTACATTAACATTGATTCGCAATAGTTAAATTCATTGGGAGAAGTTATTAAATTTCCACCCAGCTATTTTCATGTCTGGTATTATGTTGTATCTGTATGTTTATAGCTTACAAAAATAGTAGTTTATAATTATCCTTTTTGAAAGTCTTATTTTTATTAAAGAGTTCTAAGTACTGTAGAAAAGGATTGTTTGCTAAATGTTCTGGGATTCAGCATTCTATATCTTAGAAAGGGCGATCTTTGCACTCGTGCTTCAGCAAGTGGAGGGATTTAGTCACAGTGTGTAGGAGGAAATGTAGTGGATTCTCATTATCCGAAGTAGTTATGCTCTGGCTTCTAGGAGGATTACAGGGTTCAGTTCCTACAAGCCTCTTGTCACAGGATTAAGCAACATATAACCTTGTTTTATGTGTGTTTCTTTTCAAAGGTGTATTATTTAATATATATGGTTAATTCATTTAACTCACAGTCAGCAGCACTATGTCTTATGTCTGAACAAAGCTTATCGAACACTCGTGTTTTCTCCATAAGGCACTTCACAGCCTTCTTGCACTTAGAAACACACTATGCTTGGGGAATATTTTTTCAAAATATGTTTTTATTACAGAAGTTGTGAACTTACAAAACAATCATGCACATGTGTAGAATTTCCATTCAACACTTCTTCACCAAGACACCACACCGTTGTGGAACATTTGTTCCAGATTATGAGATAGTATCATTAGACTATTACCACTAACTATGGTCCATAGCATACATTTGTCATATTTTTTCCATCCCCTCTTTATTAACACAGTACATCTTTGGCATTGATGCAAGAATATTACAGTATTGCTGTTAACTATAGTCCATAGGTTACATTAATCTATTTCTCCCGTGCTTCTCCACATTCCCACCACCCTGCAATAGTAACATGCATCTGTTCTAGTGCACACGACATTCTTGCATTTGTACTATTAACCACAATTCTCATCCACCTCTGGGTTCACTGTGTTTTCAGTCCCGAGATTATTTTCTAGCTTTCTTTCAATTGACATTCACATCCCTAGACTACCCTTTCAGCCACAATCCCATTCACAAACCAACTGCTGCTCATTATAATGTGTTACAATCAACTCTATCCATTTCCACACATTTACAGTCAAGTTAATGAAAACTTCTACATACATTAAGCATCAATAATCCTTCACAGCCCTCCCCTTATCTCCTAATAACCTATATTCTAGGTTTTAATTCCATGCATTCTTTTTATTTAGTTCATATTAGTGAGACCATGTAATATTTGTCATTTTGTGTCTGGCTTATTTCACTTAGCATAATATCTTCAAGATTCATCCATGTTATCATATGTGTCCCAATTTCATTTCTTCTTACTGGACCATAGTAGTCCATCGTATGTAAATACCACATTTTGTTTAGCTATTCATTGGTTGATGGACACTTGAGTTGTTTCCATCTTTTGGCAATTGTGAATAACGCCATTAAGGAACATCGGTGTGCAGATGTCTGTTCGTGTCACAGTTTTCAGTTCTTCTGGATGTATTTCTAGTGGAGGAATTGCTGGATCATATGGCAGTTCTATGTTTAACTTCTTGAGGAACCACAAAACTGTCTTCCACGTAGCCTGCACCATTTTACAATCCCACCAACAGTGAAGGAGTGTGCCTATTTCTGCACATCCTCTACAGCACTTACTGTTTTCTGTCTTTTTTTTAAAACAATAGCCATTCTATGCAGTGTGAGATGATATCTCATGGTTGTTTTGATTTGCAATTCCCTAATAGCTAATGATACTGAGCATTTTTTCATGTGTTTTTTGGCCATATGCATTTCCTCTTTGGAGATATGCCATTAAAGTCTTTTACCCATTTTTTATTTAGATTGCTTGCTCTTTGACTGTTGAGTTGTATGATCTTTGTATATAGAATGGAAATCAAGCCCTTATCAGATATGAGGTTTCCAAATATTTTCTTGAGCAGGCTGCCTTTTCACCTTCTTGACGAAGTCCTTTGAATCACAAATGTGTTTAAGTTTGAGGAGGCCCCATTTATCCATGTTTTCTTTCATTGCTTATGCTTTCAATGTAAAGTTTAAGAATGCACCACCTACCACCTTGAAGAGGTTTTCCTATATTTTCTTCTAGGAGCTTTATGGTTCTAGCTTTTATATTTAGGTCTTTGCTAAATTTTGAGTTAATTTTTATATAAGGTGTGAGATAAAGGTCCTCTTTCTTTCTTTTGGCTATGGATATCAAGTTCTCCCAGCAATGTTTGTTGAACAGACTGTTCTTACCAAGCTGGGTGGGTTTGACAGGTTGTCAAAAATCACTTGACCATAGATGTGAAGGACTGTTTCTGAACCATCAGTACAGTGCCATTGGTCTACATGTCTATCTTCATGCCAGCATCATGCTGTTTTTACCACTGTAGCTAAGTAATATGATTTAAAGCCCAGAAGTGAGAGTCCTCCAAATTCACTCTTCCTTTTTAAGATGTTTCTGGCTATCAGGGCCCTTCCAAATAAATTTGATAAGTGGGTTTGCCATTTGTTTAAAAAATGCCACAACCAGCAGGATGGAGGCAGAGTAAGTTGCTCCTAGAATCAGCTCCTGCTATAGGGCAGTTAGTAATCACCCAGAGCTAACTAAAGGACTTCTTTGGGGGCTCCAGAAGACCAGAAGTGCATCCTGCAACATTCCTGAAAGAATGGAAGGAGGAGACTGCCCATCTGCAGAGAAGATTTGTAAGTAGAGTCCTCCACACCACGGAGGCCGGTGCCCATCCTCCACTGGAGGCACAAGCTGCCTCAGGAACTGTTCCCCGGCTAGAATTGAAAGCTCCACTTCCCAAAAACGGGGGAAGAAGAGAGAGATGGGCACCAACTTCAGCTACTGATTAGTAAATTCGGTGGGCTAAAGTATAATCCTAAGAACAGCTAAAGTTTGAACCTGTCCAAGTCAGAAAGAGACCGGTAGCCGCCATCTTAACTCTGTGCCTGACTTGAGGGGAAGTGGGGCTGACTGAAAATCACAGTGTTGGTAGGGACCGGCTTCTTTCAATCTAGATCAGATTGCAGCTCTAAACTAAGCCCCAGGCCCACCTCGTACAGGGAGGAAGCTGGGGGGAGCTGCACCAGCTTCTCTGGGAAATTACAGGCCACGCTAGGGTGGCCGGTGATCATCCTACTTTGGTGGCACAAGCCACCCCAGGAGCTATTCTGTGGCAGGAATTGGGAGCTCCGTTTCCCAAAAACAGGGGCGGAAGAGACAGTTGGCTACTGATTTCAGCTACTGATTAGTCAGTCCAGCTGGCTAAAATATAACCCTAAGAACAGCTGAATATTGAACCTGTCCAAATTGAAAGGAGGCTGGTAGCCACCATTTTAACCCTACCCCCAGCACGAGGGGAAGCCGGGCTGACTGAAAATCATGGTGATGGTGGAGACCAATTTCTTTCACACAGATTGGACGGCAGCCCTAGCCTAGGCTTCAGCTCCACCTCAAGCAGGGAGGAAGCTTGCGGGCCCTGCAACAGCATGTCCGGGTAACTGCAGGTACATTTAGCTGGCACAGACTGAATAATCGGGTCTACCGGGGCAACTGCTGTCATCTTGGACCTGCCCTGCTGAGATTGCTGCCCACACCTGCAGCTCCATCCCTGCCACAGGCAGAGGAGAAAAGGGCATGAAGCTTCATCAGTCTCTCTGGGCAACTACAGTCTAGGCCTGCATGACTTGGATTATTCCACACAGCTGTGGCTCTGTCCCTACCCCCTGGCAAAGGAGAAATTTGGGAGAAGCTTCATCGGTCCTTGGGGCAATGAGGGCAGCTTGAGCCTCCACAGCTTATAGCACCAACTACATCTTTGGCTCCTACTACACAACCAAGAAGAGAGAAAGGACAGGAAGCCCTAAACTAAAGAGAAAAACCACACCCAGAATAAATACTCTAGTAAGACAGATGCCAAGACACCAACAGAAAATTATAATCCATACCAAGAAACAGGAAGATATGGCCCAGTTAAAGGAACAACATAAGCCTCCAGATGACATAAAGGAGTTGAGACAGCTAATCATAGATGTTCAAACAAGTCTCCTTAATAAATTCAATGAGATGGCTAAAGAAAGTAAGGATATTAAGAAGACATTGGATGAGCACAAAGAAGAATTTGAAAGCATACATACAAAAATAGCAGAAAGGTGCAATAAATGAAATTAAAAATACACTGGAGGGAAGCGGCTGTGGCTCAATCAGTAGGGCTCCCGTTTACCATATGGGAGGCCCCGGGTTCAGTTCCCGGGGCCTCCTGGTAAAGGCAAGCCCGCCCACACGGCGTGGTTAGCTAACCCAGCGAGCACAAGCAGCAAGGGGGGGATAAATTAATAAATAAATAAAATCTTTAAAAAAAAAAATACACTGGAATCATATAATAGCAGATTTGAGGAGGCAGAAGAGAGGATTGGTGAGCTTGAAGAAATTGCCTCTGAAAATGAACATACAAAAGAACAGGTGAAGAAAAGATTGGAAAAACTTGAACAAGGTCTCGGGGAACTAAATGACAGCAAGAGACTTGCAAACGTACATGCCATTCATGTCCCAGAAGGAGAACAGAAGGGAAAACGAGCAGAAGGCATATTTGAAATAATAATGGTAGAAAATTTCCCAGCCCTCTTGAAGGACATAGTCCCCAGGGACTGATGAAACTTCTCTCACCTTTCTCCTCTGCTAGGAATAGGGACAGAGCCACAGCCATGTGCAATAATCCTAATTGTGCAGGCCAAGACTGTTTGTAATTGCCCAGAGAGACTGATAAAGCATCACACCCCTTCCTTCCCTGCCTGGGGCAGGGATGGAGCTGCAGGTATGCACAAAAATCTATGCCATGCAGGTCTAAAATGACCACAGTTGCCCAGATAGACTGATGTAGCACCAGCCTCCCTCCTCCCCTGCCAGGGGAGGGGATCGACCCTCTGGAGTGTCCAAATCTAATCCGTGTGAATGCTCCTGCAGCTGCCCTGAGAGTCTGAGGGAGTCCTGTCCCTTCTGCCCTTTAGGGGTTGGGGTTGGACCCACAGGTACCCAGCAGTTCAATCGTGTAGGCCAAAGGTTCCTAAAAAACTGTGAATTCTTCACCAATTTGTGTGCCATCTTTGTGCAGGGGCCATACTAATCTTCTCTGTATTATTCCAAGTTTAGTATATGTGCTGCTGAAGTGAGCATGCTTGGGAACATTTTAAACAACAACAACAAAAAGATGGCCAAAATATAGCACAAAAAAGGACATGTGCTTATTGAATGAAAAATGGAGCATCTCCTTGTTCAGTCCCAGCTGGGAAGTGCACATCAGGTGACTCAAATTTTTTGACACTCTGCACATGTCCCCAAATGACTGCTAAAGTGCCAAGGAGTATTAATTTGTGAGTTACCAATAAATTTTAAAAATAAGTTCACAAATATGGAACCCACAAATAATAATGATGAATTGTAATTAGTGATTCTCAACTGTTTCTAGTTTCATGGGATACTTGAGAATGTTATTGAAACTGTGAATCTTAATCCAGACAAAGGATATACATATTCACTGAATCACAAACTTTTGCATAAAAATTCAGGGGCTTTATTTACCCTCCTATACCTAAGAACTCCAGGTATATTATGTTTGCTTTAAAATTATAATGCACTTTGAGAAAAGTGGCCCCCTGGAATGCCTGACTTTAAACCATTCCTCCAATCTTATCAGATAACTCCTGAAATCCTACCTCATCCATACCAACTTCACAAATTGTTAAGAAAAGGAAAATATATCACTTTTCCTATCTTTTTGGTTCTAAATTTTCATTCAAACTTCTCTGTGCCATAGTGAGACACAATACTGGTTGAATCTGACCTATGGTTCAGAAAAATTTGGAATTTATCCTCACTGTTATTATATATTAACTGAACAACTTTGACAATTTTTTTCATGTCCCTCAGTTTCAAAGTTGAAAAGTGTTTCAAAGAGATTTTAGAAAAGTGTCATAATGAGATTTTAGCTTCTTAAGAGAGGTGCAGTAAACACAAATTAAATACTTGTTTGAAAATTGGATTGAGATAAATATACAGTCAAGTCCCATGTGCCCTAATGCAAATTTGGATGGGGATAACTTCTAATTATGGAAATGGAAAGGTTTTCCTCCGAGGATAGTATGTTATTAAATAGTCTGTACTGGAAAAGTGATGCACATTCTACTAAAGCCTGCAGAGTGCTGCAACTGCTCTCCAGCTCCTGGTCTCATTTTCAGTGCACATTTGTGACTGTGCCCTCTACTTTAAATCTGCTTCCCTGGGAACTATCACATAGGCACAGGGGGAGGCTAACGGCAATACTGTATGGCTTTACACATGGATTGACTCACTAACTGGAACTTCATATGGCCAAGATTCTGTTTCACTTCTGGGACTGCCCTTCACTGAGTGTCATAGTGCAGCACACAGTTGAGGTCCTTATTAATTATTACTGCTTTATTAATGTCACTATTTACCTACTCTGTCTATCAGCTTGCAAATGATCAAGTTTCTCTTTACATCCCCAAAGTTTACATATATTTTTAGGGCATTCCTTCTCAACAAAAGAAAATTTAGTTCATTGACTGAACAAACTTTCAAATACATGTTGTCTTCTGGAGAAGGACAACAGGTCTTCATTTACACATTCAACAAATATGTAATGAGCGTCTATATTTCATTATGAAAAAGCACTTCATAACACCCATATTTACAGTTGTTTAGGTTGAATTGGGAGCCTACAAGTCTAAAATTCAGTCTGATAAACTACTAACTTTCTGTGTAAGGAAAGATGACCTGTAATAGGATGATGCATTTGGACCAAACCACAATGCTCAAGACCATAACTGATGTGTAAATTCACTCTGCCCCCACATAAAAAAAAAAACAAAACATGAGAATATCCTCTAGAAGACATATGTGTAAGTCCTTATTGGGAATTTTCTGTTTATTTTGGTCACCAAGCATCTGCAGCCCTTTCTGTGACTGGGGGCTAATCCACATTATAAGTCTTATTGGGATGCAAAGAATATCTCCCTCTAAGAACTGAAAATGCTATAGACCTGTATTACCAGTCTCCCTTGCAGCTAGGACACAGCACATGATCTGGGCTCTGCCAATCAGTCTCATCTGTGCTTGATTTTGACTCAGAAGCTGGAGATGGAGGAAGGAAAGGACAGAGGATACAGTCTCTCAAACGGCAGTAGCAGTGGGAGCCAAGGTGTAGACAGAGCTTTGGTAATACAGGCAGAAATAGTTGGAGTAAAAAAGAATAAGCAAGCTCATAAAGTTAGAATCTAGAATGTTGGTCCAGGGGCTGGGGTGAGGGTAGAGAATAGGGAGTTGATGCTTATTTTGTACAGAATTTCAATTTAGGTTGATTGTAAAGTTTTGGAAATGGATGGTGGTGATGGTAGCACAATATTGTGAGTGTAATTAACAGCATTGAATTATATATGTGTATGTGGTTAAAAGGGGAAACTTTAGGCCATGTTTATGTTACTAGAATAAAAATTAAAAATAAAACACTAAATAACACACTGAAACCTATTGTGACTGATGGACTATATTTAATTGTACAAGTAAAAAAATGTTCTCTCATGAATTATAACAAATGTACCACACTAATGCAAGGTGTTAATAATAGGGTGTTATATGGGGTAAATACACCTAATGTAAACTGTAGACTATCGCTAAGTACAATTTTAATATTCTGGGGGATAGATGTGGCTCAAATGGTTGGGTGTCCGTCTTCCATATGGAGGGACCCAGGTTCAATCCCTAGGACCTCCCGGTAAAAAAAAAAAAAAAAAAAAAATTTAATATTCTTCCATCAACTGTAACAAAGGTATCACACTAATGCAAAGTGTCAACAATAGGGGGGATATATGGGAACACTGTATTTTTCACATGATTTTTCTGTAAACCTACAACTTCTCTAATTAATTTTTTTAAATTCAAGTCCCTGGTACAAAACAAACAGCAGGATAAATTCCTAGCAGTAGCACATTTCTCATTAGGTCAGCTATGCTGCAGGGTTTGGGGCATTATTCCTGGAAAGTGATTCTCAAGGCAGGTAGCCCTACCTTCCCAATGACTTGATGAGTTGCCTAGTATCCTCTTTTTTTTTTTTTTTTTTAAAAAGATTTTATTTATTTATTCATTTATCCCCCCCTTGCTGCTTGTGCTTGCTGTGTCCATTTGCTGTGCGTTTTTCTATGTCTGCTTGTCTCCCCTTGCTGGGTCGTCCTGCTGCGTCAGCTCACCGCGCCGTGTGGGCGGGCTTGCCTTCACCAGGAAGCCCCAGGAACCGAACCCGGGGCCTCCCATATGGCAAACGGGAGCCCTACTGATTGAGCCATATCCGCTTCCCTGGTATCCTCTTAATAAATTGATTTTCTGTTTCATCAGAGTCTGCTTCTATTGCATACAACTCAGGATTGTGAAAATTATAATTAAAAGGGGGAAAATGGGGCTCTTTGCATTGATGTCTCACTTTCAAAGAGAAGCATAGGCTAAAGTGTACCTAGAAGTGAATCAGTAAGGATAATATGCTATTATCTCATGAAGTTCAGGTGAGGATTGAATGATTTTACATATAAGTGTTTTGGAAATATTCACTGGTTTGCTTTTTTTTAATGAAAGATGGGGATACATATTGATTCCAATCAATGCCAAGCCATTCTTCATGTCAGTAGGATGTCCTTGGGAATTGTGATTGAATAGCAAGGGAAAGCCATGAGAAAATATATAGGTTAAATCAATATTATTCTAATATGAAGAGGAGTTAAGTATATGAAAAGAATGCAGGGTGCCATCAAGTTCTACAATCTTTAGAGTTAAACAAGAAAAACAATTTCTGTCCTGAAGTTCAAAGAAAGGCTAAATGTTGTCAGGTGATCAGCCTGAATGGGAGATACAGGTCCGTTTCAGAAGACCATGGATATCCTCTACCTAGGATAATAGGACTAAAAACCAGCCTTCAAATTCTGAAGTCCTCATTATAGATTTTTAAATAGGGCTCAGTCTTTCCATCAGAATTCAGTAAATGTCTTGACCTAAATTTCTGGTTGTTATGCAACTTCAAGCAAGCTGAGAAGGTTAAGCATCTTCCAATCCTGTAAAAAATTTAGAATTTAGAAACGTTTAAGAGACTCAAAACAGTCTTATAAATATTTTTTATTAAATAATATATCTGCATATTAAAATGAGAAGTCAGCCAGATAATTCCAATTAAAAATGCACATGAAGTAATTGATTCAGACTTGTGATTTTAAATAGCATGCAATGTTTATAAAAATTTGGAATATTAAGGATAAGTAAGCTTCACTATATTTATGTGTTTATTATTTTTAAGACCTTAAGGATTATTCAAGTACTTGGGAAAGTCTTTTAGTTAGATAATTATACTTAAAATAGAAGTCAACTATATTATATTTACAAAATTAGTTTTAAAACATAGAGTTAATGGAGTGTATAAATGTGACTATATATATTCAAAATTCCCCTAAAACTGGTTACTAAAATTATCTAGATTTACAAATAAAATGATGATATCTATAAATTGAATTTAAAAACTTAAGTAAGAAGTAGGCTTTAAATTTTCAACTTTAATAAACTGAATGCTAGTTTTTAAATAACAGCAAACCTCTGAACAGTCTTTCCTGCACACAAAATACTTTTTGTTTTAGTCAAAAATATTCACGTTTAATAACTGTCATCTGCACTAACCCCCCATAGCAACTCAATAAGGCTAAGAAATAAAAAAGGAGCTTCTAGATATAAATCAGAATAATCATTAGAAAAATTTAAGAAAATGAAATCTAAACAATCAAAAGATATGAAAATATGCTTAATCTTACTTATAGTTTAAAAAGTGCAAACTGGGAAGCGGCTGTGGCTCAATCAGTAGGGCTCCCGTTTACCATATGGGAGGCCCCGGGTTCGGTTCCCGGGGCCTCCTGGTGGGGGCGGGCCCGCCCGCACGGCGTGGTTGGCTGACCCGGCGAGCACAAGCAGCAAGGGGGGGATAAATGAATAAATAAATAAAATCTTAAAAATAAATAAATAAATAAAAAATAAAAAAAATAAAAAATAAAAAGTGCAAACTAAAATAATGAAATGCCAGTTATATCTATCAGAGAGTCAAAAAGCAAATGTTTGATCCCATCAGTGTCAGTGAAGGTGCTGAGATACAGACACTCTCATATGTAAATAAGAATGTAAACTAGAACTACCACTTTGAAAGACAATTTGCAAAATCTCTCATATTTAAAATGCATATGTCGTGGGACTTGATATTTGCACTTCCAGAAATTTTTCTTATACTCATATTTGAACAAAGGCATTTACTCAAGAATGTTCACTGCAGCATTGTTTATATTAAAAAGATTGTAAACAATTTAAACAACCATCAATAGAAGATAGGTTAAATAAAGTATTAAATCCATGTAATGGAATAGGATACAGACATTAGAAAGAAAAATTAGAAAAAGCTTCAATTATGTAAAATTAAAAATAAATAATAAAGCCAAGTGCAGAGCATTTTTATAGTATACTATGAAGAAAAAGACATATGTGTGTGCATATGCAGAGAGAATTTATGAAAGAATATAAATTCACAGATTACTCATAAAAGTAGTTGACTATACAAAAGGGTATGGCCATTCTGGACTTGAACAAAAATCTTAAAATTCGTTAATAAGGAAAGACTGCTGCTTAAAGTGGTGCAGGCATTATTAAGTGCTGTTTATGGCCTTTTTTTTTTTTTTTTTTTTTAATTTTACCGGGAGATCCCAGGGATCGAACCCAGGTCCCTCCATATGGGAGACGGATGCCCAACTGTTTGAGCCACATCCGTCCCCTGTTTATGGTCTTGATCCCTTCTAACATAAATATTTAGGGAACAAATAGCATGCTGTGTAAACTGGTTGTCCAAATCTCAACATTGGGCATTCAATTAATTTTAACAATGTCTCTCTCCCCAACTCAAGAGACTTCCTTTTGGTTCAAAAGAACATGAAGTTAGAACACAATCTTGTTCAAATGATTTTTTTATTTAATGGAGTCTCAGAGTTAGAAGGGTCTTTAGATACCTTTTAGTATATGCCTGCAGCATTTTGGCAGTATCCTCAATAAGAGGCCCAAATTCTATTTGAACACCTCAAAGAATGAGAAATCCATTCTTCCCCGAAGAAGCTCTTTCTGTGGCAGGATAGATTTCATGATTAGAAAGCAGATAGTGATCCAAATTCTGCCTGCCTAAAATTTTCACCAATTTGTCTTTGGTCAGACATCTGAGCATAGCATAACAATATGCACACACACACACACACATGTTTACATTACAACTATTCAAACCAAATCTTTAGGGACAACTTTGGGGCTCTATACTTTATCTGAGTGGTAATTGTAACCTAACTTCTTCTTAGAGGTGAATAATAAAACTTGAAAGTACATGATTAATAACTGAATAAGGGAAAAGTAGTGAGGCTGACAGAATCCAAAATGGAAGCAGTAGACACTGCAAGCATTAAACGGGAGTAATCAGCAATCTAAAGCAATAAGTGGCCACATTCTGGTCGATATTGATCCTTCCAAATACATTTGTCGCCAGAAAATGCTTATCATGTAATTTGATTAGCATTTTAATTTTTTTTAAATAGCATGAGGATAGCATAGTAAAACCTCATGTGAAATATGAATAGGGGTAATATTGCATATATAAGACTGTTTTTTTTTTAAACTGAACAAATGTTATGTGTGTTAATGTTACAAGATGTTAATAGGCAAAAAAAAAAAAAACATTATGCTATGTGAAAGAAACCAGATGCAAAGTACTAAATATTGTATGTCTCTGTTTAGGTAAAATGTAAATATAAATCAATTCATAAAGATGACAGTAAATTAGCAGTTATGTAGGGCTGGGGAAAGATAGAGGGATTGAGAGGTGACTGCTAAGGGGTGTAGAGTTTTTCTTTTTGAAGTAATGAAATTGTTCTAAAAATTTTTTGTGGTGATGAATCCACAACACTGATTATACTAAAAGCCATTGACTATACATCTATACTTTGGATAGATTGTATAGTATGTGAATATATACCAACAAAAATGGGGGAAAAAATGTAAGTTCTACAACTTTTCTTTTGAAAAGCTTTTTTTACAGAATGTTCCTAAAGATACACATTTGCCTCAGGAGAAAGTTAAAAAATTAGAAAGGTATTTCATGTGCATAAGGAAGAGCTGAAAGCCTTGAAAAATAATAAGGAAATTTTGTGGGAATTTTGCCCAAGAAGTCTTTTAGGAAACCTAAGTGGTTTAGGCAGCTTGAACAAAGCCATGTATTCTGTGTGTGAAACCATTCCATAAAATTGTGACAAATTGTTCTGTTCACAGTTACTCTATGAGATTTTGTCACACAGTATGAGAGATATTAATAAATATATGTCAGCCTGTCATTCCTTCACAAAGCACTCCCTGAACCCAAATAAACAGGCTTGTGAAGGCGACAATGGCCACCTTTGTCTAAGAAATAGGCACTGAATTTGTAGATGCATGCTGTTTGCTTGGAACACCAATTCATACAAAACTCTTTAGACCTGGGAAAAACAACAATGATGCCTCTTTGGAAATACAAAACCTACCTAGAACTCAGAAACAGGCAGGAAAAGTGCAATCATGAGTCACTTGGGACTTTGAGCAACTGTCAGAAAGTGAAACCAAGTGTATTATAAAGATGAAGGTCTAATAATATAAAAAGAACTCCATATCAAAATAATTTTGCCCCCCAGCTGTGCAGTCAGGTGACTCAAAAAAGTGAGGATCCAAATTTACCTCATTCATTTCTTTCAGACATTGTAAAGGAAAACATTTCTTCATTAGCTCTATAGTTTAAAGAAAACTTTTCATGACAATTAAGGTCTGGAAATAATTACTTTGCAGCTGAAAAAGAAAAAAGTAATCACTAAAAACATAAAAATTCTCTCTTTACAATAATCGCTATAATTTGAATGGGATGAAAAAATAATAGTTAGGCAATCTGTGAGCACGTTAATGGTATATTTTTTCCAGATAAGCAACACGTCAGTCATTCGTTCCTTCTGGTATATTATTTCCATGGGAATTTCTTACCACAAAGCAGTTGATTCAGTTCCTGGGGGTAAGCAGTTCACTGCCAAAGATCGGTTTATTCAGCTTTAGAAAGAAGCATTATTATTTAGCCCTTTCTAGAATTCGTGTTTTTAAAAAATGGGGGAGCAGGTATAGCTCAGTAGTTGAGCACCTGCTTCCCATGTACAAGGTCCTGGATTCAATCCATGGTACCTACCTCCCTCCCCCTCACCCCAAAAAAAAAAAAGGATTGTTGGTTTGTTCTCTTTCTCTTTAATGAAAATTTTTGTATAATTTCTCATGACTATCCATTAAGAATTAAATAAAATCCAGAAGAAATGTAAAAAATGAAAAATCTTAATATTGCAGTGGTGAGCAGAGGGTAAGTACGCAACAGGATATCAATTAAAGTTCTATTTTGGGATGAGCCCCCTGGTCATCTGTGTGTCCCATTTAGTATACAGCAAAAGCTCAGAGGCAGAAGTGCTGCTTATCTGGAGATATGTAATGTTAATTTGCTCCCAAATTGCCAAAACAAATTTTTTTTAGTACAATCAAGACTCGGATACATGACAAAGGTCTTTGTTTGTTTGTTTGTTTGTTTCTCTTGGCCCAAAACATTGTGCTATTCATCTGGAAAAAAATACTTTCTAAATATTGCCCTCATTTGGTTGTATCTAGCCAGAGTTGGTTTGGGACTGGGTTTTGCAAAATCAGGGGTTTTACCCAACAATGGCTAATCTGGGTTTTGGTTTTGGCATCATGGTCTCTAAGAACATGGAAGGTCTTCACTTTCCAAGTTCTCTTAACTTGACGCATCCTAAAACTAGAATCCCTGTTTTTCTTTTCAATAATTTTTTCCGGGTTGGCAAGGATTGCCTGGGGTTAAAACATGCTATTTCAACACTCCCAAACAATAAGCTAAACTAAACTTTTGTCGCTGGATTTTCTCTAGGTTCTTGGCTATGTTACAAAAAAGAATTTAAGAACATGCCAGTTCAGTTAGGCCAGTAGTTTATTAAGAAAATAAGAGAAGAGAGATGGGAGAAAATAACAGATTATGGGTCCCGGTATACTTGCGGGTTGGTCCAGGCCGAGAGAGGAAAGGGCTAAGAGGGCTGATTTACAGATTACAAGCCCCCATTGCAGATTACAGATCACCAGGTGCACTTGTGTGCTGGTACAGGCAGAGCAAGAAAGGGCAAAAAAACAAGGCATATTTAGTCTCTGTGCTTCCTTCCCAACCCATTGATTACCCGTGCCTTGTTAATATTCGAGGGAGGAGTTCCAGCTGTTTGCTATTTTGATTGGTTATCCCACCGGTCAATTCCCCCAGGGGGCCCAATGGTAAGGCCATTTGAGAATATCCAGGGCTTTTCCTTGAACCCAGACAAAAATCCCATTCCAAATGGGGAATTCTCACAAGGTTCTTCCAGCAGCCGTTTTGTGGGGTCCTTCCCTCAGGGACGAGTCCCACGGCCACATGTTTCACAGCCGTGGTTTTCTGCCAGGCCCCCAATTTGTCTTTTCATTCCCTAAACTAGCCTGCCTCACTTTTGCCTTTATAACTTTGTCATAGACTTGTACAGGGAGGGTAGCTTTATCAACCTGCAGCCTATTTTAGTAATTTGAAAAAGAAACTACTTTCCTACTCTGCTCCCCATTCTTTTTCCACAGCTCTCTTCCCTCCTTTCTCTCCCCAACAAGAAACCCACCACCTAACATCCTCTCAGGGTATCTCAAAGTTCTCATGGTCTGGTTCTTTGCCCTGCATACTCTGTAACTCCAACTCAGGACTCCAATTCCATTCTATTCCTTTACATCCTTGGTATATATGTTGCATATATTCTTAACTTATATGTACCATAATTCATTGATTGATTCTAAGATTCTCTTGATTGTAAAATGCACCATTATTTAATCTACCACTTGGGAAGAATGAATACACTGCCAATTAAAATCTAGCTTGCCATAAAATGAATGACATATTCCAAATATAGAGATATTAAAATGTGAAGGAAAAAAAAGTAAATCTTAGAATTGTTGAATCATGGTAATTTAAGGCAAGCAGAAAATATAATACCTTTAGATTACAAGGCATTACAAGGCCATTACTAGTTACCTGCAGTCCTGACCAGCTATTCCTTCAATTGATTACTTTCTTACAAAATAAATAAATAAATCTGATGCCTACCAAGTGCAGGTCCTGTGGTAGGTCCTGGGAACACACAACAAACAAGAGGCAGTCTTTGTACTCAAGGAGCTTTCATACTGGTAGTGGAAACAAAAAACAACTAGGTAGTAATAATAGAGTGAGACCACAGGCAGAAGTACAGAATTCCATGGCAGTAAGTACAGCGAGAGGTGACCTAACCCATTCTTGATAGCTTATAGAAAGCTGCCTAGAAAGTCATTGTCTAAGCCAAGATCTCAAAGATTAATAATAAGAGTTATCCATTCACCTGGACAAAGTGAGTAAAGTAAGGAGGGACAGATATTCCAAGCAAAGAAAACAGTAAGCAGCAAGAGAAAAGTCAGTGTTGCGTTCTAGAAAATGCGAAGGGCTTCATAAGCCTACAGGACAAGAAATGAGCTCATTTATGGCCTTGCACACCAGGCAGAGGAGGTCAAACTGATTCTAAGGAAACCAGTGAACCAATGATGGGCTTAAGCATGAAGTGACAAGATCAATTTGGTGCTTTGTTTTCATTTGTTTTACTTTTACTTCATTAGAAACAAATTAATCGTGCATAATTAAAAATTTAAATGGTAGGAAAAAAGTTATCATGAAAAACATTAATTTTCTGCTCCCACCACCTCAAGTCCCATTGTGAAAGCTGTTTTCTTTGAAGTTACCTTCATGTTATGTTTTTTAACTTTACTGCTCTTATTAACTTATAATTTTAGATATTATCCAAGGGCTTTTCCATCCTTGTTTTGGGAGGATTTCACTCTCTTTTACTACCACCTTCACTCTTCCTTCCCCTCCGTGCTGTTGGGCATTATTTGGCTGTATAAATAGTGTTCCTTAATGTGTTTTAAATGCGCCAGCAGATACATCATCTTCTTCTCTTCCCCTCCTCCCCTGGCCAGTTACCATAGCAGATACGATTTGTTATACTTCCCCACTATTTTTTTCCCTGGATGCCTCCCTCTGAGACTCCCTCATTCTTTTTCTCAAGTGGGGGGCAGTTGCTCTCCCGACTTGACACATGGCTATCAACCTAGATATTCTCCTTTTCACTCTTTCAGGTTTGAAACACTTTCTTGGATGCTGGGTTACTCCCCTTTTTGCTGGAGCACATGTTCTGACAGCTTTCTAAGAAAGGGTCTAGAGATAAATTTTCTGAAAATTTCTTTATTCTATTCTCACTTTGATTAGTAGTTTGGCTTGGGTATAAGACTCTAGGTTGAAATAATTTCTTTGAAATAATTTTAGGAGTTTTTACCCCATTGTCATTTTTAAATTTTTTTAAATTAAATAATTTTTTTTTTTATTTTTTTATTTTTTTTTTTATTTTTTAGGAGGTACCAGGGATTAGGACCTCCTTCATGGGAAGCAGGTTCTCAACCACTGAGCTACACCCACTCCATTCCATTGTCTTCTACCATCTAATCTTACTGTTGAGAAATATGGCTTCATTCTAAATATTCTTCTAATGTAACCTCTTTCTCTCTCTCAAAGCATTTTAGATTTCCTCCTTACTCCTTGACTTCTGAAGTTGCACTGATATTCTTGGTGTGGGTCTTTTTTTTTTTTTTTTTTTTTCATTCATTTTACTGGATACTCAATTTTGTCTTTTTCATCTGGAGATTCCTATCCTTCAGTTTTTGAAAATTTTGTTTTCTTAAATTCTTAAAATTTTCTCCCTCTTGTATGTCTTTAGTCAGTTATAATATTCCCCAGTTTGATCTTCTATGATTCTTAGCGTTCAAATGTCCCATCTCTTCATCTTATGGCTCCATCTCTAGAAGCATCCCCAGAATTTACCTTCCAACTCTATGACTCATAGAGTTGACTCATTTTCAGAGAGGAGTATAATCATAGGGGAGGGATTGGTGCTATCACATTTTTTATTTCTTTTAATTTCCTTTATTATTTCTTAATCAAAATAGCAATCTGTTACTATTTATGTAATAAATAGCTTTTTAAACCTCCCTAAGAATATCAATAAGCACATTTAGCATTTGTATGATCCTTGCATTATATCTATGTTCTTCTCTTTCCTTGTTTTTTTTTTTTTTTTTTTAAGATTTTATTTATTTATTCATTTATCCCCCCCTTGCTGCTTGCGCTCGCTGAGTCAGCTAACCACGCCCTGCGGGCGGGCCCGCTTTCACCAGGAGGCCCCGGAACCGAACCCCGGGCCTCCCACATGGCAAACGGGAGCCCCACTGATTGAGCCACAGCCGCTTCCCATCTTTCCTTGTTTTCACCTTGTTTATTTTGGTCTCTCTCTTCTATAGTGAGTGTTCTCCTGAACTTTCTGGTGATCCAAGGTCACTCATTCTTGTTAAGAGCGGAGCTTTAAAACCTGAGTGGAAGCTCAGTGCACACGGGCAGGGTTAGCTGATTTCCCTCCAGGGAGCTTTAATAGGAAGCTGGTCATTTTGTTAGCAGTCAAATTACATATCTTGCCACCTACTTCCGCTTTTCCAGTCCCATGCCTCACCTCCATCTGCCATACCAACTGCTTCTGTGTGCAAAGCCTCTCCAGGGTTCTGCATTGTGAATTGTTTCTAGTGTAGTTACTGTTCTCCCTACACACACATAAGCTCTGGCTTCCGTTGCCCTAATAAATTTGTGTCTACACCTTTATCCACTTTCCATCACTGAATGATTTATCTAAATAACTTGTCTGCTGAAGTCCCCTTTTCTTTTTCTTTCGTCCTTCTTGTTTTGAGTCTTTTACTCCTTTAGGTAACAGTTTAGTGGGGCTTGGGAGAGAGAGGATAAACGTGAGTTCAATCTGCTTTCTTTGCCTGAATACCATACATGTGCAAGTTAGATTTGCAATGTTTTAAATGTTTTAGCTCAAATAATTCCTTTGGCTCATATATGGAATAAACATATTTTCTGAGCCATAAATTAATAATCATGATGCAAACAGTGTGAGAGCCATCCAGACAGACTATTTGAAGTCAGTGCTAGCCAAAAAATTTGGAGTGTATGGCCATAGCTTCTACCTAATATCTACTCTCTGCTGTCTTCTATGTTTACAATGTTGATGACCTTAAGTAAATTTTCTAAAGTCACAAGACAAAAGGGAATAGTAATATGTAAGAAAAACTTGAGCCAGTGCAACTCTCACCCCCCAATTCCAACTTTCTCACCCTGTGCCCCCAGCAAATTTTTACCAATATTCCAAGGGATTGATACATAAAATGTCAGACGTTGAGAGATTTTTAATCTAGATAAGGACCAACTTTTCCATTCTTAGCTGAGAAAGACATATCCTTTTACTTTTTCATATTTGGCATTGCACAATTCAACCAACAGCTAAGGTTTCAAAATCTTCACTTTGTAGTAGGCATGGTTGGTCAAATCCAGTGCTTACTTTTCTTTTGTTCAATTGTTTAAATTCTTCTTTTTCCTTGTAATCTTCTCAAGAAATTCACTCTAAATGGGGCAAAACCTTTTCAAAAGGTTCTCAAACTCCTCCCCCACAATTTAAAAATCTATACATAAATATCCTCCTTAAGAAGGGAAGAGGTTTTATTCAAAATAATTTGATAAGAACTTTGGAGTGGCTGATAGAACCTGGGGCCTGAAAAGTCTTCAGGTGAAAGTGATAAAGAAATGTCAGCATGGCTCTGATTGAGGGCCAGCAAGAATTCAGTAGCTGGAGATGACTGGAGGAAGCGCCCAAAAGAGATCTAAATCACTTTGCATATGAAAAGAATAGGAATTTGAGGATGGGAAAAGAGCAAAGGATTAAGACATAATACTAGGGAAGCGGCTGTGGCTCAATCAGTAGGGCTCCCGTTTACCATATGGGAGGCCCCGGGTTCGGTTCCCAGGGCCTCCTGGTGAGGGCAAGCCCACCTCCTGGTGAGGGCAAGCCCACCTCCTGGTGAGGGCAAGCCCACCTCCTGGTGAGGGCAAGCCCGCCCGCATGGCGTGGTTAGCTGACCCAGCGAGCGCAAGCAGCAAGGGTTAGCTGACCCAGCGAGCGCAAGCAGCAAGGGGGGGATAAATGAATAAATAAATAAAATCTTTAAAAAAAAAAAAGACAATACTATTTTTTTTTTTAAGGTTCATTCATTGATTTTATTTTTTTTAATTTATTTTTATTTTATTTTTTATTTTTTTAAAGATACTTAGATTATACAAATGTCACATAAAAAATATAGGTGATTCCCATACACCCCGCTCCCCCACCTCCCACATTTTCCCACAAGAATAAGACTTTTAAAGATAAGAATGTCTAATATTCAAATACATATTCAAATATTCAAATACATATTCTAATATTCATAAATATAGTAAAGAATATCTCATTCATTTCCACAAGCCTTCAGGAAAGACTGCTACCCTCACAAACGTCTTGGCTTAAGGGACCTATTTACATGGAGAAGGGAGGACTGACCAAGGAAGGCTGCTGAGTTCTGTGCCGCAGATGGTGTAAAACAGAGTGGGCAGGCAAGGAACAGCAGAATGAGCTATGAACTGAAAAAGTTCAGCAGAAAAAAGAACTCTAAGCCAGAAGTAGCCAGAAACACTGTACATCATCTCCCCTGGAGAATCCTCAGAAAGAAAGGAAAGGACTCAAGTTTCCGGTACATAACTAACATCTGGGTTAGTTTTATGTAATGCCTCTGAGCCTTAAAAAATTGAAGTAAAACATGTAACTGCCTAAAAGAGGCTGACTCTTGTACTGTATCTGTTTGATGAGGAGCAAAGAGAAAAGGCATTTAACTAAGTAAGGACTCAATAGAATGCCTCAGGAAATTCCTTTTGCAGAAAGTGTTTTAGGGTGAGTCAACCTCTTGGGGCAGGAAGAAGTGAGATAAAAGATGGAAGTTCAGTACTAGATGGGAACCTGGTCTAGCTGACCCTATGGCTCTTTAAGATTCTGAGAGTCTACAATTCCAGGAGCTATGCAGATTCTGACCATTTCAATTTTGCCCAAACATAACTAAAGTAGAAGTGATTTTATGAATAATGCCTCAAGGCTGTCTTAGCCAAATTCAGCATACCACATGGTAGCCCTTGTTTCTTGTGATGGCCAGTGATGGGGAAATAGCAGCCTTGCAAAAAATATTCCAGCATTTCCTGTTGGATATACTCATTCTCTAAAAACACCAAAAGAAGAAGTGAAGTGAGGCAAAAGCTGAAAATCTTCCAAAATCGGGGGTTAACGTGAAAGGGGGATGGGGAGTGGAGGAGGCTTGGGCCAGGTTGGGAGTGTATGGCCTGCCTCTTACAGAGGCTACTGGTTGAGACTGGGTTTTCAGTTCTGTGGAAAGGGTTTGCATGTTAAATTATTAATTCGTGTTTATTATGCTTTCTCAAAAAAAAAAAAAAAAAGACCCTGGTGACTTGCATTTTAATTCATGATGCAGACTTTTTTTAAGAATAAATCAGTATAAAGTGTCTACACTAACCTGTCATTTTCTTCTTCTATTCTGAAGCTTTCTGTTTGGGAGTTAACTTCCTCCAAAAAAAAAACTTTTGGAAAATTCCTGGTTAGGCCAGTTGCTTGCTTTGTGAATGACGTTTGTGGTCAGCTATAACATATAGAGCATGCTTTCTTCTTATTGCTGCCTTTTCCATGCATATTTTTCTTATTTGGGCTTTTTTATGGAAGTGATTAAATATTTGGTTTCAAGCTGATGTAGAAATTGTGGAGATGTAGAAAATACTCTCTAACTGAAATCCAACTTACGTACACCCACACAATCATAAACACACACCCATACATTCACAGTCCTAAGAAATATGCGATCAGGTAGTTTTTGTTTGATTCAGATTTCTTTCTTTTATCTCTTTCTTCCTTCCTTTTTTTTCCTTTCTTTCCTACCTTCCTCCCTACCTTTCTTCCTTCCTTCCTTTCCTTCCTTCCTTCTCTCTCTTTCTCTCTTTCTTTCTTCTAGGAGCATGGAGGGAGGAAAATAGAAATACGATTTCTATTTCATTTTAGGATTGCTTTCTAATAGAGGCAGCATTACCCAGATGCTCAATTCTCCTGCTCTTTCCCAGAGTTAAATGTTGTAGAAATGTTGTTTCAAGCCCTATTCAGAATGACTGAAATATTTTTGCAGGGTATCACCTTCTAAGCCATCATTAATTTTTACAGTTTCAATAGAAAGTTGTATTGCTATACTAACTTGTTTTTTTCGTTTTGTTTTGTTTTTCATTTTCTAAGGTTCCGGGTAGGGATTGAACCTGTAACCTCGTAAGAGGGAAGCTGGCGCCTAACCACTGAGCCACGTGGGCTTTCCCTCTATACTAACACTTAAAGGGATATCCTTTCCCCATCCCACCCCACCTCCAAAAAGAGAAAAAACCTAAGAGAAAGTAAAGCTTGGTATGTAGGCCAAAAGTTCCTGAACACTGATTAGCATTTAGTAAATTGCAAAATGTATCCTCAAAAAACCAGAGTGTTTCTTATTCTATTAAATCAGTTTTATATAGTGTTGTGTAATAAAAACTAACAATTTCAAGAGAAGTCCTATGTTTTTTTATTAGAAAATTCAATTTCTGTTGACACTGAGGGAGAAGGGTATATGAAAAGGTAAAACTGGGATTCTTTCCAAAATAAACTTTTAGTGAATAATTCTAAAGCAATTGGAGAAATAAAAAAGTCTACTCAATATTCCATATCTACCCATGGACTTAATAAGAGGGAAAAAAATTCTGTTCCATTTAATTATTTCCTAGAAGGTTTAATTGGACTATCTGGCCAAATTGTTATATAATTCAGTACTTGGGTCTGCATAACATTTATAATGTTAAAGCTGAAAAGAGATTATATATGTGGATACATTTTTAAAAGACTCTATACATTATTATAAGAATGATTGATTTATTAAGGCACGTTTAGAAAACGTCTTTATCTATCCATATTATTTAGTTGCTAAGACACACAAATTGTCATCAAATATCATTATTAAATGGGCCATGATCCAGTTTCAATTCATAATGCCATTTCCTTTTGGGATGCTTTTATCTCTATCATGTGGATACAAATGCAAACACTAGCATCTTTCTATGCCTTGTCATTCATCTGTATTTAGAGTAGGATTAAGACACATGAACTTTGTTAACCAAGAAAATTGAGGAACCCTAAAAGTAAGACGATCTCTAATTAAGAGCATTATCAAATTATTTGCAAGTTAGAAATACTTAAAATTTACATAAATCAATTGAAAACAAAAGCCTGATATGCTTAAGTTCTCTTTTCCTAATGATAGGAAAATTTTAACAACAAAAGTGTTGTCTACAACATTTCTGCCATAATTGATTTTTATCTCTTTTATCATGATATACAGGAGAAGTATTTTTCAAATTTCAGAAGTATGTCACACATAGCAATTAGTTATTTACTGCAGGACACAAAGCAGAGACTTTGCCAATACTGGACAACAAGTCAAACTAATCCCCAACCTGACTGGAAAAAGTATCTTTTGTACTGAGGGATCTCAAACTTTAGCTTCCTTTGTTTATGAATAAATTACCCGATGATTTTTTTCTCATTAACATTTGTGTTCTTTAGAATACATAACTTCCATCATATTTTAATAAGATCCACTCAAATAAATGACAAGTATCTTTACTTAGTTTCTAGTAATGTAATGTTTTGTTTTTTTCTTTTAAATATCCTTGAGCTTGTTATTTTGTACAAACTTATATGGCTACTCAGTCTGGAGACTATTCAATAAAAATGAATAGTACAAATTCTCTAAAATGATTATTTCAGTATTTCATCCCAACATGCTTCCCAATCCATAGGGTAAGTTTTCCACTTGATTCATCTCAGGTTTTTGTTTCCTTGTGAAATAACACTTCCTTGCCAACACTACCTCTCTTCACTTACATTTTTTAACTTGCTTGGATTGAAGGATATATCTCTTTCTACGGATTTTGCTGAGGATTGCTATAACCGATTAACATACCTCAGCTAAGAAGAGCCAGATGGCCAAGAAGAGATGCTAACGTTCCCCTCCCATCTCCTCCTCTGGGCAGTCCTTCTTCACAGTGGCCAAATGTGCTGACTTGACACTATTCCGAGAGTTATACTAATCCAAATAACAAAGGACCATTGTCCTATCCTAAGCAGAAGGATCCTTCCTGTATGTAGCAAGAAATCAATTTGTTTAGGAAGGAAAATCCCTAAAGAGAAAGGCTAGGACTAAGTATCACCATATATTACAGACAGTGACAGAATAATTTTGTGCTCTAATCGAAATATTTTAGGCAAATAGAAATAGAAGATACTATGGTTTTACATTCTAATATTGAGAGATACTTGAAGATTTAAAAAAAAGTGGCATCTAGGAAAAAGGAGATAAAGCATAGCTAAATTCATAACATCTGTGCTAATGAGACATTATAGATAATTTTTAAAACTCTAATATCGCTAAGGCCTCTGCCTTCTCCTTTATCAAATGTTTCAGAGGTCCTACAGAGTAGGTGAAATGTCACTGGGCAAGTTAATAAGAGGTAGAAGAATTGGTTTGAATCCTGGCAGCTTCACCACCAATTTATGAACACTCCAAGGATTCTCCTGGCTCAGGAGAATCTGTGAGAGAAACTGTGAGGAGAAACTGTGGGACCCAGTTTTATCATCTTTAAAATAGAGACAATTATGCTTGTCTACCCTGCAAGACGGATATGATGACCAAATTAGAATATAGGTGTAAGATTATTAAGATGTAAAGTTGTCTGCAAAAACATGCTAAATCAGCATCATCTTCAATAAGGTCAAAGTTAGTTCCAATTTCTATCTCCTTCCTGTTTCTGCCCTCTGAAGGAACTAATGCTTGAGCAAAAGGAGGATAAAGAGAAGTCCCCTCCACACATACTGGCAGTGCCTTCACAAGGTAGCCTTTTGTGGCCGTGTCATGACTACCAAGGACTGAGGGCGTCAACAAGATACCCCTAAAAGAAAATCTACTTGGAGGTTTGTAGGTTGATTTCCTGACTTTATGAAGCCAGGAGAAAGAAAAACAAACTCTGGAACATCTCATCAGACAAGCACATGACAGCAATACAGGCCTCTTTCTAGGGCTCAGAAGCCAGACAGACTTTGTACCTGTTGTTCTCTTTGCCCCCGTGGTGTGAAGTAGACAGGAAAGATGAGTTCATTTCACAAATCATCTGACTCCAACCTGAAATCAGAAACCCAGAGAAGAAAGCACTTGGGGAGCTTACAAGGCATCAAAGAGGGGCCCCGGCCTGGGCATTCTGATAAGGCCTAAATGTTGAGTGGAGACTGGTTACTAATATGACTCAAATGGACCCTTGATTCTGGAGGAGCTCCTCCAGCACACACAGATGTCTGGGCCCACCTCTCTGAAGCAGGGGTTCTTAATCTTTTTTTTGTTCCACCGACCCCTTTGCCAGTCAGGTGAAGACCATGGACCCCTTACTAAGTCCACACTATACTGTGTATCATTTAATAAATGTATCACACCCTCACCAACACATCCCCACAGGAAAAATATTTTTTTTTTAATTTCAATTCAAACTCACAGACCTCTTGTTAAGAACCCTTGCTCTAAAGGGTACTTTAATATCTAGAGTCTGAAGCCAAAGCTTTTAAATCCTGAAATGATATTGGTTTTGCTATCAAAAAAAAATCTCCATGTGGGAAACTTTCTGAGGTAAATCATAGAAATCATAAACACAATGCATTTGCACACTTGACAAAATTAACTCCTTAATATCTTCTAAAATTACAATTTCCCTGTCTCAAAAATATTTTTTAAACACTAGACTCACAAGATGATGATGATGATGATGATGATGATTTCACCTAAGTCTCCATAAACCTAGAATAATCTTTCCCACCCCAACCCACTCCCTTTTGCTAACACCATTGTCTCGCAGAAAGTAGGTTGTCCTACAGAATTTGTCACATTTTGGATTTGGCTGACACATGTAGTGGCATCACTGAATTTGTTCCTATACCTGTGTATTTCCTCCAGATTTACAAGTATATGTAGAAAATTGATGGAGTCAGTATATACTTGAAATATACCTCAAAATTGTCTTTACTTCCTACTTCACCTCGCAGAAATGATCTTGTAAAAAGCATCAAGAGGCAGGAATTAGTTTGGCCTGTCTATTTGCTAAGTCTAGCATTTGGTAGGTCTATATTCCAGATCTTCTAGAAATCAGATCCTCGATTAAACAATACATACTCTCTTTTTTATTTTGTTTATTTTAATGGATCGATATTGGTGCAATAACTGACTAGGTGCAGATATTTTATCAGACTGGGACAAGAGGAATAGAAGAAGATGATGAACAAAGTAAGCAGATATTTCCCTTATTAGAGGAGGAATGTTTCTCATATGTGGGAAAACATTTCTAGTTTGGAAGAGTAGGTGAGAAGGACAATTTGGGGACTGCACTGATTTGTCAAAATATTGATGATGGGAACCTTAGCACTCATCTGGTTCTGCCATTCTCAAGCTTACTGAGGATGGAGCCCTGAAAGATATGGAGGCTTTTTGCAGAACGTCATGAAATAATATCTTTAATTTCATCATATCCTTTAGGAACAATTTAATTGAACAGAAATCAAACTGTTTTATGTTTGTGGATCTGTATTGCAACATAATTGGGAGGAGGGAAAAACCAGACTAGAATTCAACATTCAAAATATATTTCTCATTTACTACATGTCAGTAGTCATTAAAACAGGCAAAAATCCTGCCCTCATGGAGCTTAAATTCTAAGTTGGTGTTGGGGAAACAAATAATAGATACATTAATGAGTGAAATGTGTCAGATGCCAATGTATATCATTTGGTGATAGGTACTATGGAGAAAATGTAAATCAGAGCGGAAGAAGAGGGTAGGGGGGCAGCATTATAAATACAATGGTCAAAAGCACCCTCCACAAGATTGGGACAGTTGAGCGCATACCTAAAATAGTTAAGGAACCAGCCAGTCATCGTGGATCTGGGCAAGGATAGTCCAAAGAGAACAGCAAGTGCAGGGCCTGAGGTGGGAATGGGTCTGCTGTGTTCAAAGAATACAAGGAGGCCAGAGTGGGCTGGAGTGAAGCAAACGAGTGGGAGACCAGTAGGAGCAGGCATCAGAAAGGCAATGGGGGGAGGGCAGATCAATCGACTCTTGGAGCCATTTGTAAGGACTTTGGCTTTGGCATTGATGTAAATGGGAGCTTTTGATGGGTTACAAAGAAAGGTGTGGTATTCCTTGACATGTTTCATGAGGATCACTGGCTACTATGTTAACAATAGACTGTGGGAGGAGTAAGAGTGAGCGCCAGTTAAATGTTATTACAATAATCCATGTGAGAGGGGATGATGGCTTGGATCAAGGTTGTAACAGTGGAGGAGTAAGAAGCTATCAGATAATAAGAATAATATAGAAAAGTGTTCTGATTTTTTTCCATGAATACTCGTTTGCTATATATCTAAGTGTTTTATCACCTGTTAGCATTCGTTACCAGATAATGAAGGCAAGCACCAAAGGTTTAAGAATTCTTTTTAAGAGAAAATCTTAAAATGAGAAGAATCTGAGGGTTTCCTTCTTCCTGCAATTAACAATGATAGCTATAATATGCCTGCTATTTGCCAGGAATTTGCCATTTAATAATCATTATATCATTTAATCCTCATAATAAACCAGTGGCACAGGCATTGTTTTCCCATTTTACAAATGGGAAATGTAAGGTTCAGAGAAGTTAAGCAATTTATCCAAAGTTATACAAATGACTAATAACAGAGCCAAGATTCTCATTTATATATGCCTAATTTCAAGTCTATGGTGGTTCCATTGTGCTTCACTGTGAATTATGAAAAGTCATTCTTTATTTAAGTATCCGATCATTGTGGTCCAGATCTGGGAACATCATATTCCAAAGACTTCATTCCCATGCTCTTTGTTTGCATGTAGTCAATTCGTCAGCTTGATTGATTATTATTGGCCAAGAATATTATGAAAAGAGACCCTTCAGTAGTCAAGATGTTAGGAGAGAAAGAGGTTGGTGCTTAACGTATGGTGGCTGGAGCTGGCCCCAGTGCTCACAAGAGCCGATTGTGCACATTTCTTCCCAACCTCTGCGGTCAGTGCTGTAACTTGGTGGCTTGAAGTCAGCCATGATGAGGATATTAATTCCACAGGAATTTGCAAACATGATAAAGCAGGGCTTTTTTATTTAGAGACCTGGTTTACCAGCATACTATTGCCTATAACTCAAATTCAAACATCCAGAACAAAATATAAAGGTGTCTGTGTGTGTCCATATGGGAGTGTAAGAGAGATGCAGAGACAAAGAGAGTGCCACCAATATACTAGGTGTGGCTAAGACGTAACACTAGTAAAAAAAAAAAAACAAAACTGCCTTAATGTTCAATATGAACCAAAATGATAGAAAGTGCCCACTTTACAGATAAATGCTTCTTTAAGTGTATGGTTATACATTTCCTGGTTGACCTTAGCAAAATGACTATACAATGTAAACATTTTCAGCAGCAGTCGAAGAATTCTACATACTTTGAGGAAGACATAGCCTTGGTGTTCATTGAGAAAATATAATTCTGTTAAGGTCAATTCTTCCATGAAACACTGAAATGATATCAGTCCAGGCAGAGGCCCCTTCAGTGGGTTTCAAGAGCTTTGACTCTCCTCCCAACAGAAGCAAAGGGTGATGGGGAGTGGATGTAGCTTAGTGGTTGCGCGTCTGCTTCCCATGTACAAGGTCTTGAGTCCAATCCTAAAAAAAAAAAAAACAAGTGTCCCCTTTTAAAAAATATATTTTAAAAAATAAAAAAACAAGAAGCCAAGGGTGAGGTTTCCTTCCCCAGGCTGGCCTGAAGGAATGTCCATTTGTCAAAAAGAGACCAAGTAGGAGAATCAATCCAAATATTAACAAAATGGTATGGTTTGCTTGATATGGGAGGAAAAATCAGGGTAGCTCCATTTACATGGAGTTGTTACATCTCAAAGCCAAGTAGAAATAGTGTAAGGGTATTCCTTATTTTGGATTTTTCCCTACAACTTAGGTCTTCCACCAGTATTTCTTTTAAAATATAGCAACTTATATATTGTACCACCACCAACACACACACATACATCATCTACCACCTCCACTTCCACACAATCTCTCTTAAAAGCTCTGCCAGAAAAATCTCCCTATTTCATTGGCCCTTTATTGCTGTATCAGCTAGCAATGTATAACTCCCTGCTTTCTCTTCTCCCTCTCAACAATCATTGTCCAGTTTTGGCCAGACCCAAGCTTAAGGTCAAGGCAGGGCTTTTTCCTGGTTGTCAAATTTCAGATACCAGATACATACTGGAAAGGGTGCTGAGGTCATGATCAAGGCCGGAAAAATTAATCCAAATAAGGCCTTTGGTCCAGGGAGAAGAGAAGAACAGCAAGTGCTGATACAAAGCCAAAGTGGAATAGAGAACAAGGAGGCTCGAAAGCTGAAGGCAAGGAGCAGCAGTAATAGGAGCAACCAAGAAGGAAGTGATCAGAGTGAATTCCAAAGGTGGGATGGGGAGCCAAGGCCATTTCTACCTTCTTTATTTCCTTTAAATGTCTAATGAAAGGCAGGGCAGCATAGGGGTTAAAAGCATGGAACCTGGAGCTAAGCTACCTGGGTTTGAAGCCTGGCTCTGCCATTTACTAGCTGTGTGATCTTACTCAGTATTCTCAGTTTTCTTATCTGCAAAATTGAGTTAGTAATAAGTTTTTAAATCACAGGATTGTTAGGACTAAATAAATTAATATTTATAAAGTGCTTAGAAGAGAGTATATAAAATGACCTAAAAGTAAAACAATACAAACCTACATACCCAGTATCAAGCTTAAGGGAAAAAATTCCCAGAATGATTGGAGCTCTCTTATTTAGTTCCCCTCCCTTCACTCAGAGGTAGCCATCATCTTGAATTTGTGATTTATCATCCCTCTGCATTTCATATACAGTTATATAAATATTGTATCTCTAAGTAATAAGTAATTTTTCTTGCTTTGGGTATTCTTCTGGAAATTGGTTTCCTTGCTCAGTTCATCTTTGTTGGTTCATGCAATCTGGTTGTACACACTCTTATTATTGTTAGAGTAGCCCAAGGTATACATCCACAACAATTGATTTGTCTGTTCTCCTGATGATGGATACTTAAGTACTTAAGTTTCTTCTTCTTTTTTTTTTTTTTTTTTTTTTTTGCTATTATAAGCATCCATAGATATACTTCTTGCAAATGAGTGAGAGGCTGAGAGGTCTAGGATGTTTTAGAAGTGAAATTTCTGAAGTTTAGGGTAAACTTGTTTTTAAACTACTTTGTATTTTAAAAATTATTCTTTAAAGATATTTGGACAAATTTACATTATCATCAGCAGTGTAATATATGCTAAGGACTACTGTAAGCCCTTTAGACATATTAACTTATTTAATCCTTATAACAACACTACAAAGGAAATGCTATTATTTCCCTTACGTTGGAGATGAGAAGTTCTGCAATATTCCTTGATCACATTGTGGTAAGCAGTGGAGCTGGGATTCACACCTAGACACTCTGGTTCAGAGCTGGGCTGAACATGCAAAACAGCATGTTAAAGGGGCCTAGATATTCTGAACAAAATTTAAAAATTACTACAAGACAGATAAAAAGATTTCATGAAGCAGGTGAGACTTGAATCAGATCTTCAGAATGGGAACACTTAAGAAGGAAGGAAATGGTGAAGACACCCCAGGCAGGGGAATCTGCCAGAACACAGAAGGGACAGTGGGGATGGCCCTTGGGGCACAGTAATGAGTGTCCTGACTGGCAGTGGGAAGCCAGGTGGTAGGGGACAGAAGCCCCCAAAGTCCTTAACACAACCTTTCTCTGCAGTTAGAGAGAAGCACTGTAGTACCACAAAAATGAAGTCAAAGGAACTAATCCAAAATCTCACCCTTCCTCTGACCGAGTCCCCAGCTCAGGGACTCGTTCAATCACCAGGAGCCCACTGCATTGAGTTGCCATCTTTTTCTCCATTTTTTCTACTTTCCCTTTTCTACTCCCTGTGGCCAAAGGGAGGAGTCCAATCTGCTTTCCACATGACAAACTTTCAAATATGTGAAAGAGCGTTTCTAGTCACAGGTCCCTCTCTCCCCAGCCCAGCCCACGTGCCAGAGGGTTCTCTTGCCCTGGACTCAGGCACTGGATTGCCCAATTCAGTCAGGTCCGGCTGGCAGAGCTTCCAGCCCTTCTCAGGTCCCAGAGGAATCCCTCATTGTCTGGGATGGAGGGATTGAGAAGTGACTGCTACGGGGCTTGGAGTAATGAAATTGTTCTAAAATTTTTTGTGGTGATGAATGCACAACATTGTGATTATACTAAAAGCCATTGATTGATTCTACACTTTGGATAGATTGTACAGTGTGTGACTGTATTACAATAAAACTGCTTTTTAAAAAAAGTGGCCCTTCTCTAGACACTCTTCCAATCACTAGTGTCTTTTGCATGAAGGGGTATTCACAGCTGAGTGTTCTTTTCCAGGTGTGGCCTGACCAACACAGAGGACAGTAAAGCCTTAGGCGTTGTCACTAGGCCCCATAATTATGGTTGAGCCATGTTGTGTGAGTCGCAGGAACTTTTAACCTTGTTTTGTATCATGGGTTCCTAGGATAATCCATTGAAATCTCTGGCGCACCTCCCCAGAAAACACGTGGACCCATACATACATAAGCTTCACTATAACTGTGGAGTTAAATTACCCTAGAGCCACAAGTGGCTGTTTCAATTTAGAACTGAGACTATGAAGCTAGCCCAGTAATCCCAGCCCATTACGTGGACATAGCTGGAGGGTAGTAAAAGTTTTGGATTCAATTGAGGGTCTATGGACAGTGAAGGTCCTTTCTCAGTAATAACAGCAGATCTCTGGAGCAAATAAGGTTGGTGTTTAGTGCCCATTTTCTCATTTTCTGCCCCTCCCCACCTATTTTCAATATCACCATTTCAGCAGAAACGCACTCATCTCTCTCTAAGGAGATGCAGTTGACCCATTTAAAGTAACCCTAATAAGTTGGGAAATTTGGATCTGGGTATAGCCTACCCAAGCCATCAACCTTAGGAAAGGGCACTGCAGCCAGAGGAGCCTGGTGATCTGAACACATGGCTCATAACAGTGGAATTTTGGATGTTGGTGTTGGAAAAAATGTGGAACAAGAACATCTTTCCAGCAATAATAATATTATGACAGTTTTACAACATTTACGTAATCTTGAACTTTCCAAAGTCTTTTCATGCCCATGGTTTCTTTGCTTCCCACAAAAGCCAACATGAGAGGGGGAATGGGGGATTTCCCATTTTACAGATAAGGAAATCGAGTCCTTGAGAAGTTAGGTGATGCATCTTAAGTCTTGCAGTTAGTAAGAAATGGAGCCAAAACTTTAACTCAGATTTGATTCTAAATCCCACTTTCTTTTACTACATCCTGAAGGCATTCACATACCTAATGCACAGCGTCAATTTTCAAAAGGCCACTTTTTTTTTGTTTATTTTTATTTTTTTAACTTTTTTTAAACTTTATTTTGTACATTTAATAATTGAAAATATAAACAATTAAAAACTAAAGAGTAAACACAGATGAATAAGTATATACATTTCTCAATTAAATGTAATGGATACATATAATTTTTTTTTTAATCAAACAATATATTACACAATATATTTGGTTCATAGTAACGCATTCATACAGTATTTGTCCTTTTGTGTCTGGCTTGCTTCACCCAACATAATGTTCTCCAGATTCACCCATGTTGAAACGGCCACTTTTGATGGAGTTAAGTTAGTATAACTTCAGGGAGAGAAGAGGGTCATCTCAGGAGCTGGAAGTCCTGTAATCTCCTCTCTTTCTGGGTAACCCTAAACTGGGTGCAGTGTGGAATTGATAATTGCCTCCACCTGCTCAAAAACAGGGGAAAAATCTCCCCAGATCCTACTTTTAACAACAAACGGTGTCTTTCATTACACGGTAAGAAACAGGATTTAAAATGCAAATATCTGGGAATAGGTCAATGCAAATGGCTGATATCAGATCTTTCTCTGAAAACAAGTTTTGGCTGAGGAGGGGCTGGGAGGAAAGATACCATCAGAGTCAGGACACTGAGATAACAGAGAACCAGGAGGAGAAGGAAACACCTGGGGTCAAGGGCAAATGGCATCTGCCTTTCAACCTTGAGGCTCTGATTTTTTTTTTTTTTTTTTTTAAGGAAGTACTGGGGATTGAATCCAGGACCTCGTACATGGGAAGCAGGCGCTCAACCACTAAGCTACCTATGCTCCCCATTGAGGCTCTGAATTTGAGGGAATCCCTCTCACTCCCTCTCCACTTAGTTCTCATCTTTCACAGAATAACAAAATGAGTATCCTCTTGACCTCAGGAGAAATGCAGTGTTTTTTAAAGTGTGGTCCCCAAGACTAGGGCCTCAGAATCCCGGAAGCTGGTTAAACACGCAGATCCCTCCCCACCACGCCTTTCCAGGCCAGTTCTCTGAAGCTGGGCCCAGGTATTTTCCCTGACAGCAAGCCCCCAGGGCGACTGCTGTGGACATTGAAGTTGGAGAGCTATTGTTCTGGAAGTAGAATTCAAAAATGTGAATCCTGATGGACACTCACCTTTGAAAGGCCTATAGGAAAACACCTCAAGGAAAGCTATTTTATGGGACTGATTTTAAAACTATTCTCTTTCCTTATCCTAAAATCATAGGGTATATATTTTTTTTTAAATTACACAAACCTGTGCGTATATTACTTCACTTAGATGCATAAACATGATCTATATGTACATGCAGGCTTTTTTCTTTTCCCGTTTTAGTTGGCTCTGACCCCCTTTAATTCCCCTGATCTCCTCTCATTTCCACCTGATCCTCAGTAATCCATATTCAATCTAGTATGCATTCTCTCTTATATTCACACACACACACAAACACAAACCTATGTACTCAAATCTGTATTGATAGGTGTTGCTTTCTGTATTACTAAAATAGAAACATATTTTACATTCTTTCCTACATCTTGCTTTTCTCACCGAACAATAACTAATAGAAATCATATTGCATATTATGAAATATACCTCCAATTTATTTTTTTTAATGGTTGTCTATGATGACACTGTGGATGAATTATAATTTATTCAACCATTCCCATTGACTGGTATACTTTGTTCCCAGGTTCTTGCTGCTATGAACAATGCAACAATTAGCATCCTTGTATTTTATTTCTTTTATTTAAGAAATTATTTATTTAACATTCTTGCTTTTATTTCTAGGGGATAGATTCTTATTTGCAGGATAGGGAACTTTGTAAGTGTTTGCTATAGTAATTAATATTAGCGTTCTTGCAGGGTTGGTTATATGTATTTTTTAATGTATTTTATTTTTAATAACTCTTGCTAGCTTGCTTGCCAAATAAGACAGTATTTTAACCCGTAATTCTTGTAAGAGTACTTCTTTTCCCCTTTACAACTTCGTGCTATAAAAATTTATATTGGTAGTGAAATGTAATTAGTTATATAAGTTTATAATATTTGGATTATAAATGGCCTTCATCTTATAATGTTCCTCCGTATCCTAATGCTGTACCACTGGAGTTTAATTAATATTTCATATCACAAGCAAGTAGTAAGTATTGAGTTCCTAGGTCCTATACAGGTGTAACCAAGAAAACAAAGCAACCAACAAAACAAACACTGGCTGCCTTCAATGTGATTACCCTCCAAATACTTTAGATGATATATGCATTTATGCAGGTGAAAAAGCCTCCAGAATTTGCCTTGGTTTGTCAGCAGCCAAATGAGCTGTCTAAAAGGACCAATTTTCTGCATTGTTAGATATGACAGACCCATTAAGGTCAATGAACATTTCCTGGGAATAACAGCTATTCTATTCATTTTGACACTGAGATGGGGGGATACCTTGCTAGATGCACCAACTCCAGCCAATCCTTGTCTGATTTGAACTTCTGTAAGTGTCCAACAAGGCATCGAGGCACAAGACAGTTTACCTCCTAGCCAACTCCGATTCCAAAGTGCCATTTACAGTTCATGTGAAATGGCAGGATTCAAAACGGGAAGGTAATGGTGACAAGAGCGGTAGAGAAGAGGGTGAAAGGGGGTGGAAAGAGGGGAGAGAAAGAATTAGGTCTTAGCTAGAGCGGCAAAAAACAAAACAAAACGGCTTAATTATGGAGGAAAAGATACAGACATAGGATAGCTCACACATGCAGAGTTGCTGTGGAAGCACATTCCAGGAAAATCTTAAGAGATTACTTTAATAATAAACCATGCATTCTTCAGCAAGCCATCACGGGATTAACTACCCCTTTCCTAGACTGGGAGCCCAGTCGTCAGATTTTTGGGTTTGTTTTTTTTCTTCCTTTTCTCTCACAGGCAGGTTTTGTGCAAAGGGAAGTATCATGCAAGCACCATAGTTTTTCAAACATTGCATTGAGTTTTTCCTCATCTCCATTTCCTATACATTAATTTGGGTGGTGATAAGGAAAGCCTATAGTCTAGTCAGAGTTAATATCTAGGTGGGGGAAACGGATGTGGCTCAAGAGGTTCGGCGTCCGTCTACCATATGGAGAGACCCGGGTTCAATCCCTGGTACCTACCGGTAAAAAAAAAAAAATATCTAGGTGGGCTCTCCAAATAACCAATGTTGGTGTGACTCTCCAGACTCAAGTTTGCTCATTTTAGACCTACTGTGCATTTTAGAACAACTAGATGTGGCAGAAGATGATGGTTCACCAGGTATAAAAAGAGTTAAATTTATTTTCATTTTCTTTTCTTAATGTGAGGAGGCTATTGAACTACTGCCAAAACAATACCAGCACACTAGAGAGATAAAAATGTACTCTAAATCAAAGTTCTCCAACTGTCCACTTTTAACATTTCTGTGTAAAGCGTCAGAAATGTCCATTTTCTGCTGTATGTGTAAATCCACTGCTCACAAATGAAGCTGCTTTCACCAGTCTCCTCTTGAAACCAAATGATTTCACTGCAGATGAAATCATTTTCTTCCTCTGGCTTTTTAGACAAATCCCTTCCCTTTGGCAGGGTAGAACAAATATAAGTTAACATTTCTTAGTAAGAGTCTTTCAATTTTAAAGAAGAGATTCCAGTGGTAATGTCTGAGTTAAGAAAATATTACATATTGAGATAAAAAGAGACACCCACTTCTTTCAAATTGTCAAAGCCTCTATTTGCCAGGCATAACCTGTCATTTTGTAGTAAAACAATCACTCTGGACTTCTGAATTTTAGAAATAAAGCACTATGTCCTAAGATGTATCAGCATTAAAATATGCTGCATAAATGTTAGAAATTCCATCCTATGACTACAATTTCTATACCTCTTGTCATTCACATGGTCATTTTTAAATAATACCAAATGTCCTCGGAGTAATATTGAAAACTGTCAGCACTACCCTCCACCCTCACCCCCAGGTGTTGCGGGCGTGGGAGGTGGGAGAGAGTGGAAAAGACACCTGGCAGAAATAGTAGAAGCAAGCAGAGGTGTGTTTTCGCCCAGTTGTGCTGATCTGAGCCCCTCAGTCTCCTAGGAAGCCTGGATTTTCCAATCCTGACCTACTTGAGAGCAGGGACTGCCACTCACATTGAGCTATCCTAAATTACACAGTGGCTTTGCAGTTGGGGTTGGCTTGGACCACAAAATACATCCTTGGTGTCCCATGAGCCTAATTTGAACCTCCAGTTTCCAGAGGTGAAATGCAAATCCATTGTGTTGCTTAGTCAATAAAACCAATAACCCCCTCAAATCCAAGTCACAATTTTGCATTTTCATATTTAGCACACACTGTCTTCCTGTCTTCAAAAAAAAAAAAAAAAAGAAAGAAAGATAGAAAAAGGAATGGAAACATGCCTTGTGCAAGAATAATTTCATAATTCTTAAAAAGTAACAGACTGTTATTATACTAAAAGCCACTGTACACTTTGGATTGATTGTGTGGTCACTATATTTCAATTAAACTGCTTTTAAAAAAAAAAAAGTAGCAGAGCTCCTGGAAATGTTTAACAATTGTTCGTGATTTAAAAATTGGGAGAAAGTGAATTCCTAGCTTGTTTAAGGTTTGCTAACATATGCTGAGGAGGATCTTCTGTTGCTGAGCACCGTATGTCAATATTTTTTAGAATCTCCTATTTTTTATGTATATGAAATGCTTAGAAAATGTGTGCAGATAGGTATGTATGCATCTGGATGAACAACCAATATTTAATCTTTGTTTATATCAGGTACATAACTTATTTAGACAACTATCTAGACGTGAACATTTCTTGTTGTTTTTTTTTTTTTAAAGATTTTATTTATTTATTCATTTATCCCCCCCTTGCTGCTTGTGCTCCCTGGGTCAGCTAACCACGCCGTGCGGGCGGGCCTGCCCTCACCAGGAGGCCCCGGGAACCGAACCCGGGGCCTCCCATATGGTAAACGGGAGCCCTACTGATTGAGCCACAGCCGCTTCCCAATTTCTTGTTTTTTGTTTTTTTTTTTTACCGGGAGGTCCCGGGGATCGAATCCTGTTCCCTCCATATGTGAGACGGCCGCCCAACCATTTGAGCCACGTCCGTGCCCCCAACATTTCTTGTTTATATTGATTTCATAGAAGGAACTGGTCTTATATCTGTATATACAGAATATTTCGTACATAAATGGTGTGTTTTACTTATGTCCACCTAGATCAGCTGAGGTCCAGCCACATTTGACGTGAAAGAGACGCGAACTCCTTTTAAGGGAGCATTAGCACTTTAAACTTTTAGAAGCCACAGATCTGGGCTGGGATCCACTGCCCCTCTCAGCAACGTCGGGAGTAAAGGCAGCCCTTTGTTCCACGCGCCCCAAGGGGCAAGGCTAACTTCGTGTGCCACATCACTGAAGTGGCAATCCAGGGAACAGATCTGTGAAATGAAGCTAAGTGGATCCCACCCCTTTCCTCCGGAGTTTCCCTTTCCTGTCCTTATTTGCACCACCACCCCCGCCCCATCAGTCTGGGCCTTTTTATTTCATTCTAACTCCCTCCTACTGCCCTCCGCGTGGTGTCCCCCGCGATCGCCCCCAGCTGGTGGGTCTCGCCGAGGGTGGGGGAGGGGGAGAAGGGAGGGGGAGGAGAAGGGAGGAGAAGGAGGGGGGAGGAGGGGGAGATGAGGGGGGGAGGGGAGGGGAAGAGGAGAGGAGAGGCGAAGGGGGAGCCGCTGCGTCCTATGCGCGGCTTCAGCTCGAGTTAATAAACAGTTAAGTTTGGAAGACTCAGCAGACACGTTGAGGGGGAGTTACCAAGCCCTGGCAGCAAAAACATCCCGGCACATTCCTGGGGAGTCTTCAGCTGCCAGCATCTGATTAGAACCATATCTCTCGCCGGGAGTGGCCGCGCTGCTCAGAGGCTCCCGGCCGGGCGGGTATTTAAGCCGGGCCCGCCCTGTCGGCTGCTTTGCAACCTGGAGACTCCGGAGACGGGAAAGTCATGCTCGTATCTCAGAGGCGCTAGCTGGCATGTGAGTAGCTTTGGAACCGTTCTTCTCTTTGGCTCCATTTTTTGAGACTTCCTTGCCTCCTTTGCTCCCCCCGCCCTTGGATGCAGACCTTGGGCTGTGGGGAATCTTAGAAAGACAGGGTACCTGGGGAACCAGCGGTTTTGTGGCCTGACATCTAAGGACTGCTTCCACGGGTTGCATTTACTTTTGGGTCTGACTCCAGATGTACAGCTCGAGACATTTAACAAGAGCCCCCTTTTGTGTGTGTGTGTGTGTGTGTGTGTGTGTGTGTGCGCGCGCGCGCTTGTTTAAAAGCTCGGGGGCAGCACTGGAAGGGACACTTGTGGCTGCTGACCGCCTAATTAGCTCCTTGCAGGGTGTTTATTTTTGCCGTGTGACAAAGGCTGGGGACCTGGTTTGTGCCCATGAGAAGTTTTTTCTTGCTGACTGACAACGTATGGCGTTAAAATGTGAACTTTGTCTTACACCGGCATTCTTAAGAAAGTATCTGCCCAAGGGACTGAACAAACTTGTTTTAAATCCCCAAAGCAGAGATTCTTTAAATGGTGCTGCCCGCTTGCTGTAGACTGGTTGGAAAGATAAAGAATTCTAGAAAGGGGGGGGGGAATGAATGGGTTAAAACCGTAGAGCGCCAGTTAACGTAGCCGTTTTCCTAGCATAGAGCTGACTCTGTTATTTGTTTCTAGCTTTCTTTCCCTCTGGACTTAATTCCTAGCCTGGAATTCAGGTCCATAGTCTATTTCAGCAGGGAGCCTTTTGAGTCTGAAGGGAAGGTTAACTGGATTAAAAACACTTAAGATTCTGGATCTCCACCTCCACCTTTTCCTCTTTCTTTTTAGTTTGTATATGGAGGGAAGAGAGCCACTCTGTAAAATGAGAAGAGCAAAAACAAGCTTCCAGACACATGGAAAGACTTAAAAATTAAAAATTATGGAGGAGGCCACTTCATGAATAGTATATGTCGCTATTGCATTATAAAGTGACTTAATGAAAAATTTTCTGGCACTAATCAGGCAAAGGGGAGGTGGGATGAAGAGGTAAGGCATAACTAATTCCAACCGAACTAATAGCAGAGGAAAAAGGGCAAATCCCAAAACACCTTCAAGATGTTTGATAAGGCCCTTGGAATGAGTCGATGGATTGTATAATTGATCTTCCTTAATCTTGACTTTGGCTGCCAGCACAAAGCAGCATCTACTGGCTGTTGGGGAGGGAAGAACTAGCTGGGAGTGGAGAAGCGCTGCAGCTAACAAACGGCATGCCTCCACGTTCTCTGACATTTCCTTTGCTTCTTACACCAGCAACCAGACCTTGACTAGGGTCCTTTTCTCTGGGCCCAGTGACTCCCCACCCTCACCCCAGATTCTGTCTCTCCCCTCATTACAGGGAGATAGGTCTCACACATACAGGCTTTTCGTTGCCTTGGCTGGGTATATGGAAATAACCAATGTCACACTTAGTACAGGATGGAGTGTGCAATGCAGAAAATTGCCTAGTCACAAAGGGGAGACCTGGTGGTCGTTTCCAATGTGTATTTCTGGGACATACTCCTTATTCCAAATTCTTCATCAGCTTCCTCCTAAGGCAGACTGGATTCTTTTTCAGTGGTGGTGAATAATTTAACTTCCTCCCTTTCCTTCCTGCTCCCCACCCAAATGATTGCCCTAGAAACCAGTTCTTAAGCTATATCCTCATACATTTTAATGTGTGACCGGGATGAGTGTGTGGTTGGGTAATGGCCACCAGCTTTGAGACATGACACAAGTCTTTGCCTTTCTGCGATCTTGGACACAGGCTAGCGTCCCCTTAGGATTGTAGGGGGGAGGAAAGGAGCAACAGAACTTAGACTTGCCTAATTTGTTAAGGACAGGATCCAGAGTTTGCATTTCTATTTAAGACTATGCATTGGGCCTATTTGTTGCCTTGCTTCAAAGATGAGTGGGTTTCAGTCACCTTGTTGGTTGGAGGGAATTCCTTTTAAGACACTCGTTGGCGTGAAGGTGGAACAAGGGACTTCTGGAAGCTGTTGCCCAGATGTTTATTGGCCCACTCAGCCATGCCTCAATTCCCTGAAGATTAAGAGAGCAGGAAAACAGGTGCCTTGCCCAGTGGTTTCTGGCCAGCAGGAGACTTTTTTGAGACTAGAACTTTTGGTGGTACAATGAGTAAATGTTGCTTCATTTCTAATTCTACCCCAGATGTCCATAAGCTTAAACTTGCTACCATTGAACTTTCTACCTGGCTGGTTTTGAAAGTTTCATGTGTTTCTCTTCAGTCTCTCCTGACTTGGATTTGATTCTTTTTCTTAGAGCTGAGATGCTGAAATACTTGAGAAGGCTGCTGAAGACTGAGCGCTCTAGGGTTTTTTTTTTTTTTTTTTTCCTAGGGGTTTTAAGTTGCCCTCATGGTCATCAAAACATACCTCACCAGCTGGGAAGGCTTGAAAGCTGACTGGCTGGGGGAGGTTTAGGTAACTGGTGGAACACATAAGGTTTTCTCCCCTTCAAACAGAATCAGAATGGGAACCAGATTGGCAATATGAAACACCTAAGTAACAGGATGTGGTCTTTAAAAATTCTCTCTGGTGCTGCTATGTGATTCTAAAGTTGAAGTTGTGCCACTGAATCACACAGAGGTGGGTAGGCCAAAGTCACCTTTAGATGAAATGGCTTTAACATCAGATAGGTGTGTGAGGAAAACCTAACCCATGGTACCATTTCCTGACTGTTAAGCGTGTGAATCAGAAGGAAAGCAGGCTACCAAATTGCCTCTTCTACAAAAAACACATTCATTCCTCCTGGTGGGGGTTGGCTAAAATTCACGTGACAGTTTCTGCCTCCCACCCAACACAGCTGGGTAGTGGTTGAGAGTGTGGATTTACCTACTAGTTGGAATCCCAGGCTCACCACTGCTGTTTACATGACCTTGGGCAAATTATCTAACCTCTATACTTCAGTTTTCTTATCTGGGAAGAATAATACCTACCCCAGGGCTGTTCAGAGGACTGCTAATCCAGCATGCTTAGAATACCTTTTTCTGACTGACTTAGAAACCCATTTTTTTGATGTTTTCCTCTTTTTTTTTTTTGGTCACTAAACAACTGGATTATGTCTTTGTGAAAAGTCAAAGCAAAATGGAGAATTTCTTTGTCAAAATTGGACATTACTCGCCTACCTGAAAAATGTTACTCGTTTGAGCACTTGCTAGTAAGAAAGCCAGAATGTTTGCCTGTGCTCATGCTGGAGCAGACTGGGAGTTACTCTCTGTTCTCAGCATGGAAGCCTGCAGTTTGGTTTGGTCAAGTTGACCTCCTGTGGTCTCGTTTAAGTCTTCCCTACCCCACCTCATACTCCCTACAGTGAAGGAGCAATCCTTCCCCCTGAAGTCCGCATTATGGCAGAAGGAAGTGGGAAGGGAAGGACCACCCGCACTAAACTGAGGGACTAGACTAGAAATAAAAATACTTTGGAGTATGTGCAGCCCCAGACTATCCTTGCCCACATAGCTGGGCAGGTTGCCATGGTTACTCCCCTTCCTGCATCCTTCTTCTACCCTAGAAGGAAGCCTGCCACTCCAGGGCAGGGAGAATCTGAACAAATTGCTTCCTGGTCTAAAAATGGAAGTTAACGTTTTTATTAGGAAAGCTAAATCTCCCTTCTACCCACCTCACCCTTTCCTCCCTCTTCTAAACTTATTTTCAGACTAATACTTAATTTTCTAACCCTTGCAAGTAAAAAAAATCTGCTTTTCTTAAATCATCTACATAGCAATGCTGATGCTATTTCAGCAACGTTAAAGCTAGGGCCTCAATATAGTAGTCTGGCAATTGCTCTCTTCTAGCATAACTTATACAAGCCAGGTAAGGCCAAGTGACCTTTACCTTAAACTGGTAAGAATTCTGAGTGAATGAGGTAGGCAGAATGTGTGAGGACTGTCACTTAGACTTTCAGGTAATCATAGAGTCAAGGGGGTGGGTAGAGTAGGAAGTAACAATCCTAGAAAGCCAGGCTTGAAACCCTGTTCAATCTGGGAGAAATTTGGGTGATATATATGTGGTTTAATGTTTCCTTCGGGTTAAAAAGCTGTACCCTATTTGTTCCTAGCAATATAATGCAAACTGTATCACTGAGACAAACTTAGACCTTTATGCAACAAATGAACTGGTGTAGGTTCTCATTTAGCAATCAAATCAGTTCAGTCTTTCAAGGTTGGGCACTTAGCTCGGTTTCATGGCTATGGAGAAATTATCTAAGACATTGGTGCTCAGACTGTGGTCCCCAGACCAGCAGCTGCAGCACCTGGGAACTTGTTAGAAATACCAATTCTCAGTCCTCACCCCAGACTCTGGCAAGAGTGCCCCACTATCTGTGTTTCAGCAAGCCCTCCAGGTAATCTAAGGGTATCTTTTTGGAAAGTATGGCCAAGCATGATTTGAACTAATAAAGCAACAGCATTTAAACCCAGTTCAGTTAAACTGAATCTTAGAATGCAGAAAGATATACAGCACAGGTGAACACTTGGCCCTCGAACACTTTTCCCATTGTCCATGCATTGCTTTCTTGATCCTGGGAAAACTGATAGAGTCCTTAGTTTTATATAGCACCTCACTTCCAGGTTTTTCCCCACTGTTGGGGTTTTTAAAGAGCATAATTCATCTCCATTTATTAGGAGACTGCCCCAATTACTTCTTTTATAAAAAGATCCCACTAACATAACCCTTGAACCAGACGGTTTCCTCTAACCTATAAAACTTTGTATTTTGTTTTTCATGCCATGCTTAGAAGTAAAGGTGAAGGCCTCTCCATTTTGGTGGATGAATCTATTGCACTTCACGTTAATGGAGCTTTATGGCTTATAAAGCACTATTCCATTCTCCCATTTGACTTTCACTTTAAATAACTTGTGATAGAAAAGATGTCTCCATTTCTTAGTTCCAATATGATGAGTAGATAGTAGCTTACCCAAGGTCATATTACTAAGCAATAGAGCCAATTCAAGCATGAGTCTATGATTCGAATCTTGGTGTTTATCTGAATATTTACTAGGGACTTATGTGAGATATGGTGCTAGGTTGGCAATGGGAGAACTGTAAAGGCTATAGCTCCTGTCCTCCGAGTGACTAGAAATCTAGAAGAAAGTCTATATCACATGAGGAAAAGAACACAATTCAGAATTAAAGAGCCTGCATGGGAACGACAGCTCTGCCATTTCTTGGGCATACCACTCAAATGTCGGACCCTTACTTGACTCACTCAACTCACAAAACAGTCCTAAAATGATTGACAAAAAAAAAAGAATAAAATGATCGACAGTAAGCAGAAATTGGTAGAAGGTACTCATACCTCAAACTGAAAAATACAGGAGTATTTTTCATCCCTTAGATAGCAAATTGAAACTCTTGTTTTGAGGAGGAAACAGATTAGTAGTTAAGAACTTGGACTCTGAACTACAAAAAAACTGTGCCCACACCCCAGTTTTTTGCCATATAAGACAAGGCATATAATATCTAAGCTTCATTTTCCCCACCAGGAAAATGAATTGCCTCAAAGTTAAGATTAAAGGAGAAACCATATAAAATAACTTCCTTCAGAGATGCTGCTGCTTCAGAAATGTACCTGTTCTAGAATTACACTTCAGTGAAATAATTCAGCTGATAGATGGGGAAGGTCGTGTTTTCAGTGTTTGTGTGAGGCAAGCTAAAACCTAGAGGTGAACGCTTCCAGGCTGAAAATTAGAAGACCATCTTTCCTACATATCTTGAAACTATTAAGTATGAGGGGCAAGCAAGAGAATATGGTAATGCTTCATAAACCAGTATAGGCACACAAATGTTAACTCTTAAGGCACCACTTAGATCTCATGTGGGCAGGATAGTTGAGTCCACCTGAGGGGACAGTTAATTATCCATACCCAAAGTACTGGAAAGTTAAGAATAACTTCATCCCTAATTGTGTCCATATGGCACACAGCTGTACTCTCTGTTCTAAATATTTCATCCAAATGACCTCACTTATTTTTATACTTTAAGTGTCCTATTTAAGGTCCAAGACCTGTTCTAATCTTCTGTAATATGCAGTGCAGATGCTAAAATGCTCCTTTGTTACCATTTAGTGAAGCAGAAAGAAGCAAATGTGTTTGAACCTTGATCAGAGGGCTGGCATAGTCAAATGAGGAACACATTTGGCTTTTGGGCACAGTGTTAATCTATCAGGAAAACTAATTGACTTCTAGGTCAGAGGATCAGAGACCACAGTGATTGCACATAGTAGGTGCTCAAATATCTGTCCTTTCAAGGATAGTCTTGGCTGTGTCTTAATTATATCAGCATTGGGTTTTGTTGTTTTGTTCACCCTTTGTCTCTAAAATCACACTTCTTAAAACCAACCCCATTTTTATTTTTATTTTATTTATTTATTTATTTATTTATTTATTTTTTTACCGGGAGGTCCCGGGGATCGAACCCTGGTCTCTCCATATGGTAGACGGATGCCGAACCTCTTGAGCCACATCCGTTTCCCAACCCCATTTTTAAAGTTGAAAACAGATTCACTATCTTTTTTTCTATTTTTTTTTTTTTTAGGAGGTATCTGGGATTGAACCCAGGACCTCGTATATGGGAAGCAGGCGCTCAGCCACTGAACTTCATCTGCTCCCCTATAGTTGAAAACAGATAGCTGATAGAGTACACTCCCCTCTTAATACCAGTTGATAATAAGGAGGCTTAATATTGATTTCTTCCCAGACTAAGGTTTAACTGTGGCTGAGTCTTTTAAGAAACATACATACATGTACTTTAGTTGAAAGGATAGATAATTTTATTCAATGTTTACTTGGTCTTCTGAAGGGGGTATCTTGATGCATTGTTGCTTACCTGAAAACTTGTTTTTTGGGATTTCTCATTTGTCTAGCACGTCTAAAATTCCCAATTAAAAGTTGGATGCAAATATTTCTAACACCTACTGGAGACATGCCAATGTTAAAAATGGCTGCCTATAAGAAATTTAGAGAAAATGATACTTCTTTTGGTTTCCTAGGCTGCTCAAGCAAAAACCATGAAATGGGTCCGGTTAAACAGTGGGAATGTATTTGCTCATGGTTTGAGGCTGGGGAAAAAATCCAAATCAAGGTATCATCAAGGTGATGCTTTCTTCCTGAAGACTGGTGTTCTGAGGCTGGCTGCAGGTCATTCCTTAGCTTGTCACATGGCAGCCGCTTCTGGCCTCTCTCTTCTTTCAGGGTTCTGTTGAATTTCAGCTTCTGGCTGCTCCCTGTGGCTTTTTCTGAATTTCACTCCACTTTTAAAGTATGACTCCAGTAATAGGATTGAGACCTAGCCCAAATCAGGGGCTGCACCTTAACTGAAGTAACATCACCAGAAGGTCCTACTTAAAATGGCTTTATACCCACAGGATTGAACTAGAGTCTTTCTGGGGTACATACCACTTCAAATCACCACACTACTCAACTAATACATGGCTTTATTGTAATTAAGTGGTACAGAGTTTATGTTAGTCAGAGGAATGAAAAGACACTGGTGTGATAATGGAGTTGGCCCTTAAAGGAATGGTGGAAGCCAGACAAGCAAAGATAGGAAGAGAAAATGCATGCAAACAAATCATGCTCGTGGGCCGGTGCAGGGTATGCCTGAGGAACCCTGACCACTTCAGCCAAGAGAAAGTACAGGTACCAGAGAGCCAAGAGGTAATAGAGTTTGGAAAGGAGAAATGGATTCTGCTGAGCCTTGGATATAAGAACAAGGACCTAGATCTTTATTTGCAAAACAGATCTCTTCATTAAAGCAGGAAAACAAAATGCTGACTCAAGTTAACCTGGCAATGTTGGCAGATGAGTTTGAATGGAGATTGCTATAGTAGCTGAAGAAAACTCTGTTTCATGAAGAATTGGCAAAGTAGAGAAAATTTTTTGCTTAACCTAATATTAAGGAACAAAATGAAAATATATATTACTGCTACGTTTTAAGTGCAGTGCACTTTATCAGGCTGTGTGGGGCACAGAAAGTAGAGCAAATGATTTCCTGATCGCCAAAGCTTCTTTGAGTTGGGGGAAAGAGTTCTATGTATATCAGAGGGCAGCATAGGTCATGGGAATATGGGGAAAATGATAGGGTTGGTGAGAAATAAGGGAAGACTACCCTAAGATATTACACCTTGAGTGGACTTTGAATGACAAGAAAGAATTCAAGTAGGTGAAGGCAGTGAGAGAGAGAAAGCTTGAGAAGGTGTGGGGTATATCTGTTCAGGGAAACCGGAGAAGATCAGTCTCTCTAAGGAACATGTATATGCCGTGTGCCTGGTTATGAAGTGCTTTGAATATCAGGTTGAGTATGAATAGTGGAATTGAACACTGACCCCTAATTAATCCAACATCAGGAAAGCCAGGAGGTCTGGTGGGTGCTACTATAGGAATTTGGTCACGAAGACAGGTAAATTGCTACTAGAAGAATGCACCCACAAAGAGTTTCTTTACTTCTAGCATTTTAACCATATTAAGGAGTACTTATGCTATACGTGTAGAAAATATCAATATGCTGTAATGAGTCAGCTAATGATGGACAAGATACATGATACATGCATCTTGTGGGGGGAGGGGGCAGGGGTGTGCCTGGCTGCATTTTCATGATGTCCCTTCATTTATCTACTTATTTTATTTTATTATTTTTTTATTTTATTTTATTTTTGTTTGAGATATCTGGGCCAGGAATTGAACCCAGGACCTCATATGTGAGAAGCTGGCGTTCAACCACTGAGCCACATCAGCTCCCCTGAGTTGGTTTTTTTGTTTTCTTGTTGTTGTTTTTGTTAAGGAGGCACCCAGGACCTCCCATGTGGGAAGCAGGCGCTCAACCGCTTGAGCTACATCTGCTCCCCCTTCATTTAAATGTGATACTTGCCTGAAGCCCATTCAGTGGTTTGGCCTGGTCTGAAAGTGACACTATTATACTCTTGTAAAATATGGTATATTGAGTGCCATAAAACACATTTGGTTTCAGAATATAGAGGCTCATGTCACTTCTGAGGTGCTTGCACTTCTGAAGTGGTGAAACTGAATGTCATATGAGCACAGTGTATGTTTTTGGAGTTTATGAAGACAGTGTTGATTCTGATCTTTGGAAACACCATTGATATTCTTTAATAAAACATAGTATACTGCAAAATTATTCCCCACCTTTGGCACTGTCCCTCAGATGTTCTTCCAGGTTGCAATATAGTTATGGTAAGACTCACAAACATTAAATATAAATATTCCCCATGTTTTAAGTAAATATCTTAATGTTAAAGCTGACTATTGAAAAAGATAATTAAGCTCTTAACTCCCAACTTTGCATCTTCCATGTTTGATATTAATAAGAAAGCAATTTATATAGAATTCCTTGAAGTAGTACTAATTTTGCTTTCTCTTACTAAACGTAATGACAATGAAGCTTTCTACTCTAATCAGAAACATTTGCCCCAAAGCACTTATTACCAGTTGTAACCATTTCTTGCTTGTTCTCTCTTCCCTCCCCTTACTGTAAGCTCTATTTTGTCATTATGCAGCAGAATTCAGCACTTGGCTTGTAATAGGTGTTCAGTAAATAATAACCAGATGGCCAAGTGAATGAGTGACTCAAACCACTTTTATAAGTAACATTAATTGTAACCTATTATAGGATGAGCAAAATGGGAAACTTCTGCTTGCCTTATATCATCTGTTGGTATAAGTAAAACAGTTATGAGGCCTTTTTTTTTTTAACTTTAAGGTTATTTATAATGAGCAATATCCATATGCTCCTCTGGTTTATATCTGCTCAGGGCCTGAGAAAGGTAGGCAAAAGTTACTGAAATTCTCCAGATGGTGTGGTCCTTCCAAGTCTTTGGTTTAACTAATGCCAATGGAGTATTCACCATAGCTCAGACATCTATCTGACCCAATGGATGTAATCACCTAGCTAGTAATAATTGTAGCAGCGAATAGTTTTCAGCCTGATAGTTCACTGACAATTTCTTATTCCCCTTCTATTCCTCCTTTTAAAGGTGTCCACTGAAGTGTTTATTAAATGACTAATAAAAATCAAGGAAATAGATAAGATCACCACTGGATGATTAAAGTTATCACTTTGACTTAACACAATTTCTACCCAAATCAAAGAAATCTGGTTTTTTAATTTGCCTGTGCAGCTGTATTATGGGTAAAGATGTGATTTCCATTAGGCTCTTTAAAGTGCTAAAATTAGATTGCCAACCCATCATTGCCTGCACAGACCCCATCAGCTCCAAGAACCCGAGGCTGGAAACCAATAACATACCATACTCTGATCAACTTTCAAAATCCTAGCATGAAAGTTGACTCAAGTTTTCCAAACCTAGTTATCATTTGATTCAAAACATAGTTTAGTGTTTAATAGCTCAGGAGCTTTTCCTAACAGCTTTGGATAGATAAATACCAGTTGATACTAAGATGATAGCTTCAAAAATTTATTGTGGGCAGCATTCCATGTTTCAAATTCCAAAGCTTTCAAATATGCTCATTTTCTCTTTGAAGGGCCTCCTTGTTTTTGAGTTTAATTGAATGTGACTGAGTCCTAGAGTATCTTCATGATTTCACTTTTAGCCCAAGTTAGACTATAGATTTACCTACATTTTAAATATTGCCATCTGACAGATCAGCATGTCATTAAAGAATTTAATTTAAAAAATACTGAAAGGCACATGTCACACTATCACTATTCTAAATATATAGGAAGCAGAAATCTGTTATCCTATACCACCCGTCTTGACCAGTACTTCCTTGTGATGGACCTTTCTAGACATGAACTAAACATAAAAGTGAGAAAATGGGGAGTAGACATAGCTCAAGTGGTTGAGTGCCTGCTTCTCACATACAAGGACCTTGTTTGATCCCTGGTACCTTCTAAAAACAAAAACAAACAAAAAAACTAACTCAGGGAAGCTGATGTAGCTCCGTGATTGAGTACCAGCTTCCCACATATAAGGTCCCAGGTTCAATCACTGGCCTGGTACCTCAAAAAAAAAGAGAGAGAGAGAAAATGCTATATATTCTACTTCAAACAAGGAGCTATCATGCCATGACTATTTTAGTTGATGGCTCCCTTCTAAAAGGTGTTCACACTTCAAAATGCCATTTCACTTCTAAGTTTGTATAAGACTGACTTTATGGAAGCCCCTTTCATAGTATGAAATAGATCTTAGAATGAAAGTTGTAAGACAGAATGGCCTTTGACTTTTTTGAAAGCCACCTTTAAGAGCACTTTGTTTATTTGAAGTTTGAGGGTCACTTAGCATCACAGCTTGACAAGATGGTCTAACCTTGACTCTGACATTTGAGATTGTTAGACCTTAACCTTTCAATTAAAATGCTTTGATTGCAAAGGATTAGCCACATAGTTAAAGGAAAGGAAGCTGGCAGTGTTGAATCACTCAGTGGCAAGTCCGTGCGAAAAGCTATCTGACTCTTTGATGCCATGGCCCTGTATTCAGTTTGGTCAGCATTCCAGTCTCTACGCCATTGCTCAAAACCTCAGCGTCTTCCCAGTACCCTCTAGAAGACTGAATATAGTGCTAAAAACGCACCTTAATCCAGCCTGACATACCTTTCAACATTTTTCCCTGGTATAACCCAGGATAGGCTTGTATTCTTGCCAAGTTGACTTAAATATCCTTTATGCATTGCTGCTTTTAATTTCTCTGCAGAATATATTTTCTCGCTGGTGCACATTCCACCTATCATTGAAGAACTAGCTTAATTCTCTTTTTCCTTGTACTGTTCTATAGCAAAGATGTTACGTGCATATGTTTCAGACCTCTGTGACTCTCAATGGGTTGCTTAACTTCTGTGCTTCAACTTCCTTCCCTGTCAAATGGGGATGCTGCTATCTTCCCCAGAGGGTTAAATAAGAGAGTCTTAGCATCACGCCTGGTATATAATAAGCATTCAGGAAATCCAACTTTTTAAAATGTAAGATTCTTCCTGTGTTTCTAGAACCCTGTTCAAACTACTCTAACCCTGTACTCCCAATCTACTATGCCTTTTTTTTTTTTTTTTTTTTTTTTTTTGCCCCTAGAGCATTTATCACTTTCTGGAATAATATAATCCATTTACATGTCCCCACCCCCCCGCATCCCCATACCCCATGAATGTAGACTCACTGACATATCCATAGTCGTGGATTTGGAGCAAAATCGAGGGTAGCTAATCACTTACCATTTGCAAAATCACTCTGGCTAGGCACAGTGTTAGATTACATACACTTAAGGTCACATAGCTATTGCATTTGTTTTCTCCCTTAAGGGAATTTCAAAAATAAGAGACCAAATGTAAAATAGACTTTAAGGTAGAGAACCTCAACATTGGCAAGACCAATCCTGAGAAAGAAAACTTTATTTATTCATATCCCAGTTCTGATAACCCTAAAAGTAGAACTTCGTTTGTTTTAGAGGGATTAAGCAAACTTGTTAGTGTTGCATCTCTTCCTTGGTGTAAATTATTATCTAGTGCTTCTATCGTTTATTTTAAAGAAGTATACTGCTAGTTTTTAAAAAATTGCAACTGTAAACATTCCTAATTTCTAAAATTTTGCTCCACTATAAGGTTTCTGGGCAGTGTGGAAGGGCTTGATCACTACATTTTGAGGATTTGTCTTACCCTTCTGGTCTGTAAAATTGAGTCTTTTTTAATAAAGATTGGATTAGAAACCTAAGAGTGCCTTTCAAAGAAGACTTGTCTTTGTACAGCTCTATAGAGTTCAGCTAAGGAAACAAATGATCTAATTGCATTTCTAAAACTAAAAAATGCATAATAGGACTTGAAAATCACAAATGCCAGTGTGGGGTGAATTCTGTCTAAAGCTTCAGGGACCAACTCAAGTTATTTTCACTTAATGACCACAGTGAAGAGATCATAAAGAGAGATTAAAAATGGATATCACTTAAATCCATCCCATGTTTTCCTTTAGTAGTTAAATATCAATTGCTTAGGAGGTACAGGATTTTGCAACAGGATGTTAATGGTTCAGAGAACAGATGCAACTGCCCTGAGAGAACATAATGGTTAACACAACATCTTGCTTAAATATTATTTTATGAACCAAAGAAACTTCCTTTAGAATGACTCATTGGTGTTGACATTCCTGTGTAGTCTAACCAAAGGCCTTTTTATAGTTCAGTATTAATAAATATTTCAGAATGGGCCAGGAGGTCTCAGTTGAAGCCCAGCAAAGTGTCATGTGACAAGGAGCCATTGCTACTAGTTTTTCATAGTAGAATTTTATACCAAAGTGACATCTCCATGATATGTCACCAAAAAAAGGTTATGAAACCTCATAAGAAGGATGCATATTCAGCAGTCCCCAGGAGAAAGGAGAACCCACATCCTTCTGCCTACTCTGGGAAAGTCCCCCAGTAGTTAAATCAGCATGTTGACCAACTTCATTCTCTGAAACATTACCATCCAATTTAACCTTATTTGTAAAAGTCACTTAAATCTTGCCATAAGTGGTAGAGAAATTAACTTCCTGAAAGCTTCTTCAGGTTAGGAGCAGTATTTTATGTTTGGGATCACATAAAAGGTGGCTCTTTCCTGAAGGCTCTCCTAAATAGAAAGATCCTTGAATATACTCTTCCAAACACTGACATTGTGCTTCCTGAGCCCTTAGGTAGGTGGACGTCTACTCATGTTTGTGGAAGGGAGGGCTAATTAACAGGCAGTCACTTAGCTGATAACAGGTATAATTTGATTATGTTAACTTGGATTTATATATAGAATCCATGAAACAAACCTGTCTCACCTACTTTTAGGCTTTATAAACAAAAGTCTGATATTAAGTAGGTTTTTTAAATTGGGTTTGAACCTTCCTCTGCTCTTCATCTCTACAGTTAAATACAAATATTTCAATACATTACAGTGCTTTTCCTGGGAGCGAGTTGTAGCTCAGTGGTTGAGCGTCTGCTTCCCATGTACACGGTCCTGGTTTCAATCCCTGGAACTTCCTGGGAAAAAAAAATGCTTTCCGGTTAGATGTAATAACTTCGTTTGTGCAGAAATTAAAATCCCAAATCACAACTCCTATTCTAGTTGGACAAGATCTCCAAGGCCTACAGGGCATTTAGTCGTCATCTCTAAAGAATAATGGGGCCCCGCTTACTCTCATGGGTAAGAATAATGGTTTATTTGCTTTTAACCACTTACTGTGCACTGCTACCTTGTGTCCCTGCTATATCAATCACTTCAAGGATGGCTCTTCATTATTTGGTCCAATAACATTTCCCAAAAGATGAGAGAATGACAGAGTAAACTTTTAGCTCACTATTGTAATCACCTCAAGAAACAAGATGAAAGGTGACAGATTCACCTTTTTCTCTTGTATGCCAGAACCTGAAGTTACCTAGGGATTTCTTAACTGTTAACCTATCTAATTTGTCCAGCAACCAAGTAAGAGAATGAAACTTAGATTATTTCTCCTTGAAGAGTTCCCTGAGCATTCTGGTAACTTCCTAACTTAAAGCCTACTAGAACAATGATATTAAGAGGGGATAAGCTGGGTTATCAGATTACGGATTCTCTGTAAACCTGAAATTCCACAAATGGAAAGTCCCTTTTTATTTTGAAATCTTATTTGAAAACAATAAAAGTCTTCTCCATGGGAATCAGCTAAATTATGGAGAACCGTCCTTAAAATGATTGATATATGAGGAACTCAAAATAGCAGTAAACAATAAGTGGTTAAAAGCAAAGTTATTACCCATGAGGGTAAGAAAGGCCCCCATTATTCTTAGAGATGATTAAATGCTCTTTAGGCCATGACAACCTTGATGGCTTTTGTCTACATATAAAAATGTAACAAAATTTTGCCAGTTAGGGTTATTACTACACTTAACCTGGTTTGAATGGTCTCTGCAATGCTACAAGGCAGCTGGATTCTTCTTATTTAAACTCTTTGAAACCCAACGTGTCTCTGAAACATGAGTTGCAGAAAGGTTTAGCAACACTCAAGCAAAGGCTTTAAGGATTACATAAATGAAGGTCTCTGCCTCGAATGGGAAACCACATCGGGATTTAATATAATTCAGGCAAGCTATTAAAGCAGAGACTAAGTATCAGGTAGTATTTCTCACACTGGCCTTTGGAAGAGGAGACGCTTAAGATGACCTACCTCCTTTGAAGGTGCCCTGAAAAAGTGGTATATATTATAAAATAACTCTCCTAGTGTATGTGGCTCTTGGTTTATAGCTTAATGTTTTAAAATGCAGATGTTTCTAAATAACATGCTTTCTTTAACTCTTCCAATATCGTCGTAGTCTTTCAGAATGTCTACTGTGTGGGAAAGTGTTTAACAATTAAGATACAGGTGCAGGGCATCATGGTGAAAGTCAAAAAGGGACTCAGACAAAAAAAAAAAAAACCAATAAAACAAAACTACTATGTTCTGAGATCCTCATCTTAGATTCACTAGTAAATTTGGATGCAAAGTATACAAAGATACGAGGAAGACTGTGGGGAAAAGTATGACTAGTGTCACTGGGCTAGCTAAGAACCGGATGGCTGAAACCTTTTCCCTCACCCTCTTTAGCTCTTTGACTTCCTTTTCCTGAGGTCATCAAGTATAATGTCCATTGTAAATTTAGATGCCAAATTCAGAGTAAAAATCATCTGTTTATTGTGTTTTTGTGCAAGTTCCAAAATGCTTCTTCTCAAAATGCTGCCCCAACCACCTTCCAATAGAAAAATTTTAAAGGTTTCCACGTTAGTAGTAACATTAAAAAAAAAAAAAAAAAAAAAACCCGTTTACATAAATTGTTCATTCTTTAGAACACTCTCTCCCCTGAAAGCTGGGATGGGAAGGAAGATCCTACTTTACAATCTAATGGTACAAAACAAATTTCTTCTAAATTCAAATTTTAAAGCTGATTTATTCCATTTACCCATCTTACTTATCTATGAATATTTTAGCTTTTAAAATCTCCTTCCGGATGCTTCTTAGTATACTTTCTAGTTACTATCACTTCAAAACCAGAAATGCCAAACCCTGTGACAGCCCCTTCTTACCTTTGTCACTGCAGCATGGTGTCTCAAGCTTTATCGCAGGAACCCAGTGCAGGCTTCTGTATTGCCACTAAAACGTGTGGCTTTATCCACTGGAGAAAATGCTTGGATGACTGAGGCAGGTAGTGTCATTATTGGTTCTTCAGTAGTGTCTCAGGGTTGTTGAAGTGCTCAGCAGAATTCTGTCCCATCTCCAGCCTCCTCTAGTTACACAGTATGTGACTGTATATGCCACCCACCAGCTACTTCACCAAGGTGTGCCCAAAGTGCCATGGTATCTTCTTGGCTCTGTTAGATGGATATCTTGACACTTGAGCCCAGGGCTGTAGCCTAAACTTCTCACCTCTACCCATTTGTCAGCCATGAAGAGTTTTCCCTTCAGGTGCCCCCTTATGTTGAGCCTCTTCAATTAATTTGTCATTTCCCAGAAGCTTCTTGGCTTTCTATATGAATTTGCCCACGAGATTCCCAAACACTTTGGCCCTAAAGCCCAAGGTATGTAGGAAAGGGTAGTCTTTGCCAAGCCCCTCCAACCCCTCAAGCCATATTATCCTTTCTTCCAGGATGATGGGTTCTTAATAGCCTCACCATGCTATTAATGGAACTTACTCACAACTTGGTGTCTCTCTAATAGAAAGAGAAGCAGTTAATGTAGGGTTAAAGATGGTGCTTAATATTGTGACCTTGGACTTAAGAATGCAGTCATTACCCTGTGTCTTCATTTGCCAGACCACTAAGACAAATTCCACAGTGGTTGACTTAACAACAGGAATTCATTGTCTCATGGGTTCAGAGGATAAAAGTCCAAAATCAAGGCAAGGCCATGCTTTCTCTCCAATGTCTGTAGCATTCTGGAGCTAGCTTCCACAATTCTTGGAGTCCCTTGGCTTGCATCTCTGTCCCCTGTCACACGGCGATGTCCTTGATCTGCTCCTGGGTTTCCCTCTGACTTCTGTCTTTCTATAAAGCCTCCAGTAGTATAGATTAAGAGCCACCCTGGTTCAGTTTGGTCAATCCTAAATAGAGTCTTAGAATATCCTTTTCACAGATGAGTCCATACCTTAACTGATAATACATCTTCAAAGGGTCCTATTTGCAAATGAGTTCACACCCACAGGAATGCACATTAAAATTAAGAACATGGCCTTTGTTGGGGTGTATAATTCAATCTATCATACCTTGCCAAACTCTTTCCCACGTGGCTCCTGATGGACAGGTACAGAAGAGATAACAATATATAAGGAAACAAATATCACATCATTAAGGATCCATGCTAATAACCTCCAAATGCAAAGCTCTAGTAAAACGGAATTGAAGCGAACTATTCTGCTCTCTTTTCCATGCCAAGTTGTGCCTGCTGCATTTCCCTTATCACTTAGCTTAAAATACACAGAGCACATAAGCAATAGCCTTTTCAGCCACATCCAACAGCCCCTGATGGCAAAGGAATCATGGCAGAGCACAGTCCAAATGACTCAGTGCCATCAATGTAAAGTAATGACAGACACATGATTTTTGAACCACTGTATTTCCCACAAGCCAAAGTTTCAATGTCATTTCCTTCTCCTTATAGAAGGGAGTAAAAGGAGAAGATTGGCTTCCATGTTTCCCATTCTGTCCAGTATAAACTAGAGGAGATCATGCTTGAGAACCAGGGTGCCATGTGTTTGTTCTCCTTCAATGGTAGGCTGGGTTGTCGAATTGAGTATATTCTCTAATGTCAATTAATTCAACTCCAAGTCTCATATGTCCATCTTCCACAAAAATTCCACATGGTCAGAAGACCAAGAATATTCTAACACTAGCTTCTTTCTGAGAATCCAAATAAGTATGAGGAGGAATTCTGGGAAGCGGCTGTGGCTCAATCAGTAGGGCTCCCGTTTGCCATGTGGGAGGTCCCGGGTTCGGTTCCCGGGGCCTCCTGGTGAGGGCGGGCCCGCCCGCACGGTGTGGTTGGCTGACCCGGCGAGCGCGAGCAGCAAGGGGGGGATAAATGAATAAATAAATAAAAATCTTTAAAAAAAAAAAAAAAAAGAGGAGGAATTCTAGAATCAAACCTCTATGTTCATAGAAGCATATAGCTTGACTAGAGCATACTCTGATTATGAAGGCTACATTTTCCATTTTTTTGCAGAAACGGGAAGTGTTCAAACTGCTAGTCATGTTCTGAAACAACTGAGTAAAAACATGATGAAAAATTGCTCATAAGCTTAGTACTTCAGTTCAACTAGTGAGCACTTTCAGAAATTTCCAGTGAATTGGGTGGCATTGCTCAGTCTAAAAATGGGCTTTCATTTGGGGTTCATAAAGCTCCTTAAAGCTTAAACTCTTCTAAACATCCTTTATAATAATGACTATTTCTTAAGCTCTAATTGGAGATAAACCTAATAAAAAATATATTTTAAAATCAAAGAGGGTGGGAGTGGGTACAGAATTAGGAAGGTTCATTCATAATGAGTCAAGGATATTCAAAGTTGCCAACTCAAGAACTCAAACTTCTACCATGCCTTTAAAAAATCCAAAAGGCTGAGCACCAAATAGTAGAGCATGTACTGAAATAAATTTGAATTCTTTGATCTGTGAATTGTGTCTCTGACCTAGCCAAATGCTTTCTTCCAAGCAGTCAAGTCAACATTAATAAGCCTGTTTGACCCAGTATAACTCCTGCTACCTAGGCCAAAAAGACCCCAGACACTATATATAATTAAACCATGTAAAATCCTGTTTTGGTTAAGAAAACATCCATGAATTACCATGTTCACACTACTTTGCCAATCTACCTTCCTGTTCTTCTCTCGGCATATCTACTAAATGGAAGGGCATTCTTGGTTCAGGCTCCATGTAATGTGCTTTGTACAGACTGCTTAAGAAATAGGTCATTCCACATATGGCAAGTCATTTGTAGGAATAGGGCAAGAGTCTCATGTCAGGCTCTAGATTTCTCCTGGTACTGACACTATCCCCAACCAGCTATTTAACAATTTGACAAACCATGTACTCTTTTCTTGCCCTCAGCTTCCTGATACTTAAAATGAATGTGTGTGACCAAATTAATCCCTAGGTTTCTTCTAGCTCTTTGAAACTGATTTTACTCAGTATCCATGAAGATAGGCCCACAGTAGATTTTGATCCCAGAGTTCTGTTCCTATCAGAACCTACCTTTTGCAGGCTCAAAAGCCAGTCTTGTGATGGGAAGAGTGGCATTGTTTTACATTTTCGCAAATTGCTTTAATGTCTATCTTAATAAAAGGAAAGCTGGATGCTCAAAAAAAAAAAGAAAAAGAAAGTCAGTCTTGGCAGGAGGAGGAGATGGCAAACAACCTTACCTTTCTCACTTGGGGCTTTCCTAATTGAAGTACTATATCCCTCCATGTTTCTGTTTACTGACCTTTTACTTATTGGTCCTATTTGTCCTAGAAGTGTTTAAACACTTGGTGAGGATAAAGCTATGTTGGATACAACACAAGACTTTAGCTTCCCTGAAACCTAGTTGCTATTTAATCATAGCTGCCATTTGTTGAGCACTTTCTATATGCTAGGCACTGAGGTTTCTTAAAAATTGCCCCAACAGCTCTGCAAGCTATATTTCCATTCTACAGATGAGGAAATACGTACTAGATAATTTTGCTTCAAGCCACAGAGCTAGAAAATGGTGAAGGGACTCCCAAACCACGACTCTTAGCTGCTGTGCTATACCACTCTACACTGTATGGGGAACTCTTCATTTTGGTCTGACTTGGTTCAAAAGGTACGTTAAATCTTCTCATTCAGGGTTCCTTTGCCCTCTTAGTCCTGTAGCCTCTTTTCCAAGGGTTAAAAGCAGTGATAAATGCTTGCTGTAAATGCATAACTTGTGTATAGCTCCCTGACTCCAGCACATTCTATTACTGAGGCCCCACAGCAACGTCAGCATTTACAAGAAAATCTTCTAAGGTCTCTTTTTCAGTGTGTGTTAGCATAGTCCCATTCCTCAAATTAAACAGGCTTCAGAAATCTTACTATCTGCTCAACTTGGCCTTTGCAGATTAGAGTAAGCCTTCCTCAAAGCATAGGAATACAAGAATTAAGGGAGGAAGACTTTGCGCCAAGTGCCAAGAACAGCATAACTTTGTTGCAGCATCTCTGGCCACGTCCCTTAATCTTAAAAGGCTGCTTTGAAGATGGTGAAGGCTGTTTGCTGGCCTCCTGGGCCCCAAGGTTTGCCTTGGAGGTTAATATTTCACGTGTCCTAATTCAGCACTTCGGCTGAGGCAGGCATAAAGTCCCAAAGGACAAGGAAGCACATTCTCTGACCAGTACAAAGTACTGGATATTCTAGTAAAGATGTTTATGTTGCTTTGTTCTGGACTCTCCTTCATTCCCTTCCCTGTGTCTATTTTATGTGGCTTTTTCTGAAAAGTTAACCAGTATGTTAAAGTCAATAGCATTCTGGGTTTTTGAAAAGAGCATATAAAAGGCAAGTTAAAGACTGAGATTTTTAACTGTGCTTATCTGCCTCACTCCATCGGAATTAAAATAGGTCCCTATGGTTTCTTTGAAACAAACAAAATAAAAGGCAAGAAAAGAGAAACAGCATAAATAGTAGAAAAGGGAACATAAATTAGGCTGAATTTGGAGCTCTGTGGCTTATTAGCTGTTGATCTTGGGTTGTTTATCCCATTTCATTATTCATCAAATGGAGACACATTTGTATCTTTTTTTTAAATTTTTTTATTTTTTTTCCCTTTTTTTTTTTTTTTAAAGATTTTATTTATTTATTCATTTATCCGCCCCCCTGTTGCTTGTGCTCTCTGGGTCAGCCAACCACGCCGTGTGGGCAGGCTTGCCTTCACCAGGAGGCCCCGGGAACCGAACCCGGGGCCTCCCATATGGTAAACGGGAGCCCCACTGATTGAGCCACAGCCGCTTCCCCACATTTGTATCTTATAAGGCTGTCAGGAAAAGTATTTTTAGTGCTAGGTATATTAGTTGTTTGTCCCATTCCCCTTAACATTAAAAACAGATTCTAAACCATCTGTAGATTGGTGCTACTATTAAATAAGGACTTAGCTCAAGTTATTACTTTTACTAGCATTTCCAGACTGACCAAGCAAATTCCTACCTGCTCAGTATAATTACAGAAAGAAGATAGACAGGGGGTGAGTGTGTGAGGATGGAAGTGTGACAGAGAAATTTGTTATGACATTGCTTCAGAACCCAAGAATCATTAAGTAGCAGCATGGCTGAAACTATTACATTCCTGCTGGTGTAAAGAGTAAGCAGATATAAGAAGGTACCAGTCAAATCTGTCCCTACAAAACCCAGACTGATCAAGGTCCACCATGCTGGCTATCCTGAAGTTCTAGATGCCTTGCATGAATCACTTTAAGGAATAAATGATAGCTGATTTTTATTAGTGCAAAGAACATAAGTCACCCTAAGGTGACTAATGTAGTCTTCCACTATAGCCTTCTCAGAACCCAAGAAAAGATGTTGCAAGCTCCAAAATCTCTCCTAGTCATCTGATCTGGTAACATGGAAAGAGGAAGTTACCAAGTTCTTTCAGGAAAGTTTGTATTAAGTCCAAAATTCATGTTAAAATATCTTCACTCAAATGGAAGCTAATTTTGACTTAGCACAGTTTCATTTACAACTTTCTGTTCTACCCAAGGACTTTTTAAAAAGGAGTCAAGAATATGCAATAATTTTAGATCCTCATTTGTTTCCAGATGTGTCTTATTTCTCTTCTCAAGCTTCTAACGGAAAAGAAAAACAATCAAACAAACAAACAAAAAATCAGCTTTTCCCAGAGAACTAGAATAACAAACCAACTACATTTAAATGGGAAACTGTTCACGTGACTTTTTGTATACATGTTTGAGCTCTAGTTTGTAATCCCTGTCTTATGATAATTCCACTTTGTGCATGTTCTGACTAATTCCCTGCTCCTTGATCAGAAGGAACCGTGGGACCAAACCCAACAAATGAGAAGGCTGTACATTTCTTGGTTGTCCTATAGCTGCTTGTATCTCTTTATACGAAACCCCCTACTGTACTAAGGCTTTAAAACAGATGGTAATCTAGATCCTTTTTTCAAAAATGCCCTAGCTTGGAAAGGTAATCAAATAAATAATATCTGTCGTAGTTGCTGGGGCTGCTATGACAAATACCAAAAACTGGTTGCCTTAATCAGCAGGAATTTGTCTTCACAGTTTTGCAGGCTAGAAGTCCAGCATAACAAGACATTGGCAGGGCTTACATTTTCCACGAGTCTGTAGCATTCCAGCAATTCTCGATCAAGATGCGATCTTAGAACTTTTCTGTTTTAGCCTAGTCTGCCAACACAAGTTTTGATACCTGGTCTTAGGAAGTGAGGTTCCTATGTCTTGGATTACTTTTACGAATAATCTACATGCTGGCATTCACCTTTTCTCCACTCCCCAAGTCCCTCAAAGTGTTTTGTAGCACTTCTCAAATTTCTTTAAAATATTCTCACTCTAAAATTGACAAATATAATGAGCTTTAGTCTTTTCTGGTCAGAAATATCTGTAGGGAAGTATAACAAGTTTCAGAGATAGCATAACAAACTTTTATGCCCAGCTTACTTTTTCAGACAGTGGTTCAACCCAATTCTTTTTTTTTTTTTTTTTTTTTAAAGATTTATTTATTTATTTTATCCATTTTAACCAACACCCCCTTCCCCATTTGCTGTTTTTGTGTCCATTCGCTGAGCAATTCTCTGTGTCTGTTTCCTGCCATCTCTTCTCATCCTCCAGTCTTCACCAGGATTCGATCCTGGAGACTTCCGATGCAGGAGACAGTTATTCTGCTGCCTGCGCCACCTCAGCTCCTGGCTTCTGCAGCTTTCGGAGCATCTCGTCTTGTCTCTCCCCTGTTACGTCATCATCCTGCTGCATGGCTCCCGGGGCCCGACGGCTCAGCAGCACACAGAGCCTGGCAGCCCATGCGCTTTCTATATATTTTTTTTATTTTACCGGGAGGTCCCGGGGATCGAACCCAGGTCCCTCCATATGGCAGACGGACGCCCAACCATTTGAGCCACATCCGCCCCCCGGTTCAACCCAATTCTGAACCAACTTGCCAATGCTATCAAGATGCACTTTTTTTTAACTCAACACTGACCTGAGCTAGACAGACTTGAAGGTATAGTTGCACAAATACTTCAGGGGCCTTCCTGAAATAGAAAGTATTTTGGAATACTTTTTTATAGTTCTTGTGGTTGGCCTAAGGAATTAAAAGTAGATATACCAAACTACATAAATATAACCTTAAAAGCCAAAGCAATATAGTTTGAAATAATACACATAGATAGATCTTTTTTTTTCCCCTGAGGAAAGGAGAGGTCAGACCCTTCTCCACATAGCACCAATCTGGATAGGCCACCCCACTGACAAAATGCAGTGGGCAACGGATTGATCTTTTTTTTTTTTAAAGATTTTTTTATTTATTTATTCATTTATCCCCCCCTTGCTGCTTGTGCTCGCTGGGTCAGCTAACCACACCGTGCGGGCGGGCTTGCCTTCACCAGGAGGCCCCGGGAACCGAACCCGGGGCCTCCCATATGGTAAACGGGAGCCCTACTGATTGAGCCACAGCCGCTTCCCTGGATTGATCTTTAGATTTATTCATTTATTTATCCCCCTGCCCCTCCAGTTGTTTTGCGCTTGCTGTCTGCTGTCTGTGTGTTCTTCTGTGTCTGCCTGTCTTCTCTTCAGGGAGCACTGGGAACTGATCCTGGGACCTTCCAGAGTGGAGAGAGGCGCTCAATCTCTTGCACCACCTCAGCTCCCTGGTCTGTTGCATCTCTTATTGTATCTCCTCTATGTCTCTTTTTGTTGAGTCATCTTGCTGCGCCAGCTCTCCACGTGGGCCAGCCCTCCATGTGGGCCAGCACTCCACGTGGGCCAGCTCACTGTGCAGGCAGGCCCGTTTTTCACCAGGAGGCCCCGAGAATCGAACCTTGGACCTCCTATATGATAGACGGGAGCCCAATCACTTGAGCCACATCCGCTTCCCTATTTTATCTTTTACATATTTTTTAAACAATTTACTGAAGTGTATCATTCATACATGAACATACATAAACTGTAAGTGTTCAGTAAACATTGTGAACTTACAAACCAAACATGCATAACATCATACAGGGCTCCCACACATCACCCCACCACAAATACTTTGCATTGTTGTGAAACATTTGTTAACAAATTATGAACGAGCATCATCAAAGTATCACCACTAACTAAAGTCCATATCTTACTCCCCTATACTTTTTTTTTTAAGGATTTATTTATTTATTTATTTACTTATATCCATTTTTACCCCCGTTTTTGCTGTTTCTGTGTCCATTCACTGGGCAGCTCTCTGTGCCCATTTCCTGCCCTCTCTTCTCATCCTTCTCCTCCTGTCTTCACTGGGATTCAATCCTCAGAACCTCCGATGTGGGAGAGAGGCATACTACCGCCTGCGCCACTGTAGTTCCTGGTTTTTCGGCGTGTCTCGTTTTGGCTCTCCCTTGTGTCACTCTCCTGTTATATCATCATCTTGCTGCATGGCTCGCAGGGCCTGATGGTGCACCCGTGCACCTTCTATATTTATCTTTTTTTTTTTATTTTTACTGGGAGGTCCCAGAGATTGAACCCAGGTCCTTCCATATGGGAGATGGATGCCCTACCATTTGAGCCACATCTCCTCCCCTGCTATATCTCTTGACGTTGACCAAAGATACCCAGAGTTACAGTCTTTTCCCACACAGGATGGTCACACAATAAATCAGGCTTAGTTTATCACCAACATTCTAAAAACCAGACCTAGGGAGAAAAACTAGGTCTGGCACATGCATGGTTTCTAATATAGCAAATGTTTAGCCTACCCTGATTATCACAAAATCAGGACAGCGAGAATATTTTCATTATAATATTCTTAAAGAAACATTTTTGACCTATAAAATCAAGACTAATTACCATTTCCAATTGTATCATTTGGAGTCCTGTCAGGAGAGAAACTATATGATTTACTTAAATAGATCTTAATATTAGGTTTTAACTAGTTATAAAGTTGTTAACTAGATAACTGAGAGGAGAAATAGAGAATCCTGTTATCTGCGTAAGCAAAGTACAGAAAGCAGCTATCACCCTCAGGCTGAAGGGACCAAAGGAAGGGATTGGAATCTTCAGAGGAAGAAAGAGAAAAAGGCATAGAGATAGAAGAGAAGATAGTGGATAATCTTCGGTCTCATCACACAACTTTTATATGTGGCAAAAACTGAAGTACAGAGCATGATGGTGAGAACTAGAATAAATCCTTTGCTTTCAAAAGGACAGACAAAATGAAAGGAAGGCAAAAGCAGTGGTGTGCCTAAGAATATGATTGGTATTTGTCTTTTAAAAGTCATTTTATATCATTAAGAATGAAATGAAGGCAAAGCAGTTATGACCAAACCACCTGACACACTTATCTGCATGTCATCTTCATTTTGAAAATGAACACAAGAATTGTTGCTCACCTTTGAAAAAAAAAAAAAGAGCTTATTGAGAATTATATTTTGTCCCTCAAAATAGACTTAGGGGCCTGAATATCAGCCTTCATACTATAAAAAGAGGATTATGGTTACATGAATGGTCATGCTTTACAGATCAAATATTATGTGCCAAGTGCTGTGTTGAACTATGCTGATTAAAAAGATGAATAAACATGTCTAGTTAGGGAAATGAATGTGTGAACAATTAAGTACAATAAAGTATGTGCCCAAAAGTAAAAAAAAAAAAAAAAAGCATGGGCCTGCTACTCAGACCTCTAGAAGGAGATGCTGCTCAGCTAGTGCCTGCGTCCCTAATCTATGAAGAAGGGACCGTGGGGCCTGCAACCCAGACTCTGGAGAGAGAAAACAGAAGGACTGATTCTGGTGTCTCCAGAAAGGGACATGATGAGGCTAGTTCTGTAGGTGTTGGGAATGCTGACAGCTGATTCAAAAGATAGGAACTGCTGCTGCTGGGAGAAGCAGCACTTCTGGGGGTACTCACAGGAACCCCAAGCCTAGAGGAAACCCTCGTGAAGCAAATGGCAATGTGCAAGACCCTTCCCCCTTCTCCAGCTTGGCAATCTCCCTCTAGCCCGCCCCCACTGTGGCAGAGCCAACACGGCCAGCTGGCAAAGCAGAAATGTCCTTTGCAGTCCCAGCCCCGGCATCACCAAGCAGAGACAACCTCATTGGCACAGACCACCCATCCACACCTTTCTGTACATGTGACCAGTCTCCCCCACAACTAAACACGTGTTTCAGTCCAATAAGATGCACTTATCTGTCTTTCATAGGAAGACATTCTTACCCTCTCTTCAAATTGGGGAGCTGCAAAATTCCAGTAGTCATTCTCTGGGTTATATTAACAACTCAAATTCAGTCACAGTCCCATCTGAATAATCTGCTACCTACAGACTAAATTGTACTAAATTGTAACTTCCAAAGCACTTTAAAGAGAAGGAGGATACAAACAAAAAATTGGTAATGCATACAAAAAATTTTTTTTCAAGGGGATGAAGCCAGAACCTTGTATGGGAGGAGACAGTACTCAACCACTGAACCACATTGGCTCCCCTGAGTTGTTTTTTTCATTTGTTATGCTTGTTGTTGTTGTTTTTTATTTTTTTAGGAGGCCCAGGAACCAAACCCGGGACCTCCCATATGGGAAGCGGGCACTCAACAGCTTGAGCCACATCTGTACATACAAATCTATGCACATCAACAGAGAAGAAAATACACAATAGTCCTCATGTCATTCACTCAACAGGGATAAATAGGTACAAATATGAGATAACTGGGATGGGCAGGTAGGAGGGGTTTGGCAAATGTGAAATATAAGGAGTCAAAAAGGCAAAAAGCATCCTAGGAGAAATGGGCAACTTGGGATCATATACACGACTGAAAAGAAATGAGGCTGAAGATAAGACGGGGCAAACTATTTAAAAGACTTTATGTACAAAGCTGAAGAGTCTAAATCTTTGTCCTAAATGCTAAAGGAAGCCACCACAGGGTTAGGCAGGAAAGTTTCAAACTTTTATTCTCAGATTTTGAGAAACTTCATTTTTCTAAAAATCTGGATCATCACCATTTAACAAATACAAGTCATGACCGGAAGCTTCAAGACTGTCATGGGAGCAAAAAGTAGGATAAACAAAAAAGGCACACAATATAGAACAGATGTCTGTGTGCAGTCGGATACCTGCAAAACTATGAAAACCCAAGTACCTGGATTTGGCCAGGAAATCAGCAGTTGAAGTTGACTGCAAATAACACTGACATGAACAATCCTTTGGGGAGAAAGGAATATGAAAAAGACAGAAAGCGAGAGGAAAGGAGCAAATTGATTTTAGATATTTAATCCTCTAAGGGTGATGGGGTGGTAATCGGAGGACTTTTTCTTTATTTCTAAGTTGAGCCTGAGCAACTGATGGGAGAAAAGGACCCCCTAGGGAGAAAGCAATAGTATCCTTCTCTAGAAGGGCAGAGAGAACCTTACCTCCTCATGTTGCTAATGTGGAAAGATACCCAGTTGATTTGGAATAAATCTTCTCAAATAAGGGAAAAGTTATTTTTTTAAAACAAATCAATTTTATTGGTACATATTAATAAAGCATACATTTCATCCAAAGTGTACAGACAATGATAATTGGTATAATCACATAGTTGTACATTCATCACTTTAATCATTATTAGAGCATTTTTATTATTTCAATAATAATAATAAACAAACATAAACAAGAAAATTCTTCATCTCTCAGTTTCTCTATGTTAGGGAAGTTATTGACCACCAGAAATTAGGAGAGTGTGGCTGTGACTAGAAGATTTATTTATCATGTTACCAGGGAACAAATCTTGGCACCACTGAAACCAGTCAAGGCCCTGATAAAAAATAAAGGTGTCATATTAGCTTCCTAGGGATGTGGCCACAAATTACTACAAATTGGTGGCTTTAAAACAACAGCAATTCTCCCATGCCTCTGGAGGCCAGAAGTCTGCAATCAAGGGCATTGCCAGGATTGGTTCCTTCAGGGGCTCTGAGGGAGAATCTATTCCATTCCTCTCTTTCAGCTTCTGGTGGCTGCCAACAGCCCTTGGCACTCCTTGGCTGGTAGACACATCGCTCCAATCTCCACCTGTGTCTTCACATCACCGTCTCCTCCATGTGTCTTTGTTTCAGGTCTCCTTCTGTCTTCTTATGACACCTGTCAGTAAATTCAGAGCTGGATCATCCAGGATGATCTCCTCGATTACATCTGCAAAGATTTTTCCCAAGTAAGGGTCCATTCACAGGTTCTGCAGGTTTGGATTTGGACATCTCTTTGGGGAGCTACTATTCAACCCACTGCAGGTATATAACAAAGCATCTCTGCAGCTGGAAATGAGGCTCTTCAGATGAGATTCATTGGTGTAGCGTTAGAGCTCTGGCTTCAGGCCAGACAGCCTGGGTGAGAAACCTGGTTCTACCACTTTGCAACTGTGCAAACTTAGGCAAGTTTAAAACCTCTGTGCCTTGGTTTCTCCTCTGGGAAGTGGGTAAAACACCTATCTCACGAGTTCACTGTGATTTTTTTTTTTTCTTTTTAAATTAATAGAGGTAAAAGCTAATAGTGTCTCTCTCCTAACCAAGTCTTTGGTAAGTTGGTCTTGAGCCCTCCACTATGTAAGATTTGTAGACAGGCCATCCCCCCAGCTACCTACCATCCTTACCAGTCAGGAGTTTTTGAGCAAAATTAAATTAAATCAGATAACATTAGTCATATGCATTCCTGAAGACTACTTATACTCATGGGAGAGAGGGGAAAGAATTAAGTACTGACCTCTAGGAAATGTGTCGACCCTTACAAAGCAAGCTAAGTGCAGTGTAAGCTGATTGAGTAAAAACTTGAGACTTGTCCTTTAAATATCCAATAAATAGCATCTGTTCCCATGTGGTCATCTCGGTCCTTGGATTTTAAAAAGTTTGAATAAATAGCAGGTATAGGTCCAGATTTCAGAGGGTTTTTAGTGGTGGGAGGAGTGTTTCAGCCCAGGATGGCCTTACTGGGCAAAAAAAAAAGTGAATAGCTTTTCTTTGCCTTTGGTCTTCAATTCATGGGGGAAAAAATTGAGCCTTCTTGCTCTAGCTCTCTCTGGAGCTGTGTAAAACTTTGACTTTTGGGAAGTGAGGGAATCTTTTGAAACATTAGTATATATATATATATTTTTTTTTACCGGGAGGTCCCGGGGATAGAACCCGGGTCCCTCCATATGGGAGATGGACGCCCAACCAGTTGAGCCACATCCGACCCCTTAGTTCATTTTTGTTTGCGTATCTGACTCAGAATTTTTGTGTTTTACCTGTTGTTGTGGGGGAGGGAGCTTTATGAGAGCAGCACATTCCTGTTTTGGTGGTAGCAATGCTAAATAATAATAAAACCATGAGGATCATATGCCCACTCCTAATATTTTAAAAAGCATATATCAACATGAATAAGATCAAATTCATATCTCCACTATTATCACTGCCTTTATAGATAAGTGATTTTTGAAGAAATGGATGTTTCTAATACCTATTTTCAAACACCAGTTGCAGTCTTACACTCAGTGTTAAACTTATTTCTATTTTGCTAGGAAACCTTATGTTTCTGTGTGACAAGTTTTGGTCCAATACTAGATTTTTATGCAAAAGTTCCGGTACAGACTGCTTAGCTAGATAGTCATTAAAAGTTACCAGATATTAAGTGCTTAAAGAAAAACCTATTTAGCACCCTCTTTCCATTTGGAAACTACAAAGGAAACTGGAAACAGAACTACCCACTCTGCTGCTTACTAGAGAAGGAACAGAATGAGTCCAGAGAACTCTATGAGAAGCACTAGTTGTAAGCCTAGTATGGCAGAAAGACTGGATTTGCTGCGCTATGATCTCATTATGCCTCCAAACTTTGCCTGCAGGTGTCTGTAGGTTATGTTCATTTGAGATTCTCTGTCGGAAATCGCCTGGTTTTACTAAGTGTCCGCCGGAACCAGGGTTTGCTACCTGACTTCTTACCATGTCTAACGAAGTAGAGACGAGTGCAACCAATGGTCAGCCTGACCAACAGGCCGCACCAAAAGCCCCTTCGAAGAAGGAAAAGAAGAAAGGTATGGAGAAGTCCTTGGGGCCAGAGAGGAGCTTGAGGTTATGTCTCGGGAGAAATGTGAGATTCAGGGTTAAGAGTTGTTAAGATTTGGCCTTAACCCAGCCTTCACCTCTGTTCAGTCTCACGCTCTCCCAAACAGGAAAGTTACACTTTGGCAGAGGAGATTGGTTAACTCCATAAGTAATAAGACATATCTCTGAATCCCATGATTACACCCAGCTTGGGTCCTGCCCGAAAACTTTAATAGCATTTTGTTCAGTTAATTAATACAACTATCAATTATTATATGGCCATCTTTCAGTCATCTGTTTATCACTTTGTTTTATTGAAATCGCTCTTAGTGAAAAAGCAAGGTCTTTTTTTAGACTCCCATCTTTTGACCTGAAGAATCATTATCTTTCATTCAAAAACAAAAAGTATTATCCTCCTTAAATTCTTTCAAAAAACTTTTTAAAAAAAGTATGATCAAAAATATCCCCAAATCCCACTTCACATAGTGCTAAAGTCTCCCATAATTTGGTCCATTTTGCATTGTTAAGAGTTTATTTTCTCCCCACCCCAATTCAATAGACAGTATGAGAGAACATGATTTTGTGCAAAATAAGAATAAGATAAGGTAAGATAATGCAAATTCAATCAATCATAGAAGAACTCAAGATTTAGTTTAAGAACTTTGGAGATTCTGGAGCATATTTGGTCATATCTGTGGCTGGTATTTAAACACATATGTAAACTTTATCCTTTATTTCTTTCTTTTCTTAGGCCCTGAAAAGACAGATGAGTATCTTTTGGCCAGGTTCAAAGGTGATGGTGTGAAATACAAGGCAAAGCTAATTGGCATCGATGATGTGCCAGATGCAAGAGGGGATAAAATGAGCCAAGATTCTATGATGAAACTAAAGGTAAAAGGGAAAGAATGCATTGTCTGTATCTTAGGCAAATGTCCCACACAAGGGAATTATATTAGATGTTTGCCTCTGTCCCAATTATTTGAAAGAAAAACTTTTCTAATCATATAATCCTAGTGCCTCATTTTATGAGAAGCCATGAAGCCATGAGTTTGCTTGCCTATTTTGAGTAATGTCCAGAGATAAAAGTTAATCACTTAGTAGGACTCTAAATGCCTTTCCCTTTTAGCAGACTCAGTTTTTGTACTAGCAAAGTCTGTCCCTACCATTTCCCTCATCTAATGATTGTTAAAGTTGAGCACAAGTGTCAGGCATCACTTCTTTGACTTTATGTAGAGAAGAGAGAAGATCCTATTTTAGAACCTGAAAATGTAAAACTTTCAGGAAAAATCAGGACTCCACTTGGAAACTGGTTTCTTTAGCGTGAGCCCTTTGGGTTTTTGAATTTTCAAATTCAGTTACTATATTGTTCTGTCAAACTCCTGAAATAATACAAGACCAGCAGGAATATCTTTAAAGATCTTCTGGCCCGTCTCCTTATCTTTACCAATGACGGATTCTGAGACCAAGAGAATTAAGAGCGAAAAGCTGTGCGAGTTCACATAGCTATGATGTCCTGGCTCAACTTCTTTAATCCATCCTGTGTCTTTTGGGGAAAGATGACTGTTCCTTTTACAGATGGTAAACCAAGCTGGAAGTAAAGCTGACTGTCCTTGAAACATTTAATATTAGAAGCATTGTAGAGTGCTTTTAACTAGATTTTTCTTGTTTGCCCAACCTCAGGGAATGGCGGCAGCTGCTCGGTCTCAAGGACAGCACAAACAAAAGCTCTGGGTCAACATTTCGCTTTCTGGGATAAAATTAATTGATGAGAAAACTGGGGTAAGAATTCACTATCACTGACACCGATCTGACCACCCAAGTCTGACACAATTTTTCACTTTGAATTTAAGCTCCCTGTGTCCTCTATAGAATAAAATAGCATGTTACTTCTGCAGAAGGGATAGGCAGAAGACAGGTAAGGTAGGAGGAGAAGCTTCAATATACTTTACTTTGTAGGAGGTGAGGATTCAAGATACTTTATTTTGAAGTTAATTTCTTATAAAAATACTTGACTCTCAAGTCTACAAACACAGGTATACTATAAAAAGCACTCTTTTGTTTTTGTAGACACAGAAAAAGTACATAGACCTATGTTTAATCCTAGCCTCCAGTTCATGAGATTATAATGGGTCTATGCTTGGGTACATAGATAGCATGGGAACCTGCCATCTAACCCAAAGCTAGAAAATTCCCCATCCCACATCAGGCCTCTCCCTCCTATCCCTGCCTCCTCACTCCACGGAGGTGGCCTTGCTCATTTTCCATGATTGCTGTTATTCTATCACATGTGAGCATTCCTGGCTTTTTTCCTCTCTTTCTTCTTTGAACCTTATCAAAAGGCTATCTCACAGAAAGGCTTCTGGGACTTGTTTTTCTACTCAACATCCCATAATAAGATTCATCTGCTTGAAAATGTTAAAAAGTAGCTTGTAGTTCATTTTCATTGCTGTAAAATATTTTATTGTATCAAAGCACTATGGGGAGACTTCAGTTACTCTTTACCCCTTCCCAGAGATACCCATTTCCAGCATGCACAGTTTGTCGAGCTTAGGACCCTGGAAGCCTGGTATGAGTTCGCTGCCCCTGCTGGTTCCCAGGTCCTCAGGCATGAGAACCCACACACCACAGGCTCCATTCTCCTCCATCTCGCCAAAGTCCCCAGTGGCCTTAGGCATTTGGTAACAAAAAGCCAACACACAGTCTGCTCACCAACAAATATCCCTAAAAAGGTGAGCCCTGCTTTTAAACCATTCAGCAACCCTCCCACATGTAATTCCTGGTTAATGACATGAACTGTCTCTGTGAGAATGAGAAATCACTTGATGACAGCTTTTGGTAACTTCCAGAATGTTCTGGGGATAAATGTTCCAGTACTATTTAGGATGGTTCCTTGGCATCTCTGAGCAATAGGATTCCTGTGAACATGCCTCTAGCTTAGTTAAGCTATTCACTTAGTTTTTGAGTTGGGAAAGTAAACCTTGGGTCCACCTAAGGACTGCTATATATCCCACCCATTTTTTTTTTAGGAGGTACAAGTCCTTGAACCCAGGACCTCATACATGGGAAGCAGGTGCTCAACCACTGAGCTACATCTGTCCCCCAATGAAAGTTGTTTTATGCACTTGTTTTGTCTTTAGGGGAGGTACTGGGAATCGAACCTGGGACCTCATATGTGGCAAGCAGGCGCTCAACCACTTGAGCTATGTCCGCTCCCCTGTATATTCCCACTCTGGCTTTAGAAATTCTTTTTTTTTTTTTTTTTTTTAAGATTTTATTTATTTATTCATTTATCCCTCCCTTGCTGCTTGTGCTTGCTGGGTCAGCTAACCACGCCATGCCGGCGGGCCTGCCTTCACCAGGAGGCCTCAGGAACCGAACCCGGGGCCTCCCACATGGTAAACGGGAGCACTACCAATTGAGCCACAGCCGCTTCCTTTAGAAATTATTGTTCACTTAATCCTCAGTCTTTCTTTGCTACGTGGCATCAGATCTTTGGGGTAGGGAGAATAAAATATCAATATTTGAAGAGAAAACCTTTGCCCACTTTTCTTACCTTTTTTTTTTTTTTTTTTTTTACTCTGTCTTACATTTGGATCCCTTCCTGTCAAGGATAAATGTGGTTCTATCTTTCAGCTAGAGGCTAAAAATCCTTTTTTTTTTTCCCAAACATTTTGACATCTTTGTGTATGCCTAGGTGTCTGATATTTGCTGGTCTGTAAGTAGACTCTAGTTTTCTACATAAATCATTCTTTTTGTTCCTTTTTCAGGTAATAGAACATGAACATCCAGTGAATAAAATTTCCTTCATTGCCCGTGATGTGACAGACAATCGGGCATTTGGTTATGTATGTGGAGGAGAAGGCCAGCACCAGTTTTTTGCCATAAAAACAGGGCAACAGGTAAACTCTAAGCCTTGATGTATGCCTGGAGCCTGTGCTCTCTTGACTGTAGGAGTGTATCACTCAGCTGGAAACCTTGCTGGAAAAATTTGCGCCACGGTCAAAAGAATGACTACTTTCATTGACCTAAGGAATCTTTTACATGTCATTAATACCCATGTAGTATGTGGCACAGGGGTTGTGAGAATGAACTTTCTTATAAGGTTAATCTGATTTTAGAACAATAGTGAATTGTTGCCAGAGACCTTGAAAGGACTTGGAACAGGTCATGGTACCTCTTGTTTTATCTAAACACTATTAACTCTGCTGTCCTTTATGTATCCAGGTTTGGGGATGGGTTGGTGGGAATCCCCTATAAACTAGAGGAGGGCAAGGTGGAGCTTTAAGAAACTGGAAGAAACTAGTATTAATCAGAATTGACGAGGGGCAAAGGGAAGAAAATATCAAGACTAAAATACTAATAAAGATGCTTTCTCTTATTCCAGGCTGAGCCATTAGTTGTTGATCTTAAGGACCTTTTCCAGGTTATCTATAATGTAAAGAAAAAGGAAGAGGAAAAGAAAAAGGCAAGTACTACCTCAAACAGGCTTTCTTAAATGTAAGACTGAATTAGGACCATGTTTGAACATTATGCATACAAATGGCTTGTCTTGGAAATTAGTTTTTATGTAACTCTTCAAAGTATAGAAAGTAGATGTTTATTGTCCATTTTCCCCAATATCAAGCAGTAGATGGATGTTATATTTAGTCATTTGTGATTTCCAGTTTCTGACTCTTATTCTCCCTACAAGCTTCATATTTTTTTTTTTATTATGGGTAAAAATCAAAATTCTCACAATACATACAAACATTTGCAAAATGATATATAAATATATATGCATATATGTGTATTTGCTTACAAAAATGTTGTTTATATATATATATATACATATATTTCAAGAGGTGCTTAGATTACCCAAAATATTACACGGAACCCACTGGGATTCCCATGTTGCCCACCTCCCACACCTCCCATCACATCCCACACAAACATCTCCCACAGTGTGGCCCACCACCCTCAATGAACTTACACATCCTGGAGCCTTGCCACCAACCATAGACCATAGTTCACACTGTAGACCACACTCTCTCCCACTCAGTTCTGAGTGGTGTGTGCTGATTTAAAATGGCCTACATCCGTTGCCACAACAGTACTCAGGACAACCTCCAACTCCCAAAGAAGCCACTGTATTTCAACTGCTCGTCCCCTCCCTACCCCAAAAGTGTCAAGTGGCCACTGGCTCCACCTCATTGTTATAATTTCTTGCATTGCCAAAATCACCATATGTGAACAAGAGAATACCATCAAGTCCACTCTAGTCCATAGTTCTTCCCCCAATCTTGAGGGGACTGGGATGGCGATGTCCACTCCAACTCCAAGTGAGAGAGGGCTTATATCCCATGGATATGGTGGGTGGGATGATCCTGCCTGCAGATGCAGGCCCTCTCCATTCCCTGGGATGGCCATTTCCCATTGTTGTCTCCTCACCAGGTGACTTGGATGAGTCCATTGAGCTGTAGGGTAGGAGTTGCAGCTCCACCTAGATTTCATGCACACCTGGCACATAGGTTACAAGCTTCATATTGATTCAGTGATTTTACAGGACAACAAGTTTAAATTCAATAAATCTATTCAAATCCAGTTTTGATATGAAAAGGGGAGGGGTGGATAGGGTAGAAATAATATGAAAGACTCTTACCTTATACCTATGAACTGAACCCATAAAGGTACATTTGTTCTTCTATGTTTGATTCCCATTAAGTACATTTACTAAGATCACTGAATTTTTATCTTTCTTTTTAGACTGAAGAAGCCAGCAAAACAGTAGAGGTAAAACTGCATCTTCCTGTGAATTGTGTATGTGATGTGTATAAGCCCTTACTTGTTACCTGTCCCAGTGCTCTCCCCTCCTCGCTTATCACTGCCATGTTCATGACCCCTCTGATCATGGATGTCTAGTTGAATGATCCATGCCAAAATCACAACTGCTTAGCAAGCCAATACAGTAGGAAAACAAATTCTGTTTGGAAAACTCCTCAACTAAACTCTTAATATTTGCCACCTTTTCAGAACGGAAGTGAGTGCCTCCTGACTCTTGACGACCATGATAACAAATTGAAATTGGTATGTATGTGATGTTTGACGATTCTTAGCTACGGAACCCAAGTTAACTTCCTGTGGATGTTGCTAATACCAAATGTTAAATGAATATCCATTTGTGACAACCATTTTCCTAAACATTATTGTAACATTTATGTCAATGTACAAAGTAATCTTTTTGGTAGACACATTTGAATCTAATCCAAATACTTTTTCAAGGGTGTTGACCAGATGGATTTGTTTGGGGACATGTCTACACCTCCTGACCTAAATAGTCCAACAGTAAGTGTTTGTTTTTAAATTTGCAATATAATCAAAATGACATAACTCAAATTAGCGATCAGAAATATTGATCATCTTGAGCATTTTATTGAACTTTGGAAGGTGACTGCTGATATTTTTTTCTACCGAAAGTATAATGGCTACTAGAACAAATTTGGATATTAAGTATCCATGGGCACCTATCAGAACTAATTCAGATATATTGATATTGCTTAGAGGTAAAATTTAAGCATAGTAAGGCAATATAGCCTTTCTTGATATCACTTAGGATCCAAAGAAGGAGCTGAATTTTAAAAAATCCTTGTCCTAAGCCTACTTGAAGGAAGTATGTCAGAAGGTCATTCGTAAAGACTCCTGGCCTCTTCCTTTTTCCCCTTACTCTTTTCTGTTGCAATTTACCAGCATAAACTTGCTAAGACAAGAAGCAAGGGGCTCAGTTATGTTTAACCAAAACCTGTCCTTGCTAGGATATTGTTCATTCTTTATAGGATATTATTATAATATATGAAGTCTTCAATATTGATTGATCCATAACAACGCTATGAGAATGGAGCAATATTTTCCTTTACAGAAAAGGAAATGGAGGATCAGAAAGTCATTTACCCAAGAAAGTGGTCCAGAATCAAGGCTTAATCTTCCAATGAAAATACACATGTAATTTTGAATGACCTCTTGCAACTTCTTGAGTTCCTGTTATCTGCTAGGCACAATAGTGCAAGGGACGCACCAGGTCAATGACATCGTGGAGCTTATTCTCTAGCAGGGAGGCCAATACTAACACTAATCACAAAGCCTACTAACTACAGCGGAGTGGTGCAGCATTCATATACTGGGTTTTTATCTAGTTTAGAGAATCAGAGAATGCTTCTGAGGACGTGAGTTTCTTGACTTGAACACGAAAGATGAGAAGGCAAAAAGGGAAGTAGTCTAGAATAATGAGAAAGATGGCTTTCTAGGAGTCTCTTCTATCAGGAAATTGTCAAGCATGACCAGGAAGGTTGAAGGACACACTGGATTAGAGCTCTGAGCTCTGAGGTTGTTCTCATTCCTAGGCAATTTTGTCGTCTCCCAAAAGAAACTGAAGTATGATCAACCTACTTTTCAAGCTTAGCTAACATTCAAATGAGTATATTGAGAGAGAGTGCAAGAGACAGAGAGAGAGAGAGAGAGAACAAGAAAGCACAAAGGCAAGGAAGCACTGATGGTTTAATCTGCTTCTGTAGACTTCAAGGAACTTCTATAAAAGAAAAAACATGGGAATTCCTGAGTCTCATGAATATTAGACTTCTTGCATTCCAAGAAGTTTTGGTTTATAGAAATAAAATGCAAATTTTAAACTAACAATAAATTAAAACAAATACCATCAAAATAGATGGTATCTGATAAGTGAGAAAGCTAAAAAGGCAATTTTTGTGCCGGCTGGCTTTGCCAATATATCCACTATATTACCTATTGACTACATATCCATAGGTCACAAAATAGATTTATCTCTATTTTTTCAAACCAGCATGTTCAAAATTAATCAAATATTAAAACAGTTGCTATGGAAGACTTGAAGAAATATAAATTACCTAGACTTTATTATAATTTGTGGTGTCCTTGACCCATATGCCCTTCCCCCAAACCATCTACAGAATTTTTTTATGCCATTTCAAATAATTGTGATGTTGCAAAATATCATCCCTTAGAACATAAAATTTTTAATTGGAAAACTGCTTGAGCATTATCCTTTTACTCAGCATCTGAAAAATTGTGTTCTCCAGCTTTAACAACTTGACTATTTGAAAGCAGAGTTATTATGAGAAGACTTTAAGGTATGAGTCACTACCAAGGAGATTAAATCTAGTATAAAGGATGAGATCAGGGCACAGAACAAAAGTAAAAGTGCCATGAATACATGAAATGCTATGGAGTAAGCATAGTGAAGTTGAAATAGAAGGATCAATGGAAAAAGGCTTCGTAAACAACCTGTATTTGAGTATTTGAAGTGTGTAGGAAAATAGATAGTAAATTAGTCTGGAAATAAATTGGGCATTGGGTTCTCTTATGGATCATTTTGAAATGTCAGGCGAAGGAAGTTTATCTTAGTTTAGGGAGTAGCAGGAAGACAACAGAGGTTTGAGGAGGGAAATCCTAGATGGCAAGCGGTCTACATGGAAACATTGAGTAAGATTAGCTACCTGGAGAACAGCTAGGCTGTGGAAGTCAGTATTTAAAACTTCATCTTCTGGGGGAAGGAAGCCTTGGTTGCCAGCAGGCCTTCTCCCATCTACCCCCATGTCACCCTAAAGAGAGCCGCTTAAGGGCAGGACCGTAATTCAATTCATGTTGCCAGTGTCTGCTTCTCAGGTGCTCCAATGATGGCTGAGTTGGAGGCAGTGTTGACAATCCTGAAAAGAATTAATGAGGCTCTGACCAAGGGGGTGGAAGCGGAGTTTTACATCTTTTGGTTGTAATCTGCATTAAAATCTTGGATTAACAACAAACCCAACCTGAGGAGAGCCTTGTACATTTTACTTATAGGGTGACTATTCAGAAGTCTAACATTGTGGCTCCTGTTTGGTGTCCTAAGAATTTCTTCTGAAGTATTTGAAAAGGAGAACTCTACCAGCAGTGAACACCCAACTGTTCTAACCTAGAGGTGGCTCATAATAAATAAATGAATATTGAAATCATAAATTTTTCTCCTATGTTTTGATTATAAAAATCCATGCAAAGTCATTGCTTTAAGTCTTGATTTTTTTTTTATTTTTTTTTTAATTACAAGCTCTTCCTTCTGACAACCTTTTCTGGTTATAAAGAAAGAACCTAGCTTTTAAAAATTGTGTTTTTATACCTTGCATTAAAGGAAATCAAAAGATAGAATACCATTTGTGTCTGACTTTGCTGTTTCTTCTGTGGTTACTGAGTAGATCTAAACTTTCTAGAAGTTTATTCTTTTCTCTAAAAACCATAGAGGCTTGCTCAGGCCTTCTTTTTACTAAATGGTTTGGGAATTCCATATTCCCTAGAGGTTGCACTGGTCTAAGATGATACAAATATTTAGTCATCTAGCCAGGGTACTGCTTGACCCCTAACTTCCATTTCAGCTAGACATTTTTTTATTGTTTATATTTGTCTGTAGCCAGCACAGTTAAGTATCTAATGTATCAAAGTCAGTCCATAGGAAGCTCTGTCAGCATGACAACTCCATCCCAGCATAAATCCTAATTAGTTATGCCATTGACTTGGAGACATGTTGCTTTATCAAATTTGCTGGGGTTTTTGCTGAGAAGGATCTTAACAACTGAGAACCCAGATAACAAACATACTAGAAAAAAATGATAGAGAGGGAATAGAATTAGAGTTATGCATTTAGTATGTCTTTCACAATAACCCTAAATCCATATCTCCACTCTATACATAACTTAATGATTAGGCATTGGTGGATTTTAACCACAAAATACATGTGATGACTTTACAATCCCAGTAACTCTAAGCTATTTTATGAGAAAATGTACAAGGGAGGAAAATATATTATATTAAATTTTATCGGTATTTTGAGTGTCACTTTCCTAGAAGGATGTAGACAAAAAGAATAAGTCTAGAGGAGAGAATGGGAAGGTTAAGATGAGATATCCACCTTGGCTAACACCGCCAATAAGAGCCTTAAATATTTAAGGAGGTGTACCTGACAGGCTGTCACATAAAAGGAAAATCTTCTCTGTCCCAGAGGAAGGAACTGGATCTATTATAGGAAAATATATTTGCCTCTACTAATAACCAAACTATAGCTTCCTAACCAGAACTATAAACTATGGACGTATAAGCAAGCCTATGAATTCACTCATTTCGAGAGGTGAAGCTAGATGACTTTCAGGGTACAGTAGGGACTGGCACATCAAGGAGGAAACTAGTCTAGGCTTCTGAGATCACTGCTTTCAGGCTCAGTATACTTAGATAATCACTTAAAGGGAATTGATTGCTAGTCACTTTAAGACTTTCTAAAAGCATGAATTGAAACAATGCTGATCATGAACTGAGCCAATCCATATGTACAGAACGGAACAAGTGGAAGAATGAATAAACAGTAAGATTTCACTTAATGAAAAACCAACAGAGTTTAGAGTTAAATAACAGGACATTGGATGGGGGAGGGGCAAGAAGAACCTGTGATACAACTAGTAAATGCACACAAGATGGTGATGGGGAGTTGGTGACGGTCATCTAGTTTGTCAAGACAATTCATATGGGAAGCTTGATAATCCTAATCATTTTATGTAGCATTCTCATTTGACGTCACATGAACTAACACTTGCTTTTTTTTCTTTCCAAATGTGATAGGAAAGCAAAGATATCCTGTTAGTGGATCTAAACTCTGAAATCGACACCAATCAGAATTCTTTAAGAGAAAATCCGTTCTTAACAAATGGCATCACCTCCTGCTCTCTTCCTCGACCGAAGCCTCAGGCCTCCTTCTTGCCTGAGAATGCTTTTTCTGCCAATCTCAACTTCTTTCCCACCCCTAATCCTGATCCTTTCCGCGACGATCCTTTTGCACAACCAGACCAATCGGCACCCTCTTCGTTTGATTCTCTCAAATCTCCAGATCAGAAGAAAGAGAATTTGAGTAGCTTGACTACTCCACTGAGTAATGGGCCCCTGAATGGTGATGTTGATTACTTTGGTCAGCAGTTTGACCAAATCTCTAACCGGACTGGCAAACAGGAGGCTCAGGCAGGGCCATGGCCCCTTTCAAGTATGCAAACACAGCCAGCAGTGAGAACTCAGAATGGGGTATCTGAAAGAGAACAGAATGGCTTCCACATCAAATCCTCCCCGAATCCTTTTGTGGGAAGCCCTCCCAAAGGATTGTCAATACCGAATGGCGTAAAACAGGACTTGGAAAGCTCTGTCCAGTCCTCAGCACATGACTCCATAGCCATTATCCCACCTCCACAAAATACCAAACCAGGAAGAGGCAGAAGGACTGCTAAGGTGAATTGTCTTCTCCACATATCCATTGGCAGAATGCATGTTCGGTACCAAAGGGTGGTGTGATGCAAGCTCTCTTCCCTGCTGTTCTTGTAGTTACCTGTGTGGCTGTAAAATAGAAGGTGGGATAAGTAACATCGGTTCTCCAGAAATAACTTCCTCTAATCGCCACCCTTTTCCAACCTTTCATTCAGCAGTGTTTGTCGCATCCTGCTTTCCGTTTGCATGTCTTGTTACTTACTATTAACTAAACACAAGTTTTTCCATTTTTAATGCTGCTATGCTTCTGTACCTCTGGTAAGTTTGATTGCCATGTTCTGGGAAGGGAGGGTGAGAATTCTCGTGATTCCTTTTGTAACTCCTCCACACTAATACATAAGTGGTGTAAAATTCTCAAGTTTGCCTCCTCTTTAAATGCTGACTGAGTAGTCCATTGTTTTTAGAAAAATGTATATATTTACTAGTACCTCTGTGGTACAGCTTCATTCAAAAGCGATTTTAAAATCTCATTTAAACATGCAGGCTGGCCTAGTGATTAGGGCTGATCAGCCCAGAAGAATGATGAAAAATATTTAAGCAACTTATTGATAGTTGCCCTTTCTTTCCCAGCTTCAAACTTTAGCTGATAAGGAGACCAGACAAATACAAATGTGTGAATAAGCAAAATAGACTTCACTTTGAGACTCCTAAGTGATATCAGTCACCAAGACCCAATAGTCTATCCATGGCAAGCGATCTCTGTGTTTATCTTGTCTTTTTGTTTTTTTTGCAGTTGTTGTTTAATAGTAGTAGGAAAATATTTTTGTGATTTTCGATTTGGAGGTAAAGAATAAAAGAACAAAGCCGTATTTCACAATTACTGAGTACCTCTTCTGTCTCCTTCCCTATCCTGTCAGTCTTCAGCCAGTGACTTGCTTCCATCAGACCTTTTTGCTCCTCCCATCTCAGAATCTCCAAGCCATACGTCACCTCCAGCACAGCCTGCAACCCAGCAGACCAACCCCCTGGATCTCTTCAAAACAAGTGTTCCTGCCCCAGCGGGACCCCTTGCGGGTCTAGGTAGGTGCCTAGATCAAATTAGGTATGGCTCTATCCTTTCAGTTCATAAAAAAGAAGACACAGAGGAGGAAGCTTCTTCATATCCATAGAAGGTTCCATGGACATAGGATTTGAGCACTCTAGGGAATCCTCTCACTTTTGCCCCTGTACAACTCCTCCACTCGATAATCTTGACTTGTAACTAAAAAGTGGGTTTCTTACCCATTCTCAATATTTGCACTTGCCTGAACCCACTGTAATGCTTCCTGGAAGATCCTTCCTGGAAAGAGTCTGAAGATTCCCAACTTCACTAAGGAAAAGGGTTTGAGATGAGAGAGCCTTGTCCACCATCTGGAAAAAGTAGCATCATGCTTGTCTGCCATGTAATTTGCTATTACTGGATCGAGGGTCTGTCACCTCTCAATGCTAAGTATCCTCTTGGAAAGCCAAGAGATTTGGTCTGAAGTGAGTGCAAGTCATAGAATGCAAGTCCCTAGATTCTGGACCCAGCTCAGCTCTGTTACCAAGGCGTCACCCCAAGTGTGGGGCAGGCAGATACCACTATCAGTCCTGAATGCTTAAGCCTTAGCAGTTCCTTGCCAATATTTTGGCTGGTTGACAGTCTTAATAGAGTTAGAAGCTAAGTCCTAGAAGCCTGAAGTTGAAAAGAGCACAGACATTCGGGAGGAGGTGTAATTTTGTCAGCTACCTGGCGCGTGCTGCTGCTCTCATCCACACATGCAGTGCGTGTAAACCACTGAGCCACCCGTGGCGGGACACTGAGGAAGGTCCCCTGGCTGACAGCTGGTCCTTCTACTCTTTACCCACAGCCTCCAGTTCTTTTTTGGTGCTGATTTTAGACACCCTGACAATAGTCTTTGCTCTCCTGCTGGGGACTCTTTGTTTTCCTGCTTCTTGGCACCTCTGCAAACACCGTCAGCCTCTGGCATGGGAGGAAGGTGGGGATGAAGAGTGCCTTTTGACCAGGTGTATTAGTCAGCCAAAGGGGTGCTAATGTAAAATACCAAAAATGGATTGGTCTGTATAAAGGGTATTTATTTGGGATAGAAGTCCACAGATACCAGGCCATAAAGCATTAAGTTTCTTCTCTCACCACAGTCCATAGCCACGTGTTAGAGCAAGACAGCTGCTCGCGTTTGCCAGGGTTCAGGCTTCTGGGGTTCCTCTCTGCCCGGGGCTGCGTTTCTCTCCGGGCTTAACTCCTGTTTCCTCCACAAGGTCAGCTGTAGACGATCAGGCGAATGGCTTGCTTCTCTTCTCCTGGGGCCTTTTTCCAACATCAAAACTGCTTCTCAAAAGACTGCTTCAACTGTCCTTTGCCTTGCCTTTTATATTCGATTCCCCACCCACCAAGGGGTGGGGCTCAACGCCCTAATCATAACCTAATCATGCCCAGATTAACAAATCAGTTTACAAGAACGATCCAATTATATTTTTGGAATTCTTAATTACATCAAATTCCCCAACAGTTACAGCAGGGATATTGGTTTTCTCTGCCTCCTGCAGAGTCAGTCATCAGGGTCCTATTTTTTTCCTCTGCTGTGTGTCCGCAAAGGAAGCTATTTTGGTTCTGTCATTAAGTCTGTTTAATCGTACCTGGGGTGGGGAGGTGCGAGTTACCAACTGCCGAGTGACTGACATCCACGGGAGTATGCCAGGCCAACTTGTTCCAGGTCTCTGCTTGCTTTACACCATCAAGAAACTCTCCCTCAATACTGCGTATCTTTTGGGGACTTCCATTTTTCTTCCTAGCTTCTTTCTCACCCCCCCCCAAACGGAGCTGTTTGGTGGCTTCCCTCATGGAAGGGTAGAGAACTTGCATGCGATGCCTACAACTAGATCATATCGCAGAGCTTTGTAGTCTAATATCAATGCCCTGGAGAATTTTAACAGCCAATATTTAACAAGTCAGCCTGAAAATACAGCTGGACCCTATAACTGTTAATTTATGCAGACAAGTGAAGGTTTTTGGCTAGGTGCCCCTGTTGAGGCCTTGGGGTATACAACTGCAGAATACTGATGATTCTTCCAAGTTTGGACATGGAACTCAAACTGAGCCCTACAGTGTCCACTCACAGGGATCCTCAGCCAAACCATGGAAGGTTGTAGGTCTGGCTTCCGCTGGACCCAGCTGGAAGACTGTCTCCTTTGGAAAACTGGGAGGGAGTGGGGATGGGGAGGGGGGTATTGTAGAAAACTGAGCTTTCAGCTTTGACTTGCTGCCTTGTATTTGGGTAATAAAACTAACTTTTTAAAATCCCCACTCTCTTTTTCCTTACCCTTTAGCCTTTCTTCCTCCAGCAGGACCTTAAAGGTCTTAGAATAGAAACACAATGGGTGGGATCTGGTAGATGGGAATGAGGGCTGGCATGAGTATATACCGGAAAGCCATCAACTCCTGGCAAATACTTTTTCTCTTTTACCACCACTCCCACTAATGCCATCTATGACTAAAGCCACATATTTTCCTAAGGGAAAGCCAGTCATCCAACATGAAAGATGATAAAATTCTACCCGATTTCTTACGCATCTAATTGGTGGAAATTATTAGTAAGTGACTCTGACTTTGGTTAATAAAACTTAAATAGATTTGTTTCTAAAATGCTAGCATTAACTTTGTTCAAACTAAGCCCACTTTTAAAGCCTATATTATAGATTCTAAGAGAAATTTTCCCTTGATTAGTCTTGAAAGGCATATATTATTCAGTTCAAATGAAGTCTAATTTCTGCATTATTATATATGTATATGAATTAACATGCCATTTAAAAAAAAAAAAAAAAAAGCCCTGTCCCTTGATGCCAAGGGGGCAGAATGAGAGGATAGGGTGCAGATTTGGAGATGGTGTGCCTAAGTGCTAGTCTCTCCTGTCACAGGCTGTCACCTTCCCAATTTTAATTAACCATCTTGTACCTAGTTCCCTCACCCTAATAATAAGCATGTTAACTGACCTTCCCTGAACCCCACCAATCTCTGCGAGAGGACCATATGTGTTCATGGCCAGATGCTAGAGTTCATGGTGATAGAGTTGAGGCAAGTAATACCAATCTCCAACAGTAAAAAACTTTGAGATAGAATATCTTAAGATAGAAATTTTTAAGATAGAATACAGGGGAGTGGATGTGGCTCAAGCGTTGAAGACTTGCTTCCTACATGGGAGGTCCTGCTTCGGTTCCCAGTGCCGCCTAAAAAAACAAACAAAAAGCAGACAAATGAAAAAACCAACTCAAGGTAGCTGATGTGGCTCAGTGGTTGAGCGCTGGCTTCCCACATACGAGGCCCTGAGTTCAATCCCTAGCCCCAGTACCTCAAAAATTTAAAAATTTAAAAAAAGATAGACTACATCAGCCATTGAACAACATCTTCCAAAGTATTTCTCACTCAGGCAATAAAAATATTCATAACCCTTTCTTAATTGAATTAGAAAGCGCTCATAACTAAAAATGCTCAGCTCAAAAGCTCAAAACAATTAGGTTTTGAGAGCACAACATTATCCATGAACAGGTATGAGGCTGAATTTAGGTTTTCTGTTAGTGGTGGGAGTTTAACTGGATCATCAGACATTTGGGAAGAGGCAGGAAAAAAATGCCCTACATATTAGAACCTCAGGGAATCAGCCTCTCAAGAAGAGGGGTGCATATCACTGAAGAAACCAGGATTTGAATGGTTTTTAAAGTCAATATAGCAATGATGCAGGAAATGGGGCCATTTGCCCACAAAAATCAGGTGCCCTGACACAGGCAATTAGTTACTTTGAAAGGGTTTGTTTGGTTTCATGTTGTCTTCTCTCCCTACTTCCTCTCTTAAATACTCTGTTCTAACTTCTGGCAAGGTTTAGTGAGTGACACATGGCAGGAAGCACTTTTATTTAAAACAGTCCTCCCAGGACAAACAGCCTTTCTTCGATTTTTATATATAAAAGCCTAAAACTATCTTGGCATCAACCAGTTTGTATCTTCCTTTCATATAGTTGTGTCAACCTTGGCAACATGAAAAGTGAAGAAACTTTGAAATGGTTTCTTCAGGATACAAGCATGTTGCAGTTTCATGCACATGGGTAATAGCTGGTTTCTGTAAAATTCCAGACCTAAGCCAGCTGCCAAGTTAAAAGATCAAATCAATTACTCAGAGTACCCAATGGGTAATCCTAACTACTTCATAATCAGGATCAGTTTGTTAGAAAAATACATTATTCCACAAACAAATTCCTTTTATCGACAGGCTGTGTTCTAGTTTAGACATAGCAGCGTAGGAATTTTAATGCTAGCTGTATTGTGTTAGTTGGTTAACCGTGGGAGCAATTTAATCTCTGGGAGCCTTTATTCTCATATCAGCTTCCAGGCTTAATGAAGGCCTTTGCCATGTAGATGTTCTGTGTATGTTCCCTAACACATTTTCTGAAACTCAAGCATCCTCTTCAAACTTGTCTCCTGATGTGTATATTCTCTCTTTTCCTTCAGGTGGTGTATCAGCCACACCCCCTCAGCCAGGACCATGGAGCCCCCCACCATCTTTAGTCTTCAATCAGCCCCCTTCAGTGGTCCCAGGAGCTATTATGGGTGGTCAACCTTCAGGATTTGGTCAGCCGCTCCTTTTTGGCACAAGCCCAGCTGTTCCAGGTTGGAACCAGCCTTCATCCTTTGCAACTTCAACTTCCCCTCCAGCCCCTGCTGTTTGGGGCCCTGTAGCATCCACAGCAGCTAATGCTTGGCCATCAACGACATCCTTGGGGAATCCTTTTCAGAGCAATATTTTTCCATCTCCTGCTGTGTCAGCCCAGTCTCCTACTAGGCTCCCCTCTCTCTTGGTTGCTCCTCCTCAGCCACCTCCCAGAACTGCTGCTGCAAAAGACATCGCCAATGATGCCTTTACTGCCTTAGACCCACTGGGGGATACAGAAGTTAAGGAAGTGAAAGAAATGTTTAAGGACTTCCAACTGCGGCAGCCACCTGTACCTGCAAGGAAGGGAGAACAGACTTCCTCTGGGACTTCCAGTGCCTTCTCCAATTATTTTCACAGCAATGTTGGCATTCCTCAAGATAATGTAGACCATGATGACTTTGATGTTAATCAGCTGTTGAGCAAGATCAATGGTAAGCTACTTGCTTCTCCATCCACTGTATCAGCAAGTGTTCCCACAGTCTTATGGGCCACAGAGTCCTTCAAAAGAACCCATTAGACCCAACAAAAGTCTTGCTTTTGTTTCATTTCATGATCAGTGGTTATGAAGATAGCTTGACCATTTAATTTATGGCCAAGGAAGGCTTTTTTTTTTTTAAGACTTAAGGGCTGGGATAATGCTGCCCTCTAGTGACAGTTCTTAAAAGTGCTGCCAAGAGCTTGTGATAGTTGGAGGACTGTAATAAAAAACTGCATCCATACTTCATGACCTTAAGGGAGATCTTAAGTGAATCTGTTCCATTTCAAGAAAATGTGTGTGCTTCCTCTTCTGAGAAGGGGTGAATTTTCCTGTAATGATCATTGGGGGGTCCTGGTATTTGCTAGTGATTTTTGTTCCACTTGTAAATTTCCCCATCCAAAGTATGGAACTAGAATTCAAAGGTAAACCTGATGGGGGACTTGTGCATATACTTGAGGGGAGCATATCCACTGACTGGGTTTTTCTCTCCTTTTAGAACAACCAAAGCCAGTTCCCATACAAGGTGCCCTGCCAGTTACCAAATCTGCTGACAATGCATTTGAGAACCCTTTCTCTAAAGGTTCTTTCAGTTCATCACCACAAGCCCCTGTAAGTATGAACTGCTAGAAGTTGTTCCAAAGTACATGCCATATACAGCTACCATCTCTTGAATTAACCTTGCTTTTATAATAACTTTTTGATGGTAACACATGTTTAACTAAGATTTATCTTTGAGAACTAGCCCAGTATAAACATTAGTGCAAATGGGGGAAGAATTATTTTTGCAGGGACTACTATCTCCTGAGTTTGAGAAATGAATATCATGTAGCAAAAGTCCTTCAATGTATTTAACTTAACTTGGTTCTTGAAAGCATTTTTTGAAGAAAATTGAGCCAAAATACTCTAAAAAAAAAATCTGTCAATGATTTCAGTTCTTAGTTTCCCACCCATGGTTCAATAGGTCATAAAAATACCACTTCCTATTTTGGGTAGGTGAATGTACCTGAATTTTAATGATAAAGTATGTATCACCATCTACAAGCAGACAAACACAAGTCATTGTAGACCCATAAATGTCTGATTGGTCCATGACCTAAGTGGTTTTAAAGGAATTTGAGAAGTCTTAAATTCTAGGTTTTTTACTTATAACTGTGACTGTACTTATTGAACAGATGATTTTATCTCCATAGATGGCTCCTCAATCCATAGTTCCTGATGTATATAGAGATCCTTTTGGAAATCCATTTGCGTAACTTCTGTAAGTAAAAGATCCTACTAAACTTATTTGGGGCTGGTTGGTATGGAAAGGTGGCACAAATTTTAAATTTAGAATTGAGAAGAGGTTAAATACTTGTAATTTAGGAGTAGTAGACATGAAAATCTATATTTAACCAATTAAATACTGACTTGGTTGGACATTAAAGAACAGAATTTTTATGTACATCAAAAAATGGTAATATACCCCTAAGGATATGGATTTCTATCATATCATATGTTTTTGATGTTTCAGTTCTGTAAAAATAATACAAAACAGCAATCTGGCTTTTAACATTGATATTAAGGGGATTGCAATGCTTACTAGTAATAACTTGGTTTCCTATGGAAGGTTCAAATTCTGAAGACCTTCTGAAGACACCAAGCAAGCCAGCTAGACAGACAGATGATGACCACAGCTCTTCTGCCTCCTTAATCAATATTTATTTCTTTGAAAGGGGCTTCAATTAAAGTTAGTATGAAAAAGTCTTACAGGATTAAATCCAAAAGTGATGACAGCTGCTAATATCTCCTAAGCAGTGTAAATTCAAAATGGGTCTGCAGGCTGATTCTTCTCTCTCCTGGCCTTTATTCTAGACAAGGTATTAGTTGGAACCACCTTCAACTACAACTCTGTGAGGGCTCAGTGTAATCCTTTCTTTCTCAAAAGTAATTGGCAGCAATTGTGTTCTGATCTTCAAGTTGATAGGGAAAAGGAGACTGATTTCCACCTTAGAGCTCTTCTGGGAGGAGAGCAATGGAACAAAAAGAATCCAAACTAATTTTTCAGTCTTGCCCCATCCAAGTGGAACTACTAAAATGTCTTGACCCATTTGGAAGTATTTTAAATAGATACCTGAAATCTGACATTAACAATAACATTGAGTTTATTTGCAATTTGGAACAGTCTCCCTCATCTTAGTTATACAGTTAAGATAGCAGTGTTTTTTAAAGTGCTGCTTCATAAATTCTGCTTCAAAAACTTGGTGAGATTGTTAAAAATGCAAATTTCTGGGCCCCACCCCAACCCTAAGGAATCCCCTTCTGGTGCTGGTGATTCTAATGTTAATGAAGTCATGCGGTAGGGACTGAAGGACTAGAATAACCTCATCCCCACCCTTCTCTAGAGGGGAAGAAATAGAAAAGAATTCTCTAGGGGTCAAGGAGGATTGTTTGGACTGAATTGAATTGCCTGGAAATTCTCTTTGGAAACCCTTTCTTCCTTTGGTCTTGAAGGAGGGCTAGTTTACAGCCAACCTACTAAATTAGATTGGGTGGGGTGAACCAAGTTTAGCATTATTGAACACACACATCTCACTTGTTCTAGATTTACTGTCTTAATCAATCTTCACATCAGCCCTAGAAGATACTATTACTGACATTTTTAACAATGACTTGATACTTAAACATTGGCAGTCGATCTATAAATTTTAACCAGGTTTTTTCTTCTCCATACTTCTTTAGGAACTTGGTATGCTGATGATCCAGAGGAACAAAAAGACTGGCTTTTGTAGTAGTCAAGGACAAAGCTAATAGCCAGATGTGTCCTGACTTCTGCCCTTGCTCCAGCTTTGACATATTATCTGTTGCCTTATTTCTGGCTGCTGCCTCTTCCACTTGTAAAATGCCTTTCACTTTCTGTCTAGGTTTAAGGTGAACTGAGTCTATGGCTTTAAATTAAGAAGCTAAGCTCTCTAGCTTAGATATAAATGAAGTAGTTTCCCTGCTTGATCCCTTCCTATTGTGTCCCTAGAACCTTCTAGAACACTCATCCATGTATCGTGATTTGGGAGATCTGGACATCTAGCCACTACAAACCCCTCAGATTATACTGTTTTGAATAAATTTTCAAATCCTTACCATTCAAAGTTGTTTGGGGTTCTGTTTTAAGGTATAAAATCTAAAGATTGTAGTAGAACAAAGCACCTTTTAAAAGAAATCTTGCTTCGGACCATCACAGAATTTTTAAAGTAAAACTGAAGCAAGTCCAACTTCTTTAGGCACTTTGAATCTAACAGATGTGGCTTCTCCTCTTTCCAAAGCTCAAATTTCTCCCCAGGGCAAAAGTGTCCTTTTCCCACCTCTTGCTAGCTATTGCAAATGAGGGAAAAGCTGGTGTCTCTTCTCTCCTTTGCCCTTTCATTCTCTTTTCCATCACCTTTGCTCCTGAGCTCATACAGCATTACCTCCTTTTCACATGCTAGAGGGCTCTAGGAGGGAAAAACTCTTAAGGATTCTCAGATCTGGAACCTCTTTACCTTCTCAGTAATTAGAATTGCAAATAGATACAACCTTTATCCTTCCTATGGAGTAGAAGGTCATCTTCTCCAGCTGAAGTTCTTGAAGAGCAGTTAGTATTGATGAGCAACTGAAGTCAACTCAGCAATGAAGGACTGTATTCTGAAGAGCATCCCATCAGGAAGCTAAATGTGATTGTGCCAAACATATTAGGTGCTTATTTGGGGTCATAATAGCCCTTTATCAAGTAACTGGAAAACTTTCTTAAAGCCACAGTCTTGTTATTAGTAGGTAGATAAGTGGAAAAAGCAGTATAACAAATATTTGTTGTCACTTAAATATGTCTGCAATACTTTTTCCCCTCATGAGTGTGGAAATTTTCCCATTTCGTTTTCAGTCCTGTTGTTAGCACAATTCTAAAGAGTATGTTCTTGCCAAACTGAATTTTTTTTTAGGAGGGAGAGGGGGCTTCTAAATGTTGTCTCTTAACCGTTAATGCTCAGGTTCTTGTGGATGTTAATCAGTCACATACAATATTACTTTTTGGTGAAAGAAGAAGGTGACTGCTAGGGATCTAAACAAGGTGGTGACTCATGAACCTCTATTGATTAGCTCAAACCAGTCTGCGCTAAAAGTCCTGTGCTTAAATGTTTAGTGGTAAGAACTGAACATGTATGGCATAATTTTCCATCCAGCTTCCTACTCAGTCATTGTAATACAGACTTGACATAGCATTTTAAATGTCCAAATACTGAATATGCTAAAATGGAGGCGACTATTTCTAGATAATTGAATTTTTGAAAGTGATGTTCAGCCACACAGCTGTTTTGTATGTACTTATTTTCTCTTGTGCACTTTTCTGTATACAAATCTATAAATATACTCATTTTAATAAACTGGAATGACAGAATCTCATGTGTTAGCATCAGTTTATTATAATATTTGATCCCTGCTTTGGGTTGACGTTAGGGATAGATATAAGTACACCAGTCTAAAGTGAGCAAATGTTAGCAAAAATACATTCTGAATTGTCACAAAGATAATGAAATAGGTCCATGAGTAAGTTATCATCTGATCACTTTCAACACCTTGTTCTCCTCTCTCAGACCCACTCATCTCCCTTCCAGGGAGTTTCTAGTGGAAAAGATCTGCCCCAGAGTAACCTTAACTGGCATTCGTTAGTGCATCACTTATTCATGCCTTTTACCCATTGCCTCCTGTTACCAAGCAAGGGCTCATTGCCTGCTGCTCACAGAAGTCAATGCTGTAATACCAGAATTTTGAGAAAAGAGTTGTATTGTAGGTTAGCCAAGCAAGGAGACAGAAGGAAACCTCACGTATGTCTCCCTGAGTTTAGTGAGTTTAGGAATTTTATGGGATTCAAACAAAGAAAGGTGGAGATAATGACATTATGTTGGCATAAATTGGTTATGTTTTGGCTAGTTAATAGGGAGTGTGCAAGGGTGAGTGCAAGAAACCCTTGAAAACTGATCAAAGTTAGCGGGGGTAAGCACAAACTGGCTGTAAATGAGGGCCGCAAATGATGGCCAAGCATCCAGTTCTAGCAATATTATAGATCACTCAGTTAACATACAATAGCAACTACAATAACAAGCAAAGGAACGGAGATTGGCTGTAAATGAGGGGCAAGGAAAGCATCTGGTTATAGCAGTGTTATAGGTCAGTTAACACAAGATAATAACTACATTAGCAAGTAAAAGAAATAAGCTAGTAATAACTACAATTACAAGTATATCTCTGCTATAGTCAGAGGTCTTACGCCCCTTCTTCTTTATTTAATTATTTTTTATCCTCTCCTATAAAACAACTGTGCAGACTAGTCCAGCCTAGTGCACTCAGGAGGGCTACCTGGGGAAGAGCATGGGCCCGTGAAGACTGGCGTTTTTAGCACTAGGATACTCTTATGCTCTCATGTAGTATAGAAGTTTATAGTTTTATTTTAAAAAAAACCTGGCTCCATAGAGAAGAGGATCCCAAGGCAGACCTTGCTGTACACAGAAATCTAGGTGTTAAACTTAACTTCTGTAAGTAGTACGACAAATTCGGTTTAGTCATGAGCTAGAGTTTACCATCATGGAATGGTTCAGGGCTACTGCCTTACCTACTCCCTGCTTTTACTTTGTTTTGCTGTTTGTTTGTTTCCCCTTTTTCTTTTTGCCCTTAACTGAAGCATCTGGTCTTTTTCTGATTTTTCTGACAATAATGAAAAGAAATATAGAGAAAAAGACTCCACAGAGAAAAAGCTTCCAGGAGAGTTGAAAGCAATCTATGGATGAGCTGGAAAAGGCTTTTGATGCGAATGTGTTACACAAATTATCTGGCTTATCCAGGTGCTTTGCAGCCTGTCTAACCCATTGTGCTTATGTGCTGTTTCCTTGTGGCTTATCCTTAAGATCTTGCCAGAGGTTAACACTCACTTATGTGGAAGAGGGGATGGGAGTGGGGTAGACATTCATTCATTTTAGTTCTGTGTTTACCAAGTGGAGGGAAGTGCTTACTAAGTTATAGCTGCAAACAGGTCTAAATTATCCCAGGAAACAGATCTATCCTTATGTTCTCTTTAGTAGCCATGGTAGTCACACCTGTATGCCAGAAGTTCAGCTTTTCACAGTAATCTCTTATCCCTGGAAGAGGATTTCATTTTGGTATCAAATATATCAAAGCTAAAAACTGAACAGTGTGCCCCTGAATTTCTCACATACAGATAATAAAAAGGGAGAGGGCATTGATTTTTTCTAGATAATCTTGTATGTGTGGAGTGTTTCACCATTTATGGAAAATACCTTAGTTCCCTTGGATACCATAATCCCATGGGGCATTATGTTTCATCACACGCTAGCACATTAACCAATCTCCATGCTTTAAAAATGGCTGCAATATGCTCAGGCTTTGAGTGGTTTCTGTGGTATTTTATTGTAAAACCATGTATTAGAGTAGATCTTTTTTAGCCAGTGATTTCAAATCCCTCCATAAAAACATTAACCCCAGTGTCTAGAGAGAGCCAAATATAGTGATTCTGTGTCTTTCCTGTGCTGAAATCAGGGATGGGGAAAGAAACAGGAGAGGAAAATAACTTAGAAGTTTGGCTGACCCTGGAAAACCTGATGCGTGAGGACTGTAATTCATATTCATGGAAGTGTTCAATACAAACTCAACTAGTGAAAGCTAGGAGCTTCCACAAAGTCCCTAGTAAATATTTAAGCTATTGTCAATGAGGAGATTGGTAAATAATAAAAGGCCTAATTCTTACCGGGAAATGGTGTGTTTTAACGTACTCCCTCAATTAAAAAATAACTAAAACTCATGTCCTAGGTCAACATGCCAAACTTGAACTTCCACAAAAGTGTGTACCAACAGCAGCAGCTCTGTTAACATGTCCCCATTACAGCCCTGCTGATGGACAAGAGCCACCAATTTGTCATCTTATCTAATGAGTCACCCAGCCTCTCCTTTGCCCTTGCTTCTCTGGAATTAGGTACTTAATTATTAAACCTCTAACATGTGCGAGGTACAGAACTGAAATCATACTCACAGGGGCTACTCACACAGCCGACCTTCTGCAGTGATCAAATATGAGAACATTATATAAAAGAAGAAGAAAAAATGCCCAACTCTAAATGTCTTCATGACTATACTTTCCTCTTAATGTTTATTGTGGAGTTTTGTGTCAATTCTCTTCCTTCATTTTACTCCAATCATTATTATTTTACCTTAACTCTAAGAAAGGGGAATTATTCCTGTTCTAAAAGTTAGAGGGGACCTGACTGGGTGGAGTTGAGGAGCTGACATTTCTACCAGGTACTTAGTTACACTGATTGATCATTTTGTTTGGGGGAGCAGGTAAGAGGAGTGTGGCTAAAGGAGAGGAGGAGGAGGAAGAGAATGGAAGGGTTGATATCACATTTGTCTCCCAGCTCCCTTCTCTGTTTTGGGCCCTGATAGTGAAAATGATAGAAATGATGATAGACCCTAGGCACAAGGTGGCAGTTCATAGCCATATGTCAACTAGGAATGAATGGACTACAAGTAATGGAAAGAAAGGCTCACCATGGCTAAAATTAATAGAGGGTTATTTTTCTCACAAAAAAAGATCTAGGTTGATGCTTCTGGTGGTGTTTCAGTGTCTCAACAAGGCCCTCAAGGACATAGACTCTCTCTTAGCTTCTCACTCCATTTGTGTCCTTTTAGCTCTGTTCTTATGTTCTCATGTGTGTTCCTTAATGGTCTCCAGGAGAGAAGAAAGGGAAAAAGTAGTACCACCATGTCTGCTTCTCACATTAGCTATGCTGTTACTGCTGACGCTAAACAATTTCCAACACTGTATTTCCTTTACTTGTTATTGTAGTTACCTTAACTGAGTGGTTTATAACATGGCTGTAACACTGCAGGTACCTGAGCCCACGCCTGCGCACTTCCTACAAACGGTGATTGAAAATGATTGAATGGGAAGCGGCTGTGGCTCAATCAGTGGGGCTCCCGTTTGCCATATGGGAGGCCCCGGGTTCAGTTCCCGGGGCCTCCTGGTGAAGGCAGGCCCGCCCGCATGGCGTGGTTAGCTGACCCAGCGAGCACAAGCAGCAAGGGGGGGATAAATGAATAAATAAATAAAATCTTAAAAAAAAAAAAAAAGAAAATGATTGAATGACGCCTGCCCTGCCAAGGAGTACCCCACTCTGATCTTTATGCTGAAGATGGATTCTCTTAACAACCAATTATATATGCCACCTAGGATTCCATCACTAACCCCTCCTCCCCTTGTTCAGATCCCATAAAAATCCTAAGCCTTTCCAACTTGGGGAAAGACAGATTTGAGCCATGACCTCCTGTCTCCATGCCATTAAAATTCTTTCTTTTCTCAAAATCCCGATGTCATAGTATTGGCCTCTGTGTGGGCCCCTGTGTGGGCTGGTCAGCAAGCCCTTGCTCAGTAACAACATCAGGCATTCAGTTTTCCCAAGACTTCCTGGTAGACTTTAGCTTATGACTCATTGGCGAGAATTTGGTCACATGGTACTGCTAGGTGTAAGGGAGGCTGGGAAGGCAAGCATTTAGCTTTACCCTCTTCTATGATGAAAGTAGTTAAGGAAGAGGCAGGACTGGCTACATAATTTGCAGCACCTGGGGCAAAATAAAAATGTAGGGTTCCTTGTACAAAAAGCAGGGGAAAGTGCCCTTAAAGGCACTAAAATATAAAGCTTTTTCCTTTCTCTTGCAAGCTCTCTCTCAAATTGTTACAGTGTATTTTATTTGCTACTTTATGTTATTCTAAGTAAAGCATAGTTAAATTTTAAATATTTAGCATGATTTTACCACTAATCTTTAACTCATATGTGGAATCACCAAAGTTACACAGCTCAGACTTCACAACTCATATATACATATGTATTTGCATGTGTATTTCATTCTTACCAGAACAGTGGAAATGCTGCACAAAACTAACTCAATTCTTTTATTTCACTTCTTAATACATGTCCATACTACCAACACTCTAATTTCAGCTCACTGATGAATAAAGAAAGACTAAAAAAGAAAAGGAACTATGTATGGGCTGTCCTATCTTCCTGTCCTTCGGTGTCATTATTTTCAGCAAAAGTGGCTGGCTAATCCAGCAAAGTAGCACTAGCAAGAAGAGATAGAATAGTGTTTCTTGGTCATTTGTTTTTCTTACATGTAACTCAGTGGTTGAGAACTTGCTACCCGTGTACAAGGTTCTGGGTTCAATTCCCGGTACCTCCTAAAAGAAAAAAAAAAACAAAAAATAGTTTCTAATATCTAAACAAACACACAAACTTATCTATATTTGGGAAGCGGCTGTAGCTCGGTGGTTGAGCGCCTGCTTCCCATGCTTGAGGTCTGAGGTTCAATCCCTGGTACCTCCTAAATTAAAAAAAAAAAAGGAAGAAGCAAGTTCTGGTTCAAATGGAAAAATGGAAAGTATGGCCTCTTGGGGCTGTCAGCACCCACCTCTTACTCAGTCGTAGGCACAGCGCACTTACCTCATACTCACTTTGAGCCTCCCTGATCTCCCACACACTGTGGGCCCTCCTGATTTCTGTGCTCATGGGCAACACAAACACTCTTTGCGAATGGAAGAGCAAGGAATAGGGGACACGTTGTGCCTATCCCCTGGTCCTGCACATGCTCTATCAGCCTTCACTTCCAAAACACAAACTCAAGCACAACGTTATTAAGAATTCCAAGGTGGCAACAGCATTAAACCAAGCATGAGATTTTTCTGTGTACTGAGTCCTGTGCTACTATACAGGTCTGCACGCCCATGAAGCTGGCACTGGGAAGAGGGCCTTGGAAATAGGTGATGAGTTAGCCAATGGGTCTTCCACATGTCAGGGTGATAGCTTAACCCACAGTTGGCAAACAGCAGTCCTTCCACCCATCCACCCCCAAGTGCATGGCAACATAGCATGCTCAGAGCAGGAGAGAAGAATACAGGCATAGTCAGTGATTTTCATGTTGTCCTAATTTCCTTTACATTATAAATATGAAACCATCCTGCTTCTGCTCACAGTCAGGGTAGGTGAGTTTTTTACACAGGCAATGAAGAAGGTTGATCACACATGTGCATTCTATATCAGTAACATAATGTTGTATAATTTCATCAAAATCTAATCTCCAATAGTATCATGCTCTTAATGAATTAGATAAAAAACTATGTATTAATGGCACACAACTTATTTTGTACTGTGCTACTTTATTTCTTCTTCTCTTCATCAGTTCTTCAGGCTTTATAAAGCCTCTAAGTGGTCATGACTTTCTGTGTGAATATTCATCTTTAAATTTGACAAACGCAAATCCTTGTACTGTAGAGATTGGAAACTGACCAGGTGACCAGAGAGCCACAGAGGCTTCTGCAGTTCATTAATGATAAGCACAAAACTCCAAGACAGGGAAAAGCACAAATCCATAAGAAGCAAAAATGAAGAAGACAATGTGGGACCAGCAACAGGATTAAGTGCCTGACTTAAATCACATGTAATTGTTGACCATCCCTCTCCCTAGGGAGCATGTCTGGAGAAGACAAACGTACTGAAACAGGGTCAAGCAGTTGCTCACACTACAGTTCTGTGTGACCACATTTTTTTTTTCCTTTCCTTTAATCTGATCTTATCACAAGTTAGCACTCTGCTGGGTGAGGGCACCAAAATGTAGCTGGGTCAATTCAGTAATTAGGACTTCCTTTATAGGTAATGCATTCCCTTTTGGATATATGCCCAGTGTTTCAGATTTCTTCTCCTCTTGCTCTTCTCCAATATATTAGTTTCCTAGCTCTGCCATAACAAATAACCACAAACTAGGTGGCTTAAAACAACAGATTTTTCTTTTCTCACTGTTCAGGAGGCCAGAAGTCTGAAATCAAGGCATTGGCAGGGCTGGTTCCTTCTGGAGGCATTGGGAGCGAAATCATCCCATCCCACTCTCCTAGCTTCTGGTGGTTGCCAGCAATTCTTGGCATTCCTTAGCTTGTAGACACATTTCAATCTCTGCTTCATCTTTGTGAGTCCTTCTCTGTGCTTCTGTGAGTCCTTTTCTGTGTCTTAGAAGTACAGAAGTACAGAAGTACAGTCTCATTACATTTAAGGACTGTCCTAATCCGATATGATCTACTGATCCTTGCCTTAAGGGTCTGCAAAAACCCTATTTCCAAATAAAGTCACATTCTGGGATTCCTGGTGGACACAATTTTTTTTAGGGGGCAGGCACAATTCAATCCACTATACCAAGATGATGTTTAGCCTTATGCGGAGGATAGGGAGGATTGAGAAGGGACTTGGGTCCTCAGATAGGTTCTTCTACTGTCCCCTGGCTCTTCCATGCTTTACAGCATGTACCTCATCATCAGCTCACTACCTGGTTGGTAGCTGTAGCTGAAGCATTTGGTGAAGAATTTATAGTCTGTTCCCTCTCCACAGAGTTGGGGGGTAGGGGTGAGGGGTGCAAAGTGGCCTGGTGGTTTTCCCTGTAGCCTTGACCCCTACCTTGACCCTTGCCAGCACTGTAGACTCCTGATTTCGGACTGTGACTGCCTTTACCTCCTGACTGGCAGTGTTCAGCTCTAGGGCCATATTACTTCCTGGTGGGCTTGCCAGCTACCCTCCCCAGCTCTTGCAAGACAGAGGGAAACTTCTTGATATCCTCTGTGACACATGAGAGTCAAAGAAACCTTGAAGGCCAAAATCAGTGCCTCATTCTCTGCCTAATCACATAGCACAATCATCTTTATTCTGAGTTAACGTCCCCCGTTTTGGGAAAACCTGGAAGTTGTTCTCCCAGAGTCCCAAATGTCAAGGACTGAAACCCTTTGACCTCAACCAACCTAATGTGCTGACTCCATTCTGGAATGTGACCTGAAAGTATTGCTCAAAATACACATCTCCCAGTCTACCTCCCTCACCTTTAGTCTTCCCCTCTCACAATTCCTCTAGGCCAGAGAAACAGGTTTTCCACAATCTCTGTATCATAGCTTGACTTTTCCCTTCTTTTTTGAGTTTCATGGGTGTTGAATTCCCTCTTTATTTCACTGTCTCCTTCCTTGAGTAATAAGCCTCAGGGTTTAGCGTTTAAGGTGCAAAATATCAAGAAAACAAAAATTTTAAAGGAAAAATTATGAAGAATTTAAGATCTGCAAAACATTATCCCCTACAATATTTAGCTGGATTTACATGTTAACAATTTGGTAAACCTATATTAATTTGATTCTCAAATACTTGATTCTTTTTTCCTAAGTCCCAAGTTCCAGAAGCTAAATATGCCTAAAATGACTGAACTTACCTGATCATCCACTCACTATGGAAGTTTCCATTATGAGCCTGCTTAACACTTTGTAAGCTTTCAATAATATTAATGCAATAAAAAGGTGAAGGATGACTTCCCAAGTTTTGGAAATAGAAAGACAGGTGAGTGGTACCTCATTCACTAAAATACAGAATATAAGAAGAAGAGCTTCCTTGATCAAGGACAGAGAAAGAATATGTTTGGTTTTAGACACAGTAAGTTCAGTTTACCATAGGCAAAGCAAAGTCTACCTGAGATTTCTTAGGAGAACTTGAAGACCATTAAGCTGGAAAGTAACACAGTAACTGTTGCCAAAATGGCGGAGCAGGTGTAGCTCAGTGGTTGAGCACCTGCTTCACACGTAGAAGGTTCCAGGTTCAATCTCCGGCACCTCCTCAAAAAAAAAAAAAAAAAAAAAGATCACTTCCAGGAATCTACTCACAACAGGGACACAGAAGATTCTGGTAAAGGGACTTCTACAGACCACCTCTGAAACATCTGGGTCTGGGTAATAGGCATGATCATAAGAGCAAGTAAGAAAAGAAGATATAGACTGACAAATAAAGAGGACAGAGGACAGGCTCCTGAGGAACACCAGCTTTTATATGCTGGGCAAGGAAAAGGACATTCTACACATTGACAGAGCTGAGGAGATCACGAAAGAGTGAGCCAGGGTGCTGCCCACAAGAATGCTGAAGTAACGAGAGCAAAGGCTGGAGTTTGAGTGGAGAAGGGGATATAAGACTGTCAAAGGTTTCAGTGACTGTTGGCAGTCAAGAGTGTCACTGAGAGAACAGACGTAGCTCAGTAATTGAGCACCTGCTTCCCATGTACAAGGTTTGATCCCTGGTACCTCTTTAAAACAAGCAAACAAACAAAAAACCAACTCTCATTGGTGAGCAGATGTAGCTCAGTGGTTGAGTGTCTGCTTCTCATGTACAAGGTCCTGGGGTTCAATCCCCGGTATCTCCTAAAAAAAAAAAAGAGTGTCACTGAACTGAAGGGTAGGAGAAGGCATAGCCAGATTGAGGGCTTCAAAGGAGAAGGGGATTGTGCAGAAACTTCCCTTAAAATGAAGCACTGCAATGCAAGCAAGTGGGTTCTATGCAGGTCCTTGTGATGTAAACAACTCTGAGCTGCAAGAATCTTTATTACTGTAAAGGGATAGCCAGGCTTACACCACCCCCACTGAGCTTCACAATGAACTGGAACAGCTTCATGGAGAAATTCTTCTCTTCTTCATTAGAAAAGAGCTGTAATGAAAATGGCACAGACCCAGCAGTGAAGAAAACTGGGATCTGGCACTCCCTCTGCTCCTGGCGGTGTGACCTAAGGGGTGTCATTTCACCTCTCTAGTCATCATTTTTCCCACCTATATTCATTCATTCATCTATTGATGCAAGTAGTTCACAAATATCCATTGAAGCTTCATATGTGCTAGGCATCAGGCTGGATGTGAGAAGCAAACAAGACACACCTAAAAGTAAGGGGTCTGAAACCAATGGTGATCTCTAGGTTTCCCTACCAAATGACACTAATTATGTCCACTTAGTGCATACGTTGTGAATGAGCACTAAAATTTCCTTGCAGTATTTTAAGATCCCTGGATTACATGGAATTCAGTTATGGAGTTATGGAATGAGACAATGGTTCCCAATTTGAGAGTCCATGAAATTACCAAGGCTGGGATTTCAAAAACCTGTTTCCATGACTTTAAAAAAGTCAAGTGGAAATTACCCTCAACACTTGTCTATCACCTCAGGAAACACTAAAGGTTTTTGCCTGCTGATCAGAAGTGCTAAAGTATAAGTATGTCTAGCTTCTAATTAGAAGTTATGTTTAGCCTGAACCACAACAATAAAATATAACTTCTACAGAGCAATTCAGAATAGCCTCCCATTCAAGCCAGTCAGCCAGGAAAAATTCCATCCCCCTTAGGACGAGTCAGTTTCCAATGAGGGAAGTGATTTTTACATCTCCAGTCATACCTACCTAGCAAATCTAATGATCACAAACTCTAATCAATTAGCAGTAAGTCTAATTAGCATAAAGCCTACCCTCATCAAGGTCACTTTCTCGGGCTCTGGGTGGACATGAATTTTGTGGGAACACTACTTGTCGTGGTTGTGAAGGCTGCTGTAACAAAGTACCACAGACTGGTTAGCTTAAACAATAGAAATTTACCCTCTCACAGTTTTGAAACCTAGAAGTCCAAAACCAGGGTGTGGCAGGATCATGCTTCCTCCGAAGTCTGTACTGTTCCAGTTTGGCTTGAAGGCAACCGGTAACTCAGTCTCCACCTCCAGCACACGACCATCTGTCTCCTGCCTCCTCCTCCTAATGGGTCCAAATTCCCTCTGCTTTTAAGGACTGCTGTCATGGTGGGTTCAGGCCCACCCTGATTCAGTGTGGCCTCACTTGAACTAACAGCATCTTCAAAGATCCCATATCCAGACGAGTTCACACCCATGGGACACGGAGTTAGGACTTGACTATGTCCTTGTGGAGGACAGGATTCAATCTGTCACACTGTCAACCCAGTCTAAGAGTTTGCTTGGAGCTTTCAAAATTATCCACTATGCCTATTAAGAAACGCCAGGTTTTTAAATGTGTTTTATGCTTTACCTTACCCAAATGGAAATAACCCACACTGCTCATTTTCAGACTAGGGGGGAAAAGTTGGAAATCTGTTTTGCCTCCCTTTCAAATTGTACAGTTCTTTCACTAATTTTGACTTTCTGTCTCTATGAGAATCATCCACAGGCCTTTCATCCCCAATTACAGACTTCCTTATCCCTCTCCCAGATTCTCCCAAGGTGAGAAGCGCCGTTTATTACAGTGCTGCTAATCTTAGTCAAGTTATCATTCATATACTCATTTCCCAAATATACTCATCAACATGAGAAACCAGCAGGCCAAGAATTAGGAAACAACTCTCTTTTGAGTGCAGCCCAAATCAACAAAAACCCTGACTCAGACAATTAATGATTAACCCCACTCCAGAACGCTACCTCTTTGCAAATAAATGCCTTAGGTGACCAGCCTTGCCACCCCACTCTGGCTGCCTGAGAAGAGCAGCATGTCTGCCAGCCAGATTCTTGCCTGTGCAATATGCATTTTAGAAATAAGTGTCCTGACGGCAGAATCTACTCCAAGGTAAGTTGATTGCTTTTCTGATTGTCTCTGGAATATCACTGTGGAATCTGGAATTTCAAGGTCTAGTTCAAGTTGGAACAAGTTCTCTGTGCCTTGACTGCAAAATGGTGATGATGACAGCACTTACCCGTTTCTGTGAGCCTTAAAGTATTATATAAGTACAGTACTTGTAACATCTGTGCCTGGCACATGGTAGAACTCAATACATGCCAAGTATTTTTTAAAATAATCACGTTGCTCTTACTTTCACTTTGATGTCCTTTCCTGTTTAGGGGAGAGACGGGTGGAGCACATCTGGTCTCCAGGGGCTAGTGCGTGGCTGCTGACAGTTCCTCCTATGCCACAGCTGCAGTGAGCGATTGCCACTGAAGAACGGCTGACTGACGAGTGGAGGGGGCGTTTCTTATCGTTTGAGGACGAATGTGGCAGTGAGGGGTTGTGCCGGGGGCATCGTGTCTCATGTTCTTCGAGGTAGAAAAGAAATGTTTAAAATTATTGTGAGAGGGGACGGATGTGGCCCAAATAGTTAGGCGTTCTCCCACATTAAGGAACCCAGGTTCGATCCCCGGGACCTCCCGGTAAAAAAAAAAAAGAAAAAAAAAAATTATTGTGAGAGTAGAATAATAGCTCAGAGAATCGTCCTGGAGCCAGGCTGCCTGGGTTTGGTTCCTGGCTCCACAGCTTCCTAGCTCTGTAACCCTAAGCAAGTTTCTTTACTTCCTTAAACCTCGGTTTCCTCACCTGTAGCATGGGAATAATAATATGACCTGCTGCGAGAAATACCTGAGATAATCAGTGCATAGTGTCAGGCAAGTGTTAAGTGCTCTATGAGTGCACCTTTTTTTTTTTTTCTTTTTAATTTATAGAAAACACTTTCACATGGTTCAAAGATATAACAAGGCATACACTGAGACGTGTTGCTTTTCCCACTCCTTAGCTTTTTGTAAGGATTTGTGATTTACACGGAAATATTTAGAACACTCCCCTCTCCCACCTCACCCACCCCCATGGGCAGCCACCTTTATTCATTTCTTGTGTACCCTTCCAGTATTTCTTTACATAGATCAAAGCATAAACTCATACAGAATCTTATTCTCCCTGCTTCTTTTTACAAAAGATGTCATAGTATAAACAGTATTTTGTACTTTGCTCTTTTCTTTTTCCTTAACAGTATATCCTGGAGACCTTGCCCTTTCTGGATAGAGGAAGCTTTCTCATTCTCCTCACAGCTGATTAGCTTTCCATTGTGTGGATATATAGCTCAGATAACCAGTCTCTTATTGTTGAACATTTGGGTTTTTTCCAAACTTTTGTACTATAAATAATGGTGCAATGAATATCCGTATTCATATTTCATGTTGTAAGTGGATTGGTGTACCTCTAGGATTAATTCCCAGAAGTGATATAGCTGGGTCAAAAGGTAGATACCTTTGTAACCATGCTAAAATTGCCCAATGGGCCTCCGTGGGGTTTGTATTATTTTGCACTTTCACTAGTAGGGTATGAGAGTGCTAGTATATTTCTCCATCTCCTCCTCAACAGAAGTAGAACAATTTGGAGGTCTTTAACCAATCTCATACCTGAGAAAATGGTGTCTTGGCATCTTTTTAATATGGCTTTCTCTTATTATGCGTCAGGTTGCGTATCTTTTTTTAGGTTTAAAGGCCATATGTATGCTTTTCTTTGTGAACTGTGGATGTCCTTTGTTCGTTTTTCTATTAAATCACTTGTCTTTTTCTTATGGATTTCTAGGAAAACTTTATAAATTAGTCCTTTATCTCTGATGTGAATTACAAATATGTTTTTCCAGATTGTCATTCATCTTTTGACTATATATGTGCATAGATGGTGTGCTTTTAGTATAGTTACAATTTTCATAATTATTTTATTCTTGACTTTTCAAATCTTTAAGAAATAGCACTAAACAGGGAGTTTGAAGGCCCAAGAGTGGCTAGGTATGTGGGTTCTAACAAGAAACTCCCTGCGTCTTAATCCCACCTCTGCCACCAGGTAGCTGCTGTGTAACCTCAGGAAAATTCCTTTCCATTTCTGTGTCTCATTTTTAAAAGTGTAAGAATGATAGTAGTAGATATCTCATAGAGCTGATGTAAGAATTAAATGAAATAAAGAATATAAATGCTTTGAAGAGTTTGTGACACAAACTAAATGCTCATAAATCCTAGTGATTATTGTTCAATTTATTTTAATTAAATCTTTCTCAACAATCTAGAAAAATGCCTCAAACACCCATTAATCAAAAAGCTAGGCTTAACTATTAAACTGAAGATATCTAAAATGTCATGGTTTTATTCACCCATGTCTTTAATATTCATATTAAATATAAATTAATAAGTATCTATTTATCAACTGCTACGATCAGTCAAATATGGTCATTCCTTTAGCCATCCATTTAATACAGTAAATATTTACCAAGTTTGCAACATGAGCCAGGCATTGTGTCAGGAGTTTCAGTATAAGGTCCCTTGTCCTCACTGAGCTTACAGACTAGAGAGGAATATATATAAACAAGTAAACAACAATCACAACCAAGATGATGCTAAGGAAGACATCTTACTATAAACCCCACTCCTCTGCCTTATCTTGTAATCTATGCTCCCCAATGTAACAGAGTCAGACTCATAATTTCCCTACACATGGCTCTTCTGCCCCTTTTATTTGAACCTATAATTAGCACTATATTCATTAAATATAGGTCCCAGAGACTTAAATCTTCAGTCTGTCCATATGCCCATTGAGCCCTGAATCTCAGCAGAGTTTGCAACACCCACTCTCCACTTCATCAGACTCAAGAAGGACAACTAACAAAAGGATGATGATGGGCAATGCCCATCCCAAAAAACAGAGTATCTACAACTGCAAAGACAGTTCCATCCATCTGCCCCACGGGATCTAAACCCCCCTCTCAATCAGAAACAGATGGGCATCACCAGCCCCAAATCCTCAAGACTGAGGAATGAACAAACATCAGGGGACCAAAGTAGACTTATTATTTATATTATTCTAGCAATGAAAGAACTTATGACATTGATATAGAGGCAGTGATCAACAGAGGTTCTGAGGGGTGGGAAAGGGAAGAGCAGGTGTAACATGGGGCATTTTTGAGACATTGGAGTTGTCCTGTATGACATTATAATGACAGATACAGACCTTTGTACATTTGGTCAGAACCTATAAAATTGTGTGGTGCAAAGTGTAAGCTATAGTGTATAGACCATGGTTAGTAGCAGTGCTTCAATATGTGTTCATCAATTGTAACAAATGTACCACACTAATGAGGGATGTTGTTGATGGGGAAAGTGGGGAGGGGGAGGGGGGTATATGGGAATCCCCATATATATATATATATATATAATTTTTTTTTTTTCCTTTAAGGAGGTACTGGGGATTGAACCCAGGACCTCATACATGGGAAGCAAGCACTCAACCAGTGGGCTTCATCCATTCCCCAATGAGAGTTGGTTTTTTCACTTTGTTTGTTTTAAGGTGGTACCAGGGATGGAACCCAAGACCTCGTATATGGGAAGCAGGCGCTCAACCACTTGCTCTACATCTGCTCCCCTCCCCATATATTTTCTTTTTCTTTTTTTTTTTTTTAAGATTTTATTTATTTATTCATTTATCCCCCCCTTGCTGCTTGTGCTCGCTGGGTCAGCTAACCGCGCCATGTGGGCGGGCTTGCCTTCACCAGGAGGCCCCGGGAACCGAACCCAGGGCCTCCCACATGGTAAACGGGAGCCCTACTGATTGAGCCACAGCCGCTTCCCCCCATATATTTTCAATGTAACATTTATGCAGTCTAAAGCTTCTTTCAAAATAAAAAAAAAAACACCCCTCCACTTGTGCACTGGCCTCATCTGCTCTACCCCAATCAAAGACTTTGCTCCCATGTTTCTGACTTCTCTGTCTTACATCAATATCTCCCTTTGTATTAAAGTATTCCAGTCAGCTTACAGACATGTTGTAACATTTCCTTTAAATATTGGCTCACTCCTTCTCCACCCATCTCCAATCTGCACCACTATTCACTTAATTACTCAAATAAAAACCTGGAAATCATACTTGACTCCACTCTGCATCATTCTTACATGTAATCTAATAGCAAGTCTTATTAGCACTACTTTCAAAATATATCCCAAATCTGATGACTTCTTACTACTACACTGTGACTCTTCCAGGCCAAATCATCATCATTTCTTCCTGCATCCATTCTTGTCCACTCCACAACAGTCAATTTCCCATCCAACAACCAGAGAAATTTTTTTAAAACACACACATACACATGCATATATATATATATATATATATATAAAACTTTCTAATGGAATCCATCAAGCTGAGAATCAAATCCAAACTCCTCAGCAGGCCACCGGTGCACTTCATGAACTGCTCCCTCACCATTTTTCCAGCCACCTCTTCTACATTCTCCTTTTCACTCACTCTGCTCTAACACCATACATGCTACATGCTGTGCCTCAAACATGCCATCTCTGGGCCTTTGCACTTATTCCCTCATCTTGGAACACACTTCTAGATCTTCACATAGTTTCCTCTTTTTTATATAGAAATATATATTTCTTATTAGAGAAGTTGTAAACTTACAAAACAATCATGTATATTGTGTAGAATTCCCATACAACATCCCTCCACCAATACCTTACATTGTTGTGGAACATTTGTTACAAATTATGAAAGAACATCATCAAACTGTTACCACTAACTATGGTCCATAGTGTACACTTGGTATATTTTTTTCCATACCTCCCTATTATTAACACCATGTATTAGTATTGTTCATTTGTTATAGTTCATGAGAGAACACTCTCATATTTGTACTGTTTTCCACAGCCCATCTTCCACTATATGTTCACTATGTTATACAGTCCCATGCCTTGTACAGTCTATCCAAAGTGTTCACTCAGTGGCTCTCACTTTCATCACAGAGTTGTACAGTCATCACCTCAGTAAATTTTTTAATGTTTTCCTTAGTCCAAAAGAAAAAATCCCATACCTCCCATTATTGATATAGTACCTTTTTTGATATTGATGCAAGAATATTACAATATTGCTGTTAAGTATCATCCATAAGTTACATTAATTATATTTTTCTCATACATCACCATATTCTTACCAACTTGTAATAATGACATACATTTGTTCTAGTTCATAGAAGAACATGTATTTGTACTATTAACTACAATCCTCATCCACTCTGGGTTCACTATGTTATTCAGTCCCTAGATTACTCTCTAACTTTCTTTCAATTGACATTTATATCCCTGGACTATCCCTTTCATCCACAGTCCCATTTATAAACCAGCTGTGTTAGTTATACTCACCTCTTAATTCTCTCAGGAACCTAATCAGATAGCACCTCATGTTCTGGTAAATTTTTGCTATGCACAAACCATACCAAAGCAGTAGCTTAAGATAATAATCATTTATTTTACTTACAAAACTTGAAGTTGACTTGGTGCTCAGTTGAGTCGTTCTCATGGGTCTCCCTCATGGTTATAGTCAGAAGGTGGTTGGGAATAGGGTCATTGTGAAGTCTTCTTCACTCAGGGGTCTATCACCTGGACTGGGAAGACCAAACAGCTGGGGGGCTGGAACAACTGAGTCTCTTTAGGAATCTCTCTGTTTCTCTCCACATGTTGGCTCATCATAGTTAGACTCTACACAAAGTGGTAAAGAGCTCCAGAAGCATATTTCTTAAGATAAATCAGCAGAAATTGCATTAACTTATCTAACCTCACCTTGAAGTCATGCAGTATCACTTCCTCTGCATTCTGCTCATCAAGGCAGTCACAAAGACCCAGCCAGTTTCAAGAGGAGTGCACATATGGAAGAGGAATGCATGCTACAATACGAATGAACCTTGAACACATGTTGAGTGAAATAAGCCACAAAAGGGCTAATATTGTATAATCTCATGTCCGTGAAATAATTGGAATATGTGAATTCATAAAGTCAGAATCTAGAATACAGGTTACTAGGAGCTTGGTGGGGGTGGAGAATGGGGAGTTAATGCTTAATTGGTACAAAATTTCTGTTTGGGGTGATGGAAAAGTTTTGGTAATGGTGGTGGTGGTGGTAGTACAACATTGTAAATGTAATTAATACTGACACCATTGAATTGTATAATTGAACTTAGATAAAATGGGAAATTTTAGGTTGTATATGTGTTACTAGAATAAAATTTTTAAAAAACATAGCTGCACAACACAAAGAGTGAACCCTAATGTAAATTATGAACTATTGTTAGTAGTAAAATTATAATATTGTTTCATCAATTATAACAAAGTTACCACATTAATGCAAAATATCAATAATAGGGAAAACTGGGGGGAGACAGAGTCCATGGGAACTCTGTACTATTTGCATGATTTTTCTGTAAACCTACAACTGCTCCAATAAAAATGAATTTAAAAAAGAGGAGGGCACATAGATCCCACCTTTTGATAGGAAAGGAGTGTCAAAGAATTTGAGGACACATTTTTAAAGCACCATACCTTCTCTGAAAGGGCTCCCCTCACTACCCTAAATTAGAAATCTCCCATCCCACCCCATCCTTATGTCACTCTCTATTCTCTTACCCTGCTGTATTGTCCTTCATATCTCATATGTCTTAGCTGATATTGTACATTAAACTCTCCTTGTTTATTACTTGTTTGTTGTTATACTTGTTTATTTTATCTCCCCACTGGAACACAGCTTCTGTGATCTCAAGGACATTGTCTGCCTGGTGGTTCCAGACACTAGAACAATTTCTGACACATAGTAGGCTCTTGATAAATGTTATTGATTGTTGGCTCACTGGGAGCATATGAGAGAAGTTCTTAAGTAAGACTTGGGAAATCGGGAAAGGTCCTGAAAAAAATTAGAGTTTTGGACATTGCTGCTATATTATCTTTCCATCTTGATAAATTTCAAGAAACAAATGGGCAGATCCATGGGCTAAGAATGCAGCCCTAATTAGCTTGTATGTCTCCACTCAAAGGAGCCATGTTGGCTGATTTATTGACAAAAAGATTCCTTCCTACAGTAGGTGTTCTCCTGCGTGGGTCTACCACAAAGTGTCGTGGAATGTGTGCTGCTTCTTAGGTTTTCTTTCTTAAAAGCTGGCTACTTCTCAGGGCGACGGGAACCAGGCGTACATCAATAGCCCTTCATTTAGTGCATTTCTGGCTGAAGTTAGATCTCCTGCTATGTTGATGTACATCACTTTGATCTAGGAAGTGACTCTCAAGCAGAGATTGAAACACTTGGAGATGTGATTTACTTAATAAACACGTTTCATCTAAGAATCTAGAAAGTGCTTTACAAGTCTTCTCTACTCAGCCTAATAGCTCAGCAGGTGACAGGCTGGTGGTGAGTGTTGTCCATATGCAGTCCTTGAGCTGCAAAAGATTATCTTCCTGGTGAGTTAAAGGGCTGGATAGGAGGTGCTGAGCTTAGAGGGTGAAACATAGAGAAGGAGACATCCTTGATCACTGAAGATCACCCATCTCCTTTCTTAATATTATTTAGCATATTCATTTCAAAAACACCTTCTTTTTGCATGACCTATCATTCCCTCTTAATAATTCCCATGAGTTCTGCCTTTATTGTACCTGGTTTCTGGCCAAACATCCAAGTATTCATGCAATTTTAAGTTTATTTTTCCCTAACTCGGTGTCATTTACATGTAAATTTAAAACAGATCCAGGCAAGAGCCACTGTGTCCAACTGATGTTCTTCACCCAGAGCTTATATATTTAAATATATATATACTTATTAACTTACTGTATCCCAAAATGCCTAAACTTCATCAGGCTATTACATGAAGAAAATATTGAATAAGCCTAGCTATTTCAAAGAGAAATTGAGTTGCGGGGGGAGGCAGCATGGTGGTGGGGGTTGAGAGTGGCAAACACAGGTATAGGTCTCTCCAAGACCACACAACTGAGGATTTCTGTCCCCTTCTTTCACTTCTTTCATTACTTATTCACTTATTCATTCAAAAAATGTCAACCAAACACCTACTATGTTCTAGGCACTTGATATGCAAGCCAAACAAGACAGAACAGTTCCCAACTTAGCCATCATTTTATCTAGAATATAAATTCTATTAGTTTGGGAATCATGGATTTTTAGTTTTTGTTTTGTTTGGGTTTTTTTGTTTGTTTGTTTTTTGCATATCATTTTATCCCCATGCCCAACAAATAGTAACTGATTAATAAATATTCAATGAATGAATAAGTGAGTGAGTAAATAAATAAATTGATTGCAACATATCATTGCAAAAGGGTTTATGACATAGGGAAGAACAAGTTGCTATAAGTGCATGTACATAGAAACTAAATTAGACTTGGAGATTAGGGAAAGTTATCAGAAAAAAAAATTCTGTCCAAGATGAGATCAGTGTGGTGAATAGGGAAAGGTATGGCTAAAGGCCCAAAGACATGAGAAAAAAGTGGCTTTTCTTGGGAATTTTTTTTGTTTTTGTTTTTGTTTTTGTTTTTTTTACCGGGAGGTCCTGGGGATCGAACCCAGGTCCCTCCATATGGGAGACGGACGCCCAACCAGTTGAGCCACATCCAACCCCTTTTCTTGGGAATTTAAAGTTCAATGTGGCTGGAGCTTAGATGGAAAAAGGTAAAGTTGGAGAACTAGGGAGAAGCTAAGCCATGTAGCTCTCTCTAGGCCATGTGTATTAGTTTCCCATAGCCTCTGTACCATGATTTGGAGAAGGAAAAAATGGTAAAAAAATTAAAATGAAATGTCTTATTTTATTCTAAATTGACATGTTCTGTTATGTTAGTTACTCCTCAGAGCCAGTACAAGAGAATGGTACTCCATTGCCCGTAAGTTGCAGAATGAGCCCCTGGAGTGAATGGTCAGAATGCGACCCTTGCCTCAAGGAAATGGTAAGCGTGCACCCTTTTTCCTTTCTGGCCTCCCCACATAGAAACTGTATTGTTGGCATCAGGAGATGACTATGAAGCCATGAACCCTCCCAAATGAGTTCCCAACCCAGAGAGAGAGACAGATGTCTAAGTGCAGGTGGCCAACCTTGCAGGACAAGCTGCATGTTACACAGTATAGTAAGAGTGTCAGAAGAAATCATTTTTCCTTAGAAGATGACTGCAAATCATGGACTGTAAAGCAATACTTTGAGTAACAATAGTGACTGCCTCTACCTCTTGCATGTTAAAACCACTGAAACGTTTGGGTGGTAAGCGCTGCAGTGTTCCAGTGATATGGATGCAGTTTTAGGTCATAATCCTTCTTTGGCATTAGAAACTCTAACCTTTCCAGCTGGTTTTGTGCAGTTTCGTTCAAGGAGAGTTGAGACCTTTGGCCAATTTAATGGGAGAAAGTGTATTGAGTCTCTGGGAGATAGAAGACAGTGTGTACCCACCAAGGCCTGCGACAACCCTGAGGAGGGTTGTGGAAATGACTTTCAATGCGATTCAGGTAATCCTGGCGCTCCGGCTGCTCGTTGTGGGCTTCTGTGTGTATGCGTGAGAGGAAGGAAGTAATCATGCTTGTTGACATTCCTATTTCCAATGTGAAAGTGTGAAAGAATTTAAATGCATCTGTCTGGTCCCTTGCCTTCAACTTTAAAGTGCATTTGATGACTTCAGAAAGAAAGAGAGAAAACATGGCACTAGACACACGGCGTCTTTCCTGATTTTTGATCACAGGCAGGTGCATAAAGAGGCGACTACTGTGCAATGGCGACAATGACTGTGGAGATTTTTCAGATGAAGATAATTGTGAAACCGATCCCAGTCCCCCCTGCAGAGACAAACTGATAGAAGAGTCAGAGCTGGCCCGAACAGCAGGCTATGGGTCTGTATTCCACTGACATTTTCCCAGAGTGAAAATGATCCCCATCTCTGATGTTCTGATGAGTGGTACAGAGGCTAGGCTCTGGAAATGTATTCTGCTTGAATTACGTTAGCACTTAAAAGGGAGTAGGTGCTAAATATCTCAGGACTGTTTGGGCCTACTGCCTGAATAGAGTAGATGAGACAATTAAGATGCTAGGTGATTACTTCTGAGCCCGGTTGGAGATGAAATACCTCATTTATGAATTCCTGAAAGACCTTAGCAATGCTGAAATGTCATGCTCACTTTTGGAATTGAATCACCAGTAGTGGATTTGTTGGCAATTTGTTCCCAACATAGACACAGCTATTCCCACATCCAGTGGTACACTGAAGGAAATGGTACGTGGTTTTAATCTATCAGTTATAACGTTATGTGTCTCTTCATACTCATGGTCCCCATGTCTGCTCAGTAAATACTCGGTGGGTGGATACATCGATGAATTGACTAAATAATGACAATCTATGAATAGGTGCTTTATAAAATACTGGTAACTGGAATCACATACAGCTGTAACTAGTTCTCTGAGAAGAAATTCAGGGACAGGACTCCAGTCCTGAGGATGGGGGTAGGGAGAGAAAGAAGATGGGGGTGATGGTATGAACAAGGCTGATAGAGGAACTCAGTGGTTCTCCACCAGGGGTGATTTTGTCTCCCAGGGGACATTTGGCAATGTCTGGAGACAGTTTGGGTTGTAACAGCCAAGGGAGGGGCATGCTACTGGCAACTAGTGGGTAGAGGCTGGGGGTGCTGCTGACCACCCTACAATGCATAGGACAGCCTGACCCAAAATGGCAGTAGTGTCGGCAATGAGAAACCCGGGACTAAGACACCAGGCAGTTCCCAAGGTACAGTTCCTGTGTATCAAGTCTGGAAAAATGGAGATGTCTTTTCTCTCAGGGCTGGATGAAACTTCCACTTCATCACCCTCAATAAGAAAAAAAAATTCCAGGATATCAAGAGTCAAGCACCAAGTAAAGCATCTCACTCACCCTTTATTCACTTTCAAAAACATTGTCCAAACAGCATTCAAATATTACCCATGGTGCCTTTTCTGTCCTCAGCCTAAAGGTAGGAATCTTGCATCAACTAGATGGTCTTGGGTCCCAAAGGTAGGCAGGCTCTCTCAGTAATTAGCAGTAAATGGTGAGGGAGTTGTCCAAAATTTTATAACCAGGTCTCTGCATGCACAAATGAATCCTGACACTTTTTGGTGCTTTCCTCAGGTAAAGAGTATGAATCCATGGAGAAAGTCCATTACTAATTTATTTTACTTTATTTGAGATACAAAATAGTTTTCCTTCTAATCTAAACAAAAGGGCTTGGAGCAGAGAATTGTATATGCTATTTATTCTCACTCAATGAAATTTTGCTTCTTGTCTTATAGGAAAAGAACACAGAAATCTTGGCCTGCTTCTCTGAAAAACAATCATTTATAATCTATTGGTTTCCTTTTTGGGGAAAAAAATTGGTTAAATAGCATTTGTCAGGGAACTTCATAATGAGACATCCCAGAGAGTTGGCTAGGACTCTTTGAATACCTCCTGCTTACCACTGGCAAGGTTGGTGTTAAGGACATCACAGAGCTGACCCTCCAAGATTTATTAAGAGAGTGCCCCCCCACCCCCACTGTGAGGAGAGGTCAGCTGCCGAGGTGGAAAATGACAGAGGCTTTCATAGGGTCAGTCCATCAACATTTTTAATTAAATTCCCCTTTACCATGAGTAATAACCTATAACAAGCTTAGTCTTCATAGAACCTATTGTTCTGTGATAACTTTCATTTCCATAATTCTTTGTATTTTTCAAAATCTCTCTAAATATTTCACTTCTATAGATTTTCATAATGATCTTGTGAGATTGTTAGGGGAGATACTGCATTCATTTTGCAGATAAGAACTGAGTGAAATAAATAAGGCCATTTGGCTATTTAGTTTCCCACAGAACTAAAATCTAAGTTTCTATAATACATGAAACTGCTTTTTCCACCATGCTACCTTACCTTCTCCTTCTCCCCACATCTTACCAACACCTACATCACTTCCCCAATATCATTCAAAGCCCAAAATTTAACACCTTAATTCCAAACCAAAGTAACCTTAAAAAAAATCTTATCCTAATTTTGAGCACCAGCATTGCCTAGCACATTATAAGCGATCAATAAATACATTTTATTGCTTAAGAAGGGAAATTTCTTATGTAGCCATTTATTACCTAGATATTTGAATTGAGAGTATAGAAAAGTAATATAAATCAGAAACTAATATTTAAGAGTAGATTTAAAACATGTTTTATTATAGTTATGATATTCTTCAATGCCATTATTATTATATATTTATTTGCTAGAAAACCTCTTTATTCTTATATGTGTAAAACAGAGGTCACAGGAATAAACATCGTAACATAGAAATATAATTATAAACAGCTTTTATATGATTCCATCTAGAAAACCTCAATAAGTCTTATCAGTAATCACATACAGTCAGATTCCTTTACATATGAAAGTCACAAGCAGGCTTAGTAATTAATTGATTTTTTTTTTTTTTTTTTTTTCATTTGAAGGACTCTGTCATTTAAATTCTTATTCCAGGAGAATTAAGTTGCATGACAAATATTTCAGCCCCTTGTCTTGCAGGCGTCTGAGATTTTCCAGAAGTGATTAGGGAACTCCCCTAGCCCATCTTGCAGTCATTGAAAATCATAAATCCAAACCAGATGTAAAGTACACACAATATGCAAGGCATTACTTTTTTGTCTGTGATCTAAGCATAACATCACATCCGTGTAGGGAGCTTTCACTTCAGTTCACCTGGTAAATTGGAACTGCCTGTGGTTCTAGGTGCAGGTGTGAAAACAGGCATCTCTAAGTGGGGCCAAAGAACACATATATATTTTTTTATTTCCCAGGCGATGACATTCCATGCATGAGAAGTTTTCATGTTTCTTGGCAGAAAAAAAATTGGCTCATTCTAGACTAGACTGGGTGTCTGTAGTAGTGGAACCAAGTCAAAAGTTTTGAAACATTTCTTCCTCAGTTGTGCTTTAGTCTGTGGATCAGTTTCACTAGAACTTTCCAGATGGATCTAACCAATTGATCAATTTGTTATTCTGTAAAATAATTATCCTCAAACTGAGGTATGCATACCATAGGGGGAAAAAGGTCTTTCCAATGGGAAATAGTTTCCAAAGGGACTAGTTTCTACACCCTCAACTTCCATTTGTACATTTTTTTTTTCATGACACTGACAAGCCTGATGACTCAGCTATGTACAAGTTGTCAAGCCCATTTTTCTTTCTCACCTTTCCTTTTGCAGTCACCTACCTCCCACTTCCAAAAGATGAGTACACCCTCACCCATCTCACATCTTGCTAGAGGGTGGAAAAACCTAGAAACAATTCCAAATATCGGTACTTGTTTAGACTCTAATGGCTTGTAAGTTAGGTGCTGTGGTAGGGCAATAGTGGGTCCCAAAGATACATCTACATTCCAATCCCAGGAACCTGTGAATATTACCTTACTTGGTAAAGGGTCTTTGCAGATGTATTAAATTAAGGATCTTGGGATGAGATCGTCCTGGATTATCCAGTGGGCCCTAAATGCTATCACAAGTGTCCCTATAAGAGAGAGGCAGAGGGAGATTAGACACACACAGAGAGGAGGAGACAGTGTGACCACGGAGGCAGAGCCTGAGGTGAAGTCTCTGGCAGCGACCAGAAGCTGAAAGAGGCAAGGAACGGGTTTTCCCCTAGAGCCCCCAGATGGAGCACAGCCCTGCAGCCCCTTGATTTGGACTCAGTGAATGGATTTCACACTTCTGATCTCCGTAACTGTGAAACAGAATACATTTCTGTTGTTTTATGCTCCCAAGTTTGTGGTAAATTTGTTACAATAGATACAGAAATGGGTGGTCTCCAATTCTCATTTTTAACAACATTGAAAGAGGTCAGATAATGGACCATAAAGATAATTTCTGGTGAAAGAACTCTTAAGCAATTTCCTTTCACTTATAATTTAGAAGAAAGTCAGAGAGTTGAGTGATATTGCTCTAACAAAATTCCTTCTATTCTTATCTACTACTTAAGAGAATAAAGTGTCTCAGCACTTAGATTTCTAATATAAAAGGTAGGAATAAAATTGATGCTGAATTCTGTCTATTCTTAGCAAGTAATACACAACCAAGGGTGCAAGAATGAATTAATTGCTTTTTAAAAAAGATATTACATCCATTTTTTGAAGATGCATTTCTAAGAAAATTTTAATTATATTTAATAATTATTTTTAAAATTAAAAATGTACATTGTTTTGATTGATTATATACTACTACTAATGATCTCTCAAATGAGAAGAAAATATTTAACATTTAGAACCTATGGTTAAAGGACATTTAATATTTTTAAATTTCAATCAATATCTTTTTGGTACAGAAAAATGTGATAGGGTGATCAGTAAAAATTCTCAAGTACAATAAAAATATATTATATTATGTTATATTATATTATATTATATTATATTATATTATATTATATTATATTATATTATATTATATTAGGAATAGAATTATAATTCAAGAATAAAAAAGAATACTATAAAATTTTCCAGCTGTTAAAAAATGCATATACTGTAGTGATTTAATACCCATCATCACTACAGCATTTAATTCAATTGCATTAATTTTTTTTAAGTGGTGAAATCATTCTATTTTAAAATGTGAATATTTACAACCTGCTGTTAAATCATATTCTTTGACATTATTAAAATTTAAAATGAAAAATTGCAAATGTCAAACTGAAAATGTGCAGGGAGATGTAGTTTATCAGAATTCTTTTTTTTTTTTTTTTTTTTTTTAAAGATTTTATTTATTTATTCTTCGCCCCCTTGCCGCTTGTGCTCGTTGGGTCAGCCAACCACGCCGTGCGGGCGGGCCTGCCTTCACCAGGAGGCCCTGGGAACCGAACCCGGGGCCTCCCATATGGTAAACGGGAGCCCTACTGATTGAGCCACAGCCACTTCCCTATCAGAATTCTTTTAAAGGGTACACAAGCAGAAAGGTTGCAGGCCACTGCCCATAAGCACTCTATCCACATTTCACCTCCAAGCTTTTGCCTATGCTATTCCTCCTGCTCAGAATATCATCACACCCTCACCCCAGTCTAGCCCGTCCCAACTTTACCCACCCCTTCAAAGACAAATCAAATCCTACTAAGATTATGACCCACGCTTGGTGTTCTCTTCCTCTTGGGAATTTGTCCAGCACTTTCCTATACCACTCACCTGACACAAGCATATACTTCCTTGGACTAGTTTTTGAAATTAGTGCTTGCATGTCCAGTGCCCTAATTTAAGTGTAATTGTCTTGGAAGCAAAGACTGTGTATTAACTGTTTTACTATCACTTACTGTTTATTACAAATACTATACACTACACAGGTATATCGCAGGCATCTAAAAGTTATTCGTCATTATAAACCAAGGTTAATTTCACCATTCACTGTTTGTGAGGAGGTACAGGGTCTCTGTTAATGCAGATACACAGAAAGATGGAATTATCTATAGTAATAAAAAGGATGTAGTTGAGGTCTTGTATAAGAGGCAAACATAGATCACACGTTTCCAATGTTCTATATCTTTGAGTTGGGGCTGCAACAAAACCTTAATGATATAAAAACAGCTTTTTATTGCTCACTGTCTGCGTGTTGGCTGGGAGTCAGCTGAGGTAGTGGCTGGTCTGGGAGGTCTGGCACAAGCTGCAGTGTCTAAGGTGGTTCTGCTTCTCCCTGACGCCCGGGAGCGGGCTCGGGTAGCCAGGCTCAAGGGACAGCAGGTACCTGGCAGAAGCCCTTCCCAAGGCAATGGCAGAAGTGAAAGAATGCAAAAGGAAGTGCAAGAGGCCTCTTCTGGCCCAGGCTTTGAACTTGCACACTGTCACTTTCAACTATATGCCATTGGCCCAAACAGGTCTCATGGCCTAGCATAAAACCAAGGAAGAGAAAAGTGCACTTTACCCATCAGCCATGGAAGGGTGCCGATGAAGGGAGGGGTGAAAAATTGGGGCTAAAATTTTAATCCCCCATGACAGATAAAGATGTTTAAGAAAATCAATCAAATATTTAATGTATCCTATTTTTTTTCTCTTATTCAAGTTAGTAGTCTAATTTTTGGTCCTATATGAGAATTTTAAGGTCATAGCATTTCCCATGAAATGTGTTTTTGATGAGGTGGGGGAGTGAAAGATGATTAATTTAAGCTACACGCTTACTTTTGAAATATACTTGTGTATCAATTCCTTACCTTACTTTCCATTAAAATTGGACCACAAGGTTCATTTTCTTTGTGGGTTCAAAGTTTACCAAAAATGTGCTGTTTATATGAAGATGTTGTTTTTAACTAATCCACTGGCAATAGGATGCTCTTTCAACTATTTTTCTTGAATTGGCAATGGGTTTACAGTAAGCCATCCACACCCTTTGACAAATTGCCCTTGCAACCAACATTTGGATTTGTAATCTGGCTCACTGGCATTAGGGATGTGTTCTAGAGCAATGGGAGAGTTTATGCCTTTGTGCCAAGCTAAGTTAAAGGTAGGAGGATCAGCTCCTCAAACTGGCCTCACTGGTCTGGGATCATCCATTCCAGACAGAGCCTAGACAGCAATAACTGTGTTTCTCCAATTAATAAAGGCATATGTCACAAAGAACTAATTGCTTCTTGTTTATACATTGTTTTTAAGCTTACACATCAATACTTAACATTTTAAAAGCTAAACTGTATTCCTATTTGTGAAATAAAACTTGCCATATACAAGTATTTCCCTGGGAGGAAAATGTGGAACTTTTGAGAATACTTTGCCGGCAAGCTGAAATTTTTGTGTTCCTCTTGGAAGGTATAATAATGTGAGCCTGGGGAAAATGAGGTTCTTGACAAGCAATGAGACAGCTGGTGGAAAAGGCTTAATTTTAAAGAGATTGGAGGAGAGAGAAGAGCCCCAATGTTGATTCATAGATGAAAAATAACATGCATATGTTATACTGCCCCCCTGAGATGCTCTGTTCTCAAATAATTTAAAGAGTTGGCATTACAGCATCAGCTCTTGGTTCACAAAGGAAGGTTAGGTAAGAGGACAGTGGAATTAAAACTTCAGGAGCCAGATGGTCCCCTGTGTGCTACTTACTGCATTTATTTCTTTGTGCTCTAAATTGTGCCCTAGTTGCCTAAATGAGTTTGTAAGGCTCTCTCAAGGTATGCTTTCCTGCCAGAGACACTGAGCCGGGGTGAACCAGCTCTTGCATCTGTTCTTGATTATACCTCACACATGCCACGTGATGGTGACACGAGCGGAAGCTGTCTCTCTCCAGCCACAGAAGGCTGCCTATTAGCTCATGGCATTTCCACACCTCATGCTACTCTGTTCATTCTCAGGATCAACATTTTAGGAATGGACACCCTAAGCACACCTTTTGACAATGAGTTCTACAATGGACTCTGTGATCGGGTTCGGGATGGAACCACCTTGACCTACTACCGCAGACCCTGGAACGTGGCTTCTTTGGCTTATGAAGTAAGTCTCCTCCCAAGATGACACAACTTTTCAGCTTTTACTGAAGACTTGCTTCAGTAAGTTTAATGATAAATAGTGGGAAAAGTTCAGTAGAATAAGAACTTAATGTCAATATAAAGTTTGCTTAGGGAAGACGATGTATACCTTGGATCTTTTCAGAAAATATATCATAGTCTACAATCCTCCATAACATTCAACTAGTGATATCATTTTGGCAAATACCTAGATTCAGTAAAAAGATTCTGAGATAACTATAAAGTAAATTAATGCCATAGTGATTACAATGCTTCCAAGCTATTTAGGCTCATATTTTTTATAAGCCTACCAATGAAAACCAGTATTTACATTTGTTTTCCTTCCGTATTCCCCCTTTGCAGAACCTGCTTTACTAATATGAAGAGCTATTCTCATCCACCTCTAGCTCTTGTGAAACCATTTTTAAAAAGTAATTTTTACTCAATACTTTGCCACCTCAAACTTACCTCCTTTCTTAAAATTGCCTAAGTTCTTTACCCTATCCACAGACTGGAACCGCCCCCCCCCACACACACACACACTGTAATGATTAACATTTATCGCCTTTAGTGATTTCCTTTTTGGTCTAAGCAAGACAATAATAAATATTAATAATTAGATTCTTCTGAACTAGGACCTATAATAATCTGTTTCTTGAATTGGTCCCATTGATGAAGAAGATTCATATATCTACTTTATTTGGTTATTACAAAGTTCTTTATTACTGTTGTCAGTTCCTAACAGTTTGAAATATATATATATATATTTAAATATGCATAGCTAATATTCTTTTTATTTCTAATAATGTTAAATCAACACCTAGCCATTATAGCCTGAAGTGAATATGCTGTCCCATGAATGCTAAAGATTTTAATGTCGGGGTCATTTGACTAGTATTTTTTCACATGTGGCCACATGGTCAATTTCTTGTACTTATAAGTCAGAGAACATTTAGGGTGATTTATCAAATGGACTGCCAATGATTTCTTGTTGCCTTGTAATTGCCTATAGCCATTCTGCTACAGCTACTCACATCTCTAGCCTTGACCTTGACCTTGTCTTCACCAGATCTATGCTGCTTCTGAAATCTGAAAATCCAACATTCAAACCCTTGGCTTCACTACAACCATCTAACTGCTCAGATCTCACCCTCATTTTTGCCCACTAACCTGTTCCATATAGACCTCTGGTTTTTTTGCAGCTATTATTCTCCCAGTTTATCTTGCTCTTCCTAGGCTATTGAGCACTATAAAGAAAATCATGCTAGCGCAAAGATGGGTGACATTATACCCTCAACTGGGTCCTCCATGTTGCTCAAGTATTTTACAACATCTCCCCTAGACTGAGCTTCTCCCAAAACTCCACAGGGGCAATTTAAAACTTTCAATACCCACCCTCAAGCCTCTTACCTCACCAACAAGACTTTGGTCTCAATACCTGCTTTTACCTCCAACTTGGCAGAGAATATTAAGGCCATCAGGCAAGAATTGCCTCTGTTTTTTCCTCTACTATGTATACATTTATGTGGATCCCAGTCCATCCTTACATCCTTCTGCTTTGTCTTGGTAGAAAATTCTTTCCACTCCATATTCTCAGGTACTTTGCTATCATTTGCCTAAGACTTCATTGAACCTCTCCCTCTCTCCACTTCTATGCTGCCCTTAATATGTAATTATCTTCAAGGCTTTCATCTTAAGAAAAAAAAAGAAAACCTCTCCATTGCTACATACACTACATGTCTATATTTGCTGTCTCAACCTTTGCATTTCCCATTCATTCCTCAACACTCTGTCATCTTGTTACCCAAACTACTTTCCCTAAAGTCTATCTCCAGTTCATTTCTAACTCCTTTTATATGGCACAGCCCTTAAATATTGATGTTCCCAGAGTTCCTGTCTTGCTTTACTAATTTCTCTCTGCATACTATCATTCAGTAATTTCACTCCTCCTTTTTTTTTTTTTTTTTTGGCTTCAGTTTTCCCTTTTGTCCTGATGACTTAAAATCCTATATTTCCCTCCCATGTCTCTCCCTGAGCTGGATACCCCTGTAGCCAATTGTCCATAGTCCTCACATAGACATTAATAATGTCTCTTACATCTGTCTCCTATTCTGCCTTCCCATTGCCACTACTTTAGACTCCCCTCATTTCTCACCTGGGCTTCTGTAATAGCTTTCTTATCAGTTTGAAGCCTCCAGTTTTGACCAATTTCAATTAATTTCCTACACTGCAATGTGAAAATAAACAATAAATCTGATCATATCACTCTGCTGCTTAAATTTGGTAGTTGCCCCCTATAGCCTGCTGGACAACAATCTCCTTGGGTGGGAGCACAAGGTCATTTCTGATCTGACCTTTTCCATTCCACCTTCAGCGTTCTTCTCTGAATCTTCCATTTTGTTTAGATGTCCCTCCTATAAATTAAAACAACATCCTTTGCTCCCCTTTCTGTTTTGGTATTTATTTTGTTATATTATATATACTCCTTGGTCAACTTCCTTGTCATTTTATTTACTTTGCAGTCCTGAAAAACTAGCATAATATAGTGTTTTAGTTTGCTAAGCTGCCAAAATCAGATACCATAAAATGAGTTGGCTTTTATCAGTGGGAATTTATTAGCTTACTAGTTTACAGTTTTGAGGCTAAAAAAAATATCCAAATCAAGGCATCATCAGGCCATTCTTTCACCCCAAAGACTGGCTGCCAGTGATCCTGGTCTCCTCTGTCACATGTCAAGACACAAGGTGGCAGCTGCTGATCTCTCCCTTCTCTTCTGGGTTTCGTTGCTTTCACCTTCTTGCTTCCGTGGCTTTCTCTCTCTGCCTGAATTTCATTCCCTTATAAAGGAATCCAGTAAGAGGATTAAGATTCACCCTGAATGAGGTGGGTCACATCTTAAGTTAAGGTCCTACTCACCAATGGGTCCACATCCACAGGAATGGATTAACTTTCAGAGCATAGTTTTCTGGGATACTGCTTCAAGCCACCAATTTTAGTATGCAAATACTTATTGAATGAATTAATAAGTGTACTCTAGCACATTAACACATTGAAAAAAAAAGCTAATTATTCTAAAGAAGGCGAGAAACTTTAGTCATGTAAGCATATAATTGGAGTTGTCATTAAAGTTGAGAGCAAAACTGCAAACAGAGGCTTAATAAGCGTTCTAACTGTCCTGCCTCCCTGCAATTTAAGCCCCTGGCAGAGTACAGATAACGTTTATTATATTCATGCTGGTTTGTGTGTTGTATGGTGATGTTTCCCAAGAGATATAGACTGTCATTACAGAAAGTGCTCTTGAAAGTGACTAGGGATTACAAATCAATTCATATGGGTTCAAGGTTGGAATCCTAGGTAGAGGTCAAATCCTTAAATCTTTTGTAAGCCATGTTAAATAAATTTTGCATAATTCTGAGTGCGATAAGGGAGCCATTGAAGAGAACAACCTGGTCGGAGCTTCAGTTTAGAGCCTCTGTATTTTGTGAAGGTGAATTTCAAGGGCCCATAGGTAATGAAAACAGAAGGAGGCTATTTTATAGTCAAAGAAGGAGATAGTAAAGACTGAACTGGATCAATAATGGTAGAAATAGAAATGGTAGAATAGAAATAGAAATGGTAGAAATAGAGATGAAGAAATGAAATCCAACATGTTTAAGAACTAAGAATTTGGTAATGGGTGAGAGACAGTATAGTATATGGTCAATTGTTCAGGTTTTGAATTCAGACTTCCTGGATTTGAATTCTGATATGTTCCTCCACTTATGCTGCTTGTCCATGTACTTTAGGTAACTTGTTTAACTTCCCTGAACTTCTGTTTCTTCTCATAAAATAGGTGATGATAATACTTACTTCAGAGGGTTGTTCAAAAGATTAAGAGATGAGAATTCTCTTTCTGACTGCTGAAATCACTTCTCCTTTTAAGGCCTTCAAATGATTAGATGAGACATGTCTCATTGCTGAAGGCAGCCTCTTCAGTTGACTGTAGATGTAATCAGCCATAGATGCAGTCAACTCACTGATGATTTAAGTCCATGAAATGTCCTCACAGTATAATTAGGCCAGTGCTTACTTGACCAAACAACTTGGTACCATTACCTGGCCAAGCTGACAAATGAGCTTAACCATCACAGCCCCTAGTCCCTTTCTCTGATTCTTGTTTTGACAATTTCCATCTAATTGGTCCTCATAAAGAAACTTGTTTCCATCTTGCTATCTTCCTGATTTCTGTTATCTTATCCTGTGGCCACTCTTTGAAGACTTTTGCTCTTCTCTCCATGGTGATTCTAAGTGTAGGTCCATTTTTGAGTGCCTACTGGTGAGCTTAGACTTCATTGTAGACAGACGGATTTTTCCTTTCCTGACTCGGTTCTTGTCCCTATGGTTACTGGGCTGGCCCCACATTCACTGTTCTAGACTCTACTCACCACTACCATCTTGGCAGTAAGACAAACCCCTTCTTCTGAACCATTCAACAGCATCCCAACTGAAGCCCTGACCAACACTGCAAGCCTCCTACACGTGCAAGCGACCCTCCACATTGCTGAGTCCATCCCTGCCCTGTGCCAGTCCCTTTCCAACACTTTCAGGTACAAGTGCAGGTCCTACAGGTTGCATCACCTTTATCCAACAGCCAATTAGAAGACAATGAGCTTCTGGAAATTCTGGCCTACCAGGGGAGTTAGGCAGAGGTGGTTTCCCGGCACCATTCTGTTCAATACTGCTATTTTTCAGCTCTGAACATGGAATGCAATTGTCTTCAATTGCTTCCACTAGCCTTAGCTTCCCAAAGCAAATGAAATCCTATTTATTTTTCAAGCTCCATGCAACCTTTTCCATGAGTCCTTTCTTCATATTGCTAGTCAGAATTTGTCAGGCCCTCTTCGGCAGTGTAGCATAAGGATGAAGAGCTCAGCCCCTGGAGTCAGACGTCCTAGGTTCTATACTGGCTGGGCTACTTCCTAGCATGTGACCTTGGACAAATTTCTTAACTTCTATTTCCCCTTCTGTAAAATGGGGATAATATAGAACCCACCTCATGAGTAGGAGATTAAATGTGTTACTCTGCGTAAAATACTTTTAACAGCACCTGACACATAGTAAGTCCTCAGTAAATATTAGTTACTATTGTTCATTATTAGTGACCCTGAATATTAAATTCAATAAGTTTTTTATTGAATACATACTATGTGCAAGGAACTTTACTACATGCTGAGGCAACAATGGTAAGTGAATAAGAAAGACATGATTCCTGACCTCTTGGAGCTTACCATCTGACGGTCTATTAAGTAAGCGATTATAAAAGAGAAGGTTTTTTTTTTTCTTTTTTTTCTTTTTTAAGGAGGAGCCATGAAACCATACAGCAAAAGGATTTGTTAGTATGTGGCATTAAGGAAGACCTCCAGCTCGTAGGTTCAATCCTACGAATAAATGCCTCCTAAGAATAAAAATAAAAAATAAATAAAATGGTTGTTTAAGCCAAGACTTGAAATAGGGTTAGAAATTAATTAGGTCAAGGGGTATGGATATGTGTGTGCAAGTGTGATGTGTGTGAGTGTGTTTGCTGTTGTGAGTGTGTGTGAAAAGGGCCCTGTGGTGGGACATAGCATGTCTGTGGAAAGACAGAAGGGTGCTTCCATGGCTGGAGTGGGAACAATTAGGATAAGAGTAGTTTGGAGTTAATCTAAAAGGCAGTGGGAAGACTTTGAAAGATTTTAAGCAGGGAAATGACACGGTTGGATTTGTTCTTCCCCTTTACATTGGGCTCTTTCCCCAGCATACCTTGTTTTAAAGATAATTTTATGCATTTTTTGTCTTTCCCACTAGACAGCAACTTTCTCATGCAAAATAACCACCTAATACACTCTGGAATCCTATCCGTACCACTGTCTGAAGAGACAGATCTCCTCTTCCCAGACAAGAATTACACCAATTCAGAGAAACTCTGGGAGCAGAAACAGAGATGGACAGCCCTTCCACTGATACCTGGCAATAGCTAAATTGGCAAGGAACATTGCAATTGAAAGTTTTAATTTTTAACTAGATTGTTTAGTTTAGGGTTTTTTTTTTTTTTTTTTAATGCAAAAAAAAAAATGCATGTAGTTAAAAAAAAAAAAAAAGTTCAAACAGCATAAAAGTTTATGCAAGGAAAAGTGTCTCCCTCCCACTCCAGATTTCCATTTCCCATTTCCCTTTCTCAAGGACAAACACTTTCTCTGTGGTATTTTGACTATTCTTCCAGTAATTTCCTATGCACATACAGGCATTTCTTGTTTACGACAGGCAGTAGAGTATAAAGGTTAAGAGAACAATTTTTGAAGCTAGACAGCCTGTGGCTCAAGCCCTAGATCTTTTACTTCAATGAGTTCACATGTGTAAAATAATTTAAAAAGTGCCTGGCCCATAAGCCGTCAGCGGTTTTTTTGTTTTGTTTTGCTTTGTTTTGTTTTCTAGAAGTTAGCTTTGTAGATGTTTTATTTAATTCTCCAAATATGCTTTTTAAAAGTTGTTTTATTTTTCGACAAATGAATTTTATTGGTACATATTAATAAAGCTGTGTTGGTTTTATTTTGTTGTTGTTCACTCAAATGGGAGTATATCATGCATCTTTTCAGCACTTGCTTCTTAAATTCTTAACAGAGAAATTAACTTTTGAAAGCGTGCTCTCTTCTAAACCCTTCGTATGTAAGATCTCATCGAATCCTCATAACAACCCTCAGGTGGGTGTGACTAGTATCCCCACTTTATAGACCAGGAATCCCAGGCACAGAGAGGTTATCCTGCAGGGCCCCCAAAGACACATGGCCTGTAAGTGGGGGAGGCTGACTTGAATCCCAGCAGCCTGACTCCAGGGCCTCCACTCCTAACTCTTCTGCTCTACTGCCTTTCAAATGCTTGATTTTTGCTTGATTCTGTTCTTTTTATTTTTGTGTGTTCTGTTTTAGGCAACACTCTGTTATTCCCTTTTAGGTCAAAGCTGATAAAAATTTCAGAACTGAGTATTATGAAGAACAGTATCAAGCACTCAGAACTATCATCCAAGAGAAGTTAACCAATTTCAATGCCGATTTTACTCTAAAATTCACTCCTACTGAAAAGAAAGCGTCAAAGAAACCTCATGTGAAGGTTGACAACATGGAGGGTAGCTTTCGATTTACATATTCCAAAAATGAAAGTTACCACCTACTCTTGTTATATTCTTCACAGAAGGTGAGAACAGACACTTAATATAGAGCATATTAATTTGGTACATTTCAAACTAACCAGACCCTCTTTTTGAAATTTAAAGTATCTAGAACAGATAGAAGTCATAAGAGAAAGAGAACTAACACTCAAAAATGTAGTGAAAATGTCAGGAAGAAGAATGCTAACAGGTGAAAAATCTGAGGGGTTCTTTGGTAAGTGGGTCAGTTGGTGGTGGTGAGTGGAAAGTAAGTATATTGAGAATTCAGAACATACTTTTGGACTGAGATTGTGGTAACAGACCGTTCAGTTTATACTAGGGGTTCTTAGTCTTTTTCATTCCACAGAACCCTTTGCTGGTCAGGTGAAAACCACAAAAACCCTTCTCAGAATGTAGCAGCAGAGAGTTTCATGACACTCAACATCAGCATGTCTTTAAATTAAATTTTAGGATTATTTAAAATTGTGTTTTATAACTTTCCCATAATTTCAATACCTAATAACCTAACACAGTTCAACATCTTTTCAAATGGTAATTTTCAGCAAACATTTAGAAATTCGAGTTTTGTCACAGCATCGTAAAACCTTCTCCACCATCTTTACCAGCCTTTTTGCAAGGAGTTATCCACTGCACTCAGAACATGCTACATCAAAATAAAAATCATGCTAAGTCCACACTATTCTATGTATTATTTAATAAATATATCACACCAACACGTCCCCACATGAAGAATGGTTTTTTGAATTTTCAATTCAAGCTCACAGACCCCCTGAAATCTTTCCACGGACCCCTTGGGGGTCCATGGACCCATGGTTTATACCATCATTAGAAGTACAATGAAAAAGTATACTGAGGATGGTTGAACCCTGGTAATTCATTGCACTGGCTAAGAATGCTGACTATGTACTTACTACAAAGTATATTTCTAAAGTAATGATGCCATGAAATTGGTCAGTTTACTTGTAACCATACCTTTAAATTTGAGACTTTGAAAATAAAATATGATTATGTTTAACGTTTAAGCCAGGTTTAGAACATTGTTTCACCATCTTTGGAATAAACTGAAAATATACTTTCTGCAATCAGTGTGATGCTGGTTAAATGTTCATTCTTCCTTTTCTGATACCACAGTCACCTCTTTACCCTACCCCCACATAAAAGAAAGAATAATCATACACTCTTAGTACTTACAGTGTGCTCACTTGTATAATTCTTTTGCTAATGTCAAAAGATCAACACTATGACGTGATCTTTGCCTTTAGAGTTATAAAGTCATTGGTAACCTTGACAAGAGCAGTTTTGTTGAATTAGTGGGAGCAGAGGCAAAATTGGAATGGAGTTAAGCGAAAATGAGAAGAGAGCACTAGGAAATAGCCAGTATAAAAACTCTTTCAAAAAAATTTACTACCAAAGGGGGCAAAGTAATGGGTAGCAGCTGGTGGGGCAAATAAAGTCAAAAGAAAGTGGGTTTTTAAAAATTATTATTTTAAAATGAAATAAGCAATAGCATGTTTGATGAGAATGATCCAAGTTCTACCTTTGAAGTAAATTGAGCCGGAGAGCATCACAGGTGTCTCTGATTCCAAACCCCAAGATATACTACCTAGTTTTAGCAATCAATGAAAAGGAATCCAAATATACTTTATGCATCTCTAAGACTGCAATGAGAATTATTATGGGAATAAGCATATGGAGAACTCAGATGACTCTTATCATATATGAAAAGCATTCCTTTAAGATTCTTGTTAGAGACTAAATCACCAGTTAAACCATGCAGTATGAGCAATTGTGCTTCTAAAACACAGAAAGTTTGGTGTAATGTTCCTATACACCAAGGTGTACTTTTTAAAATATATAAAACGTTTTAAATGCCCAAACAATAGACAAGTATTAACCACAGCTATAACAGGAGGACCTCAAAAGCGCCAACGACAAAATCATGGGTAATTGTAGTCCAATTTTGTCTGGGACAGCCTATGGCATTGAATCACACAGATCTTTGTCACAGCCCCAGTTTTCTCTTGAAAATCTAAGTAATCAGCTCTGGTACATTTATCTGCTGTGTTATTCAAGTTGCCTTGAGATCCATGTCTTAAAATCTGGTCTGTCCTATCTTTGACATAAAAGATTGAGAGGGCATAATGGAAGGAATAGTATGATTATTCTTTCTTTTAATAAATTTTTAGCTTTGATACTGCCACAGACTACTTGTGTGATTTGGGACAAATAACTTGATGTCATTGGATTAGAGTTTTCTCATTACAAAATAAGATTGAGCCTCATATATAATGTCTACATTTCCTTCCATTGTTAACATTTTAAAAGTCAACTTAGGTATAATGCATGTACAATAAAATGTGAAGATTTTAAATGTAGAGTTTTATGAGTATTGATTGTATTCAGCTGTATAACAACCTCCTCAAACAAGATACAGAATTTTTCCATCACCCTAGAACATTCCCTCATGCCCTTTTAGAGTCAATCCCCCACCTCCTGAGAAGCAACCATGGACCAGATTTCTCTCACCATAGCTTAGTTTTGCCTCTTCTAAAAACTGATTTAAATGAAATTATATGGTATGTACTATTTTACGCCTGGCTTCTTTTACTCAGTATAATATTTTTTTATATTCATTTATAGTGTTGCCTGTATCAGCAGTTTATTCCTTTTATTGCTGACTAGTACTTTATTGTGTGAGTGTACCACAATTTGTGTATCGATTCCCCTGTTGGATATTTCACTCACTTCCAGTTTTAAGCTATTCTGATCAAAGATGCTATGAAATTCTTTTTTTTATGCATAAAGATAAAGCTTTCTCTATATTTATATTTAGATAATTATATCTTATATAAAGATATTTTATAAAGATATAAAAACATATTTCTAAAGACATATATATAAAGATATTTATATTTATTAAAGGTTGAAATTCTTGTTCAGGTCTTTCTGTGGTCAGTATTTTTACTGATCTTAGGTAAATACACAGAAGTTCAATTGGTGGTAATAAGATAGATGTGTGGGGAAGCGGCTGTGGGAGGGGATAAATGAATAAATAAATAAAATCTTTAAAAAAAAAAAAGATAGATGTGTGTTTACCTTTAGCGGAAACTGACAAACCTTTCCCCAAAGCGGTAATTTCTGTTTTACATTACCCATCAGTAATGCCTGGGAGCTTCATTTGCTGCACATCCTCATCAACTCTTGGCATTGATCATACAGTATTTTAATTTTAGCAATCCAGTGATTTGAAGTCACATCTCATGGTCACTGATGAAAACTATATTAACTGTGTAGATTCTATATTTTGTGGTTTTTAATTTGAAAGAATGGTGATAAAACTCCTATTTCTCTTCTTCTCCCACTCTAAAACAAAGGAAAAAATGTTTCTACATGTGAAAGGACAAATTAATCTGGGAAGATTTGTGATGAGAAATCGCGATGTCATGCTGACGACAACTTTTGTAGATGCAATAAAGGCTCTGCCAACTAGCTATGAAAAGGGGGAATATTTTGCATTTTTGGAAACCTATGGAACCCACTACAGTAGCTCTGGGTCTCTAGGAGGACTCTATGAACTAATATATGTTTTGGATAAAGCGTCCATGAATGAGAAAGGTACGTCTTGAAAGAGAGATCTGGCTTCTAAGTGCTCTTTTGCCCAGACTTTATTCCTTTCACGAACCTCTGTCAATGGTAAAATATTTAAGAATAAAGAGTCTTGTAACCTGCTCCCTGGAAAGAAGGACACTCTTCCAGCTCTTGGGTTCCTACAACCCTATCAAACACCAATTGAGTTCTTCCTGAAACAAGCTGACCCGGTCAGCAGCATTTCTAAGAAATGACACTCAAATTATACTGCAGTTCAATATCTGTTACATGGTAATTCTGTTTTTAGGGAAATTCTCTTTAGAAGATGAAAGAAACATAATTTACATAACCTATTTATTATGCAGTACACTGGCCCAATTACATGTGTAACAATTATATTTCTTTTTTTCTTTTTTTTTAAGATTTATTTTATTTATTTATTCCTTCCCCTGCCCCCTCATTGTTTTGCACTTGCTGTCTGCTCTTCTGTGGCTGCTTGTCTCCTCTTTAGGCAGCACCGGGAATTGATCCTGGGACCTTCCAGAGTGGGAGAGAGACGCTCAATCTCTTGTGCCACCTCAGCTCCTTGGTTGGCTGTGTCTTTTATTGTCTCTCCTCTGTGTCTTTTTTTTGTTGCGTCATCTTGCTGCACCAGCTCTCTATGCAGGCCAGCACTCCGTGTGAGCCAGCTCACCATGTGGGCCAACTTGCCCTTCACCAGGAGGCCCTAGAAATCGAACCCTGGACCCCTATATGGTTGACGGAAGCCCAATCACTTGAGCCACATCCGTTTCCCATTATATATCTTTTAAAGTATTCTTCAGAATTGGAAAGGAAATATTGTTCTAATTGTATATTTTGAAGGGAAGGAGAGGAAACAATGTTAGTGTCATATGAGTCTGATAACCTAAAACAAGGGTGGAAAATTAGTTTTCCTTTATGTGACTGTTTTGATCAACTGGCACTGACTGAACTGTTGAGGAGGTTTCTGGCCACCTTTGCAATCATGGGAAAGAGGTTGACATTGGTTGATCAGCAATGTCGGCCTTGGCTGCAAGGAGGCCTATGTGCCATCCTGGCCTACAGGCTGCCTCTAAGCCCCTGAAGAATAAGCTGGATGCAAAGGGATGATGTTAAAATTTTTAAATCATTTGTTTTGTGTGTAATTAAAGCTAGTTATAATTAATCTTTAAATAGTAGGTGATAGGTGCCAGCATATCTCCCCACTCTGCCCTCACAGTTTTGGGGTGTATCTTTTAGAGAGGGAAGTGTTGCCAAAAACCACTTTCACGGTTCCTTCCCCAAACGTAGGTTGACTGTGTCGAGAGTGGGAAGTGGCTATTATCTTAAAGTCTGACGTTCTCCCCACAGTCAGTAAACACTTTAGAGATGAGCCAGCTGTTCTTTAGGTCTAAGTCTTGTCCCAGGCAGTAGAAGCTTTGCCAGGGGGAGCAGAAGGTGAGGTGGCTTGGCTCACAATGCCTTACAAGGCAGTATCCTCAGCATAGTGAGATGGTTCCCAGACCCTACCAGCTAGATTATACTGATAAAGGTATCACATAGGGGAGGGGCACAAGAGGACTGCATCATGAAAAAGGGGAAGAGAAAGACCTCAGTCAAAGAGTGGCTTTGGTGGGGGAAAAAAAATAAAATCCATGGGCAGAAATCTCAAATACTGAACAACTCAGAGCTACCCACTTAAGTCTACTTACCTTCTGGCCTTAATAGACAACATCATTAGGCTGATCACCATGCCTTTAAAGAGGAAGTTGTACCTCCAATACCAATACCTGAGGTCAAACCATGTCTTTCACCTCAATTTAGAATGTCCAGACTCTGTCTGGACAAGGAAGGGTCCCCTACTGAAACAGAGAATCTAAGCTCTTGGTGTGAGGTATTTTCACCTCATCTCTGGAATCGGTGTCCTCATGCTTCTTAGGTTAAAGTTAGAAATCTAATTTTGGAGTTCTGGAATTATTTTCCATTTTTACCTCTCTCTTCCCTTTCTAATGAGAATGCCACCTAATAATCCTCAAGTTCTCACTAATTATGGGTGCACAAGAAATATTTGTTGAATGAATGAATACCTAAATGTCCCCAGATCTCTACGTCTAAGTCTCACTGTAGAACTCTGTGATTTACTTAATCTCTCCTTTTCATTTATCATAAAGCACTTTGACTTCTAGAACAAGCAACCAAATACTTGTATGTGTGTGATCTGAAATTATAAATAAGAATAAACACTGACATAGTCAATGAGTTGAGGTCTTGGTTGCTTATCCCTAGAATAAAGGAATTTTTCCCTTTTAAATCAGGACAATAGAAAACAAATGACAAGATTTAGGGAAATATTTTAAAAATTCTCTTCCTAATAACTGTTTGGGACACCCACATACCACAATGTGTCAGCTTTCAAGATTGATACCTACTAAATAGCATTTATAGGACCAAAATCAAGTTGTTCTGAATATAGGTTATATACCCAAAGTCATGGATCAGCTACCCTAATGATGAACTGGGTCTTCCATAGAGGATCAGGAGATGTTGATGCATCCCATGACCAAATTATGAAGTCAATACAGAGAAGTGCTTAAAAGCCAGACAGCTCTGGGTTCAAATCCCAACTTGCCTATTAATAGCTGAGTAACATCAGCAGGTTTCTTAACTGCTTTGTAATATCATGGCCTCATCTGTAACAGGAGGCTAATAATAGAGCTTACCTCATAAGTTTCCTGTAAGGATTAAGTTTGTTAATGCATTCATAATGCTTGGGATGATGCTGAGCACATAATAAGCATTTCAATAAATGTTAGACGTCATTGCCCGCACCCCTGTATCATATCAGAAGATAAAGTATTTTACTAGAACTACCGCAGCCTGACATCTATCCTTTTCAACCAAGTGGTAAATTTAGGATGTCCTTTGCTATTACGTTGTCAAGCAAATAAAGTCAAAAGGAGGTTACTGGAGTCTAATCCAAGGACAGGGCAGGGCAGATATGATCTTGAAGTTGAATTCAATAGTAATGTGTAGGAATCTAAGTATGTCTCTAACAAAATTGCAAATTTGGGATTTATTTGAATGTGATGTTGATAGACATTATCTGATAATTTTCAAATAAATTCATTAAATAGGTGTTGAACTAAAAGATATACAGAGATGTCTCGGGTTTGATCTGGATTTATCTCTGCATGCTGGCGTTCAAGTCGAGGGAGGTGTTCATAAAAATGATTGTATAAAGAGGGGTGATGGCAAAGTTGGTAAGTATGGTTTAACGTGTAAGGTTAGAAAAGGGTTGGGTTCAGTGAGCATGGCCACCTCGTTATCAACTCTCTTTATTGTCTCTATTTAAAAAACTAGAAATGCTTAAAAACTATTTTATCTTACAGTGGTTTCCATGTACTATAAACACAAAGAGCCCATGGACATGCATTCTTCAGTATCATTTTGTGCAGGCTGTGCAGTGCACAACTCTAGGGATGTCACTCACCATGTACTCCCTGTAGATATGTATATTTATCATGACAATGGTAGAAGGCCAATGGTAGAAAAATATCTTGAGGAAAAGTTTCCCTTTATTTCCCTAATTTGTACAAAGTTTCTGAATGGCTTAGTGGCAGTCCTGTGTGTGTCCATCAACAAATGAGGAGACCAAAATCGCCTCCCAACCTAATATTTCACCTGGCTTGAAATCCCTAATCCATCCTTAACATTAAGGCAGTGCACAACCTTTCATAAAAACAAATACCTTTGATACAAATATCATTTTCAGCCGTTAAGGTGTTAATCTTTATTAGATTTGCAAGCATGAGGTAGTGCTGTAGTTCTCAACTTTTATACTAACCAGAAATACTTGAGACAGCTTTTGAAAATATAAATACCTGGGACCCACCCTTAAAGAGTCAACTGATAATTGGGGGAGTGGGGATGGGGAACAGAAGGAAGCCTGGGCGTTGTTATATTTGAAAACATACCGACCACTAACACATGGCCATGATTGGAAACCTCTGATGAAATAAAAAGAAAACTGAACTTTCTATCAAATGTTAAGGTGATGCAAGCTAACTATGCAAGCTTGGATTCCACTTCTCTGAGGCTCATTTTTCTCATCCATAAAAATGAGGAAGGATAAACAAAAATCATCCTGAAATTCCCATCCAGTTCTAAAATTTCCTGAGTTTATTAAAAGTGGTTCAGCCTAGAGATAGGGACTGAGGGAGACATGGGTAGGGATTGGGGGTAGAAAGCAATATTTACTTTTCACTTTTTTGCACTTTATTCTTTTTTGTACTTCATATTTTATAATATTGAAAGAGCTTAAAATTTAAAGTAAACCTAAGCAAAACGTAATTGTAATAAGCAATAAAGAATACATGAAAGGTCATGTTTAGTTCCCATGTGTACATGAATGTATATGATGAGCTCTGAATTATAATGTATCTAGACCATCCCTACCACTTTTATTCAAACAAAAAAAGAGGAATGGAATTTTCAGTTGGCTAGTTGTAGATGACCATCAAACTCTGGACTGATAAAGATTGTCCTTATAGATTTGGTGTGAAAAAACTATATAAACAATGTTCACAATTAAACATTCAATAAATATACTAGCTTATTCTTTACTAAATGAGTTCAATAAATGTTTATGATCTTGATGACTGGTTGAAGAACTATAAATGCTTCACTCGTGTCCTCCTCCTCTTCTCAGTAAACATCACCCGTGACAACCTCATAGATGATGTGATTACACTCATAAGAGGAGGATCCAGAAAATATGCATTTCAACTAAAAGAAAAGCTTCTCAAAGGAGCCAATGTAATCGATGTGACGGACTTTGTAAATTGGGCCACTTCTTTACATGACGCTCCGGTGCTCATAGGTCAAAAAGTAAGAAACGTTTACTTCCAAATGGAAGAGTGTGTCATTTTCTTAATAAATGTCGCAGTTGGTTCAGATGAACAATGAGCTTCACCTGGAAGAGATGTTGAGATTTCAAATGCACACCCATCTCCTCCATGGGAAGCAGGCTGGCATAGAAGAAGGACACAAATTGTGGTATCAGATCAATCCAGGCTGAGTTCTTGTCTCTGTCCCTCACTATATGTGTGACATTCTTCTACTTCTGCAACATCAAATTCTCTGGGCTGGTGTTTGTTCTGAGGATTAAATACGATTGTATGCATAGAGCCTATAGTAGAGACAGGCTTAGGAATATTAATCTGCCCTTTGTTCTCCCTTGGCTTCGAGAGGCATCACACTACCACTTTAAACAAAGGAGAATCTTATTTATTAAGGGTCTCTATGCAAAGGAAACCCATAAAGTCTGTACGAAAATAAGACCAGAGGTGAGCAATTCATGTGGTCAGGAAATTCTTTTTCTCTTGGATCTTGATTAACACAGTCTTCAGTTTATAAATCCTTTAGGAATTCAGTCTAGTGCTTATTCCTGCGGGTGGGAGTGGATGGTATTATAATTCTGAAGATCTCAATGTCAATGTTATCTAGCCTCTCTCCCAACTGAAAATGGTGTATGTTTTTCTTTACTTCTTCTTTTGTTCCTAAAGTAGGGAGGAAGTGTTTTTTTCTACTTTCATTTATATCGTTCAATTTTCCCTGTGTGTTTCACAATTTTCTTCCCTCAGGTCAAATGTATCTTTGACCCCTTTACTTCAGTTTGATTAACTTGACTTACAGACATGCTGACTTTTTTGATACTACTAGTTATTGGAGAATTTTGTTCCTTCATTCTATTTTCTTGTCTTTAAAGTTATAGAGTGAGGCCTCTATAACCACTTCATTTTTGTGAGAGAGGAATTCAGAAACTGGAAAATTGTTATCTATTCTCCCTCCATGGTCTAAAAATATAGCCATCATAGACATGCAAACATATCTATGAGACTTCAGGTATTTTTGTCTCAAAGTAGGACAAAAAGGGAGAAAAGCCTGACTAAATGAGCATGTTCAGGTATGAAATAAAAATCAAAAGTCCCTTTTTAAAAATTTTTTTTTGAATCTTATTTTAAATTAATTTTCTTGAACTCAGTGAAGAAAATCTGTGTAGGAAGAACTCACATAAGGAAAGAATCAGTGATTTTGTTGGATGTTCACATCCATATTGACACAAAAAGTGACTGGTCTTCTCATCTCTATAAATCAAATTCAACTGTATGGATCCAAGATTGTTCTCCAAGGAAGTCTTAATAATAAACCAGCATATTCTAAATCTGATTTTTTAAAGTTTTAAGTATAAAAACATCTGCTGAAAATTTACTTTCCCTAGAACTATTCAGTCCTATTGACTGGAAAACATAGTTTATCTCATTTTTAGTGACACCTATTTACTCTTCTGGACTTTTAGATGAGTAAACATTCCATCTGAAACATCTGTATAAGTTTCTCTTGATAAATTTGAAGCTAGGACTTTTTTTTTTTTTTTTTTTTAAGATTTTATTTATTTATTCATTTATCCCCCCCGCCCCCCTTGCTGCTTGTGCTCGCTGGGTCAGCTAACCACGCCGTGCGGGAGGGCTTGCCTTCACCAGGAGGCTCCGGGAACCGAACCCGGGGCCTCCCATATGATAAACGGGAGCCCTACTGATTGAGCCACAGCCACTTCCCTGAAGCTAGGACTTTTTATATCAATTTTCTATCTAAGGAAATGGCAGCTATAGTTAGTCCATTATTAACCACTTTTAATATTTGCTTTCTTGTAGATAAGTTTCAGAAAACAGTGAAAGGTTCTGCTTTTCATTGACTTTGTGTGTCTTTTAAATCTATAAAGAGACATTAGATGTACTTAAATTTGACCTTGAAAGAGATTCCAAGTTATTTTGCCCTCATAAATCCAGTAGGAGGGTCCTTTTGATGAATTGGTGGCTGTTTCCATGAGGCAATTATACAATCTGTTGTGTTATACAATCACTTATATGTACAATCACTTCATTTCATTCTTTGATTAGTTGAAGTGCTCTATTGTCTGCAATGATAGGTTCAAACACTGGGATGGTCTTAATAAATAATGGACCCTCCTATTTAATTATTTCAAGAAGCGGTAGAACCTCTCCCCTCCTACCCTAAAAAAATAAAAATAAAACCTGGTTTTTATTTAATCCTCTGTTGCAAATAACTTAAATCCGTTATCTAGGTATTTATGTTGCAGTTTATCTTAGAGGGAGCACCAGGAAGTTATATCACTCTAAGTAAAGACTGTACAAATACATTACTGAGATTTTCTAAAGAAAACCCTTCGTTATACATATATTTTCCACAGTAAAGGAATTATGGCCATGTGCTATGAGGTAGAGCTTTGTGGTTTTGATTCTCCCTTTGTGTGCTTCAGCAGACCCCAAACCACTTGCTGAGGAATGTCTTGTCCAAGACCAAGAGTTTTCTTTGGCTCTACCCTATGCAGAGGAGGGGCTGACCCCATTTTTTAGTATTTACTTCTGTCAGTCTTCAACTTTCATGAAAGTATATGAATCCTCTTCCAGCTAGCCTGAATGTTAGCACAAATGGTTCTGTATTTTAGCTCAACAGAATAGCTGCACTTTGATTTCTTCTTAACTTGCTGCTACAAACTATAAATATGTCAGCTGAAAGGAATTGCATTTATTAAGGACTTCCTGAGAGGTATAAATATTGTGATTTCCTCTAGAGCCATGGCAGCAGAGATGGGTATAGCTAAAACAAGGCATATTGGTTTCCTGTAAAGTTTCCCTTTCAAATTGTTTAGGTGTTATGAGAAACAAAGTTACATAACCCACTGATTTATTTACTAAAAAGGATGTTACATAATACAATATCCACTTTATGGGAACTAATGGGAGATATTACTCTTTTTTTTTTTTAACTTTAAATTTTTTATTTTGAAATGCTTTCAAACTTATAGGACAATTACAAAAATAATACAAACCCCATACAGAGAACAGACCCCCTTCCCCCCAGATACCCAGATCCTATCAACCTTAACATTTTGTTACATTTGCTTATCAATCTATCTGTCCATCAATCTGTCAGTCCATCTATCTATATGTCTGTATGTCTGTATGTCCATTTATTATACCATTTTCTGGACACATGAGTATAGATTGTATACATCATGCACATGCATATTTTCTAAGAAGAAGGATATTCACTATGTATCTACCTTAAGTGCAGTTAACAAGTTTAAGAAATTTAACAATGCTACAAAGTATACAGTCTATATTTTAATTTTTTCATATGTCTACATATTGTCCTTTTGAGCCTTTTCTCCTTCCTTGTTTGATCTGTCTAGGATCATGTATTGCCTTTAATTGTTATTGTCTCTTTAGTTGCTTTTTCTTTCTTCTTTTTTTTAAACTGTGGGGACAAATATACAACATAAACTTTCCTGTCTCATCAACTCCCAAGTTTACCTTTCAGTGGAATTACTCATATTTACACTGCTGCAGTACCCTCACCACCTTCTATTACTAAACTTTCCCCATTACCCCATGCAGAAACCCTATATCCATTATGCATTAACTCCCCATTCTCCCTGCCCATCTCCCACCTCTGGATATCTGTGCTCTAATTCCTATTTCTGTGAGCTTGCATAATCTTGGATATTTTCTTCGTAGTTACCATGAGGCTTAATTTTAGCATCCTGAATCTATAATATTCTCGTTTGCTTAGGTACCCGCTTAAATTCAATGGTATATGCAAACTATGTTCCTATACTCCTCCACCCCCCCATCTTTATGTAGTTCTTTACACAAATGGCTTGATTATATTGTGAGTCCCAAATCACTAATTTATCATTACATCTTTTTTATTATGGGTAAAAATCAAAATTCTCACAATACATACAAACATTTGCAAAATGATATATAAATATATATGCATATATGTGTATTTGCTTACAAAAATGTTATTTATATATATATATATACATATATTTTAAAAAGTGCTTAGATTACCCAAAATATTACACGGAACCCACTGGGATTCCCATGTTGCCCACCTCCCACACCTCCCACCACATTCCACACAAACATCTCCCACAGTGTGGTCCACCACCCTCAATGAACTTACACATCCTTCTTGCCTTTTAGATCTTGTGGGAAGTAAGAAATGGAGTTACAGACCAAAAATACAATTGCATTTACTAGAGATCTTTATTTCTTCATGCAGCTTCAACCTGCTGTCTTATTGTCCTTTCCTTCCAACCAGCCAAACTCTCTTTAGCATTTCTTAAAGGGTTGGTCTAGTGGTGACAATCTCCCTCACTTTTGTTTATCTGGTAATGTTTTGATCTCTCCCTTATTTTTGAGAGGCAGATTTGCCAGATATAGAATTCTTGATGTCCCACAAGTTCTTCAGGCTCTACTCACTTTTCTTCATTCTTTCATCCTTCTGTTCCTCAGACTGCATGATTTCAATTGTCTTATCTTCAATTTACTTGATTCTTTCTTCTGTCCATTCCAACTGTTACTGAACCCCTCTAAGGAATATTCAGCTCTGTTTGTTTCCATTTCAGAATTTCCACCTCTGTATTGATATTCTCTTTGTGTTCATCTATTGTATTCCTGACTTCCTGTAGTTCTTTATCTATCTTTTCCTTTAGCTGTTAAGGCATATTTAGCCCCCCACCACCACCACCCCCACACCTTTTTAACATCTTTGTCTGATGTGTCCCAGGTCTGGTCCATCTCATTGATGATTTCTAATGCTTTAATTTTCTCCTTTGCCTGGACCATTACTTCCTGTTTCTTTGCATGTTTTGTAATCTTTTCTTGAAAGCTGGACATTTTTATATCTCCATGTATCACTGGAATTTAGTTTCTGGGGCTTCTGCTCCTTAAGCTTGTGTCCAGCTGGTGTTAAGATAGGGCTTCCTTTGAATGTCAGAAGCTAACAACAACAACAAAAAGGAATAAAAGAAAACACCTTTTCCAGTCTTTGCAAACCGATCTGTAGGTGTGCTCTCCTTTAGGGTTTATCCATTCAAAGAGTTTAGAGAAAAACTTGAAACCAAAGCATAGGAGCCTCTCTGATCCTGTATCTTGTCTTGGGCATGTGCATGGGGTCCTGGGAATTCCCCCATTTATATGGATATGAATAACTCCTCTTCCCTAGGAAACAATTTCCTCACAGTCCCAGGCACTGCACTATATATCTTACAGTCAGCAATCTCTTACCCCACTATATATCTTACAGTCAGCAGCCACTTGACTGCTCTCCCAAAGGGCTCTGTAGGACAGCTTAATGAACTGCCTTCTACACACAGGACAAATTCTGAGACTGTGAGTCCCTCAAACACCAGACAGCTTGGGCCAGACATACATGCTCACTGTATGTGCATGAGGGTTACTCTGCTTCCTCCAGAACCAGAACCACACTAGGAGTGTGGGCTGGCTCCACCTAGCTGGTGAGGCATGGAGGAGGGGCACGCCAAGGCACCATGAGATCCTACTGCTTTTAAGTAACCTTTTTCTTGATTCAGTACTCACCCTGTTATTGCAGTCCTTTAATTGTTTCCTGGAGCTTTGAGATAGATGTTTCTTCCAGTACTTGCTGGTTGGTCAAAGTACCTCATTCCACGATCTTGATTGGGGTGGAGCCATACCTAGTTATTTTTATTGTGGGCTGGATAGCATAACTTTAAAAATGGCATAGAAATAGTTTGAAGACTGGAGTGATTTATTTTCCTCTAAAGAAAAGTCATATTCACACCTACAAAGCTTCTGGGGGCACCAATGATCCAGAATCATCTTAATGCAATTATAGGGAGCACTAATGATCCAGCATTATCTTAATTAAAACTGGGCTGCCAGGGCTATCTTACTTCCAGTTCCTTTACTTCTAGGATTATAGGCTTTTATGTCTCAACAGAAAGCATAGCTTGTTGACCTTGGTTGGCCCTGAATTTCTTTTTTTTTTTTTTCCCCTAACCCAATAATGTTCTGCTCTACCTCTTAGTCCCACAGCTGCTCATCCTGAGTTAGGAAATGTCTCCGTGGAACTAGTGGCTCATCATAATGGGCTCACTTCTCTGGCCTTCCACCTTCTCCCAAATCTTAGTCCACTAATTCTTTATTGCCTTGTTAGTTCTTCAGGGCTTTCAAGCAGACTTTTTAATCTTGGTTTTATTTTGTTTAGCTTTTCTCATTGTTTTCAGAGAAAGGGCTAGGCCAAGTTATTTACTCCATCACTACCCTTTTGTGGGAATTTATGGTATTTGTATTATCTCCTATTTCTTGAGTGTTTATATTCCAATTTCTTTAAGATTTTGTGGCCTCTTGTTTTTAAAAGCTATGCTTCCAAACGGCCTCTATTTCTAACAGTTTACTTACTCAAACAGCTGTGTATAACTGCATAATCGAATTAGCTTAAATTAGACTTTTGATGTGAATTTTCTCTAAATATTATGGCCCCTCTACCACAAGAACTTTTGAAATTCTGCACTATCTGCCTAGAACACTTTTCTCTCTGCCTTCAAATCTCAGCTGAATAGTCATTATCTCAGGAAAGCCTTTCCAAACTTCCCTGATTCATTTGTTACAGCTATGTATCTTACCACAGGAATTTGAGTGTGCAAGATAAACCATTTTACTTCATTTTCATTAAACCTAATTAAATTTGACTTTGTGACCCTGTCCCTCCATGCTGGTAGGAAATTCACCTTTCATTCATTTGTCAGACGGGGGTCATGGAAGCCCTTCCCTGTTGCCAAAATTGGTATAAGAACCCAGAAGCTTTTGGAGTACCAGGGAAATGGGGACATGCAAGTCTTTAGTTCATTGTGGACTTGAAGTCAAGTGGCTTCAAGTCTTCCATGCCAGGCTTGAGTATCATTGACAAAACTGGATATCCTTGTCTTTTGATATCCAACCTCCCTAGTGGCACCCCACAGGTCCTACTACCTCCCAAAATAGCTGCTAGAGGACTAGTCGTGGTTTCCTGCTTCTTGAAGTATATACTAACCTCTATCTCCTTCTTGGGCTTAAGGAATCCTCTTCCTCAACAGCATTCTTTCCACATTTCCTTTCCCCAGCAAAAAAACATCTCAATGAGTTCATACTTTTAAAGAAAACAAGCCAAGGAATGGTTTGCCTTCAGGGGCATTCTGTCCTTGGCTTTTTATACAAATTTCTTGACAAGAGATAGCAAGCATGTAGCTACTGTTTGGAAGAGGGGAGGAGGGGAAAAGGCAGCAAAAACAATTCATAAGCTAATATTGCAATAAATTTTCCTTCCACAAGTTTAAATCTCCCTGTCCTTCATTTTCAAAGCACATATACTTGCCCTTTTTATATCTGTACCTAACACAGTTTTCATTTTAAATTTATCTGTGTGATTATTTTATTAATATCAGTCTCTTTACTGATGATCTTCATGATGGTAGAGACTGTGACTAGTATAGTCTTAAAAAGTAACATCATTTTTGGCAATAATAGGCAAAGAGTAAACTTTTGTTGAATCAATGAATAAATGTTTGAATGAACAATATTCTACAAACTCCCTCAATAGAAAAATACTTAAATGAAATGTTTTGCTTTCTTGTAGCTGTCTCCTATACATAATCTGATTCCAGTGAAAATAAAAGATGCACACCTAAAGAAGGAAAATTTGGAAAGAGCCATTGAAGACTATGTCAATGAATATAGTGTAAACAAATGCTACCCATGTGAAAATGGAGGTACCGTGATACTGCTGGATGGACAATGCTTGTGTACCTGTGCAATCCAATTTGAGGGACTTGCCTGTGAAATTAATAAACAAAAAATTCTTTAAGGTGAGAAAAAGTTATTTAATATCATTAAGGAAAAAATACGCACTTTGGGGTTCTTTAATTTGACAGCTAGCTCTTGAATTAATTAGTACTAAACTTCTAGATTGTCCATGTAAACAGAGGATAAAAAAATGAGTGAATAGCATAAATGTATAAATCAATCTTTATGTGTTATTCAGCATAATACATAAAGTTTTAACATCTTTTACCTCATATATTTAAACAGAACTATAAACAAATAACAAATTGTAATTATTGCATTGTTAATTATGAAACTATCCATATAAAGAGGAGAGCATAAAGAAATATAACAAACATCTAATAGTCACCATCCAGACTTAACTAAGGTTTCATATATATGTACTTCATTATATATGTGTGTATATATATGTACTTCAGAACCCTTTCTTTTTTTAATTAATTTTTTTTCCTTTTAAAGAAGCTTTAGATTGCATAAATGTTACATAAAAAATATAAGGGATTCCCATATGCCCCCCTCCCTCCCCCTTCCACACTTTCCCATACTAACAACATCTTTCATTAGTGGAGTACATTTGTTACAATTGGTGAACCCATATTGAAGCACTGTACTAACCATGGAATAGTTTACATTATAGTTTACACTCTGTCCTGCACAATTTTGTAAGTTATGACAAAATATACGATGGACTGTATCTGTCACTGCAATGTCATGCAGGACAAATTCAATGTCACCAAAATGCCCCCATATTACACCTGTTCTTCCCCTTCCCTCCCCTCAGAACCTCTGGTGGCCACTGACTTTACATCAATGATAAGAGTTCTTCCATTGCTAGAATAATCCTGTGTATAGTAGAATAATAAGAAAACAATTATAGAGGCTGTAGAGGACTTCTACCACATCTCTAGCCCACAAAACACAAGAGTTGGTGCCATTCCTCTCCCCACTCCTCAATTACAATCACACTCATGAAATTGGTATGTATCCTTCCAGTTCATATTTTTCTATTTCATTTACATATGCATGTACAAATACAAATATTCAATATTGTCTGGCTGTTTTAAAAATTTACTAATGGTATTACTGTACTTTCATGGTTCATTTTCAACTTAATATGTGTTGACGAAAACAGATCCTTCATTGTATTTTAAAGCTAGTCATCTGGAAAAATATTCTTCTACCTGGTACTAAGTGGACCTACTTTAGCCATGTTTCTAATACTGGAAGATCTCCTTAGTCTTTCATTCTGCTAGAATTAATTAGAACTTCTAATAAATAAGTGAAATCTTAGCCCAAGCATTAGTCATCACAAGATTAGCAAGTAAGATTAAACTCCTGTGGCAATCACAGCTTCCTTAAAAAAATAAAAAAAAAAAATTAGAGAAGTTGTTAAGAGAAAAATCATGCAAAAAATTAGGAATTCCCATTTACCAACCTATTATGAGCACCTTGCATTAGTGTGGTACATTTGCTAGAATTCATGAAAAAACATTTTTATAATCATGTTATTAACTATAGTTGATCATTTATAATACTGTTCGTGTTGTACAGTCTCATGTTTTTTTTATTTTTATAATAGTAACATATATACAACCTAAAATTTCTCCTTTAAACCACATTCATGTATATAATTCAGTGCTATCAATTATCACAATGTTTTGCTACCATCACTACCATCCACTACCAAAAACTTACAAAAAAACTCAAGAAAAAATTCTGTAAAATTTAAGCATTATCTTTCCATTCCTTACCCCCATGCCATATCCTGCTAACCTATATTCTAGATTCTGATTCTGAATTTGCTTAGTCTAATTATTTCATATCAGTGAGGTTTGTCCTTTTGTATCTGGTTTATTTCACTCAACATGATGTCTTCAAGGTTTATCCAAGCTGTCACATGAATCAGAACTTCATTTTTTTTATGGCTGAAAAATATTCCATTGCTTGTATATACCACATTTTATTTATCCACTCATCAGTTGATGGACACTTGGGTTGCTTCTACCTTTTGGAAAATGTGACTAATGCTGCTATGAATATTGGTGTCCAAATATTTGTCTGAGTCCCTGCTTGCAAATCTTTTGTACCTAGAAGTGGGATTATCAGGGCATATGGTAATTCTATACATAACTTTCTGAGGAATCACCAAACTGTTTTCCACAGTGACTGTACCATTTTACATTCCCACAAACAATGAATGAGTGTTCCTATTTCTTCACATCCTGACTAATGAATGTAATTTTCTGTGTTTTTCTTTTTTTTTTTTTTTTCTTCTTCTTAATAGTAGCTATTCTAGTGGGTGTGAAATGTTATCTCGGGTTTTGATTTGCATTTCCCTAATAGCTAATGATGTTCAGCATCTTTTCACTTGCTTTTTGGCCATTTGTATATCCTCTTTGGAGAAATACCTATTCAAGTCTGCCCATTTTTTAAATGGGTTGTTTGTCTTTTTATTGTTGAGCTGTAGGATTTCTTTATATAATCTGGATATAAAATTCTTATCAGATATATGGTTTCCAAATATTTTCTGCCATCGAGTAGGTTTCTTTTCATTTTCATGATAAAGTCCTTTAATGCATAAACATTTCTAATTTTGATGAGGTTCCATTTATCTCTCTTTTTTTTTTTTTGCTGCTTGTTCTTTGGATGTAAAGTCTAAGAAACCGTTACCTAACACAAGATTCTGAAGATGCTTCCCTATGTTTTCTTCTAGGAGTTTTATAGTCCTGGTTCTTATATTTAGCTCTTTGATCCATTTTGAGTGGCCTCCTTCAATCCTTTGCAAATAAAGATACAGTTTTCCCAGCAGCATTTGTTGAAGAGACTATTCTTTCCCAATTGTGTGGACTTGACAGCCTTGTCAAAAATCAATTGGCTATAGATGTGAAGGTCTCTTTCTGAACTCTCAGTTCAATTCCATTGGTCTCTATATCTATTCTTGTGCCAGTACCATGTTGTTTTGACCACTGTAGCTTTGTAATAAATTTTAAAGTCAGGAAGTGTGAGTCCTCCCACCTTGTTCTTTCTCAAGATGTTTTTGGCTATTCTGGGCCCCTTACCCTTCCAAATAAATTTATGATTGTCTTTTCCATTTCTGAGAAGAAAGCTGTTGAAATTTTTATTGGGATTGCATTGAATCTGTAAATTGTTTTGGGGAGAATTGGCATTTTAACAATAATCCAATCCATGAGAATGGAACATCCTTCCATTTTGATTTCCTTTAGCAAAGTTTTGTAGTTTTCTGTGTATAAGTCCTTTACATCCTTAAATTTATTTCTAGATATTTGATTCTGTTAGTTGCTATTGTAAATGGAATTTTTTCTTGATTTCCTCCTCAAATTGCTCATTACTAGTATATAGAATCACTAGTACTGATTTTGTGTGTTGTTATTGTACACTGCCACATTGCTGAATTCATTTATTAACTTTAGTAGCTTTGTTGTAGATTATTCAGGACTTTCTACATATAAGATCATGTCATCCGCAAATAGTAAAAGTTTTAGTGCTTCCTATTGAATTTGTATGACTTTTATTTCTTTTTCTTGCCTAATTTCTCTGGCTAGAACTTCCAGTACAATGTCAAATAACAACATTGACAGTGGGCATCATTGTCTTATTCCAGAACTTAGAAGGAAAGCTTTCAGTCTTTCATCATTGAGTATGATGCTAGCAGTGGTTTATTCATATATGCCCTTTATCATGTTAAAGAAGTTTCCATCTATCTCTATTTTTGAAGTGTTTTTATCTAGAAAGGATGCTGGATTTTGTCAAATGCCTTTTCTGCATCAATAGAAATGATCACATGGGTTTTTTCCTTCATTCTATTAATGCGGTGTATTACCTTAATTCATTTTCTTGTATTGAAACACCCTTGCATACCTGGGATAAATCCCACTTGACCGTTATGCATAATTCTTTCATATGCTGGTGGGCTCAATTTTCTAGTATTTAATTGAGGATTTTTGCAACTATATTCATAAGATAAATTGGTCTGTAATTTTTTCTTGTAGTTTCTTTATCTGGCTATGCTACTGGGGTGGTATTGGCTTCATAGAATGAGTTAGGTGGTGTTCCTTCCTCTTCAATTTTTCTTTTGAAGAGTTTGAGCAAGAGTGGTGTTAATTCTTCTTGGAATATTTGGTAGAATTTGCCTGTGAAGCCATCTGGTCCTGGGCTTTTCTTCATTGGGAGGTTTTTGATTACTGATTCAATCTTTTTACTTGTAATTGTGGTTTGTTGAGATCTTTTATTTCTTCTAGAGTTGGTGTAGGTTGTTTGTGTGTTTCTAGGAATTTGTCCATTTCCTCAAGGTTGTCTACTTTGTTGGCATACAGTTATTCACAATATCCTCTTATCATCATTTTTATTTCTGTGGGGTTAGTAGTACCCCTCTCCTTTCTAGATTTTATTTGTATTCTCTCTACTTTTTACTTTGTCAATCTAGCTAAAGGTTATTGATCTTTTCAAAAATCCAACTTTTGGTTTTGTTAATGCTCTCTATTGTTTTGTTTTGTTTTTTATTCTTGAGTTCATTTATTTCTGCACTAATATTTGTTTCTAATATTTATTTCTGCTCTAATATTTGTTTCCTTCTGCTTACTTTGGGAGTAGTTAGGGGTTCTTTTTCTAGTTCCTCCAAGTGTATAGTTAGGTCTTTGATTTTAACTCTTTCTTCTTTTATAAAGCAAGCATTTAGGGCTATAAGTTTACTTCTCAGCACTACTTTCTCTATATCCCATAAATTTTGATATGTTATGTTATCATTTTCCTTTGTCTCAAGTTATTTGCTGATTTCCTTTGTCATTTCTTATTAGACCCATTGATTGTTTGAGTGCATTAATTAACTTCTATTATTTGGGAATTTTACATTTCTTCCACTGTTATTGATTTCTAGTTTCATTCCATCGTGGTCAGAGAAGATGCTTTGTATAATTTCAAACTTTTTTAATCTATTGAGAATTGTTTTGTGACCTAGCATGTGGTCTATCTTGGGAAATAACCCATGTGCACTTGAGAAAAATATATATCCTGCTGTTTTGGGGTACAGTGCTCTGTATATGTCTTTTAGGTCTAGTTCATTCATCATATTATTCAAGTTCTCTGTTTCCTTATTGATCTTCTGTCTAGATGCTTTATGTATTGATGAAAGTAGTCTATTGACATCTTTAACTATTTTTGTAGAAGTGTCTATTTTCCCTTCAGTGTTGCCAGTGTTAGCTTAATGTATTTTGGGGCACAGTGGTTAGGTGCATAAATATTTAAGATAGTTATTTCTTCTTGGTGGATTGGCCCATTTATTAATATATAGTGTCATTCTTTGTCTCTTTTAACAGCTTTTGACTTAAAGTCTATTTTGTCTGATATTAATACCAGCTCTCTCTCGGTTACTATTTGCATGGATTTTCTTTTTCTATGCTTTCATTTTCAACCTATTTGTATCTTTGTTTTTGTTTTGTTTTGTTTTGTTTTGTTTTTAAAGATTTTATTTATTTATTCATTTATCCCCCCCCTGCTGCCTGCGCTCACCGGGTCAGCCAACCACGCCATGCGGGCGGGCCTGCCCCCACCAGGAGGCCCCAGGAACCGAACCCGGGGCCCCCCACATGGTAAACGGGAGCCCTACTGATTGAGCCACAGCCGCCTCCCATGTATCTTTGAATCATGGTTTTTTATCCATTCTGCCAATCTGCATCTTTTGATTGGAGAGTTTAATTATTAACATTCAGTGTGTAATGGCAGTACTTCAGCCATTTTGTCCTTTAGTTTTTATATGTCATAGCTTTTTTATTTCTCTTTTCCTTTATTGCAACTTCCTTTTCGGTATGGTTGATCTTTTGTGATGTATCTATCCAATCACTTTCTCATTTCTGTTTCTGTATATATTCTTAAATACTTTCTTTATGGTTACACTGGGGTTTGTATTACACAACCTAATTTGAAAAGATACCAACTTAACTTCAATAGCAAACCTGCTCTCTGTTCCCATATCTCTCTGTCCTCTATGTTTTTTCCCCACAGATTACATCTTTCTATTTTACATGTCTGTTATCAAGAAATATGACTATTCTGTATTCAATTGTGTTCTACTTCTTATAGGAATTAAAGAATAGAGTTATATATTAAGGATGCTAGATAATTTTTGGTTGCCAGTTTTACATTAAATATATCATGCCACTGCCTTCTCACCTCCACAGTTTCTGGTGAGGAATCACTACTTAGTCTTATTGAGGATCCCTTATATGTGACAAATTGCTTTTCTCCTGTTGCATTCAGAATTCTGTCTTTATCTTTGGCATTTGACATTCTGATTAGTATGTGTCTTGGGTTTATCCTGTTTGAAGTATGTTTTGCTTCTTAGGCATATATATTTATGTCCTCCGTAAGAGTTGGGAAATTTTCAGCCATTATTTCCTCAAATATTCTTTCTACACCACCCCCCTTCCCTTCTCTTCTCCTTCTGGGACTCCCATGATGCATAGTTTTGTATGTTTCATGATGTCATACAAGTCCCTTAGATACTGTTCAATTTTTTTCTACTCTTTTCTCTATTTGTTCTTCTGACTGAATGATTTTTATTGTCCTGTATTCTAGTTGGCTGATTCTTTCTTCTGCCTTTTCAAATCCACTGCTGTATGCCTCTAGTGTGTATATATATATATATATATATTTTTAAACAGACAATTTTTTTTTTTTTAATTAAGATTTTATTTATTTATCCATTAATCCCCCCCCTTGCTGCTTGTGCTCTCCGGGTCAGCTAACCACGCCATGCGGGCGGGCTTGCCTTCACCAGGAGGCCCCAGGGACCAAACCCGGGGCCTCCCATATGGTAAACGGGAGCCCTACTGATTGAGCCACAGCCACTTCCCCTCTAGTATATTTTTAATCTCCATTTTTGTACCTTTTTTACCCATAATTTTGTAGTTTCCTTTTAAACTTTCTAATTCTTCTTTTTGTTCACACATTGTCTTATTAATATCCTTTAACTCTATATCCACTATTAGTATATTTCTATCCCATATTTTCCTTCATCTCCTTGAATTGATTTTGGAGATTTGTTTGAACTTCTTTGATCAGTTGTTCCAAAGTCTGTGTTTCCTCTGAAGTTTTAATTTGACTGAGCCATATCCTCCTGTTTCTTAGTACGGCTTGCAACTTTTTGCTGATGTCTGGGCATCTGATTATTTTGATGACTCAACTCTGAAGGTCATTTTCTCCCTTTTGCCTAGGGTTTTATTATAGATTGTCTATGTGTTAAGGCTCTTCTTTGATGTTTGGTACAACTTAGACTGGAACTTAGGCCCATGTTTAAATGTTAAGATTCCCTCAGATCTTCTGTTCCCAATTCTTGCCCTGGACATGGGGTATGACTTCTTTTTTCAGTATAACTTTTAAGATTACCCTTTTATTTGCTATTGTTTCACCTCCAGGAGAAAACTTCTTTTCTTCCATACCTTCTTCAGGAATCCTGATCTGTTCTGTTTTATGCAGAATTTTCTCCTCAGCTGTTATGATTTATTTAACTTATCTCCCTTACACAGTGCCCCCTTTTCATTATACATTTTTGTTCTGATAATTGTCCTGCCTTATAGCAGTTCAGTGTACCCTTTGGTTGTTTTTTGTTTTTTGTTTTTTGTTTTTTTACCGGGAGGTTCCAGGTATCGAACCTAGGTCCCTCCATATGGGAGACGGATGCCCAACCATTTGAGCCACATCCGTCCCCCTTTGGTTGTTTTTTTGTTTTTGTTTTTTTTTTTTCTGTGAAGCTCTATTGCTTCTGGTTACTCCATGTTAGGGTGTTCCACCCAGGAAACCAGATGGTGTCAATATTTTACAAGGTCCTTTTTTTTTTTTTTTTTCATTTAGATGATCTAGCAATCAGAGACTAGGTTGAATCTATACACTTCTTGCCAATAGTTCTTCCAGGGTCTCTTTTATTTCCTGGGGACCCTTTTGTATGCAAGCATCCACGAGCCACTTGTGTTCCACTCTGTGTCTCTGCAGACTTGGGTCATTGTGTTTGAATATGCATGGGGTTCTAACTCACTGCTGCTGTGATTGGCTCTATGGTCTGAATCCACAGCAGGAGGCCTCTGTGTGACTCCTTTTTTTTTTTTTTTTTTTTTTAGGTACCAGGGCTGGGGATTGAACCCAGGACCTTGTATGTGGGAAGCCGGTGTTCAACCAGAGTCACATAGGTTTCCCTGAGTTGTTTTTTTGGTCTGTTTTGCTTGTTGTTTGTTTTTGTTTTTTTTTTAAAGAAGGCACTGGGAACCAAACCCAGGACCTCCCAGGAGGAAGCAGGCACTCAACCACTTGAACCACATCCACTCCCCTGTGATTCTTAAGCTCCACTAGACAGAGTGAGGGGGAGAGATCTAGACTGGCAGGTCCAGTTCATAGATCTCCTCCCTTTATTTTTGATGGGTTTCTTTTTTTCTTCAGTTCAGCATTTGTGGAGTCCTTCACTATCACTGGATGATAATAGAGTTCCAAGCAAGTGGGAGTTGTCCTTTTATTAGTTGTTTCTGCAGGGAGACTTTTTCTGGAATGCCTTATATTGTCATGTTGATGACATCATCACAGTTTACATGTTTGAATGAGCAGTTTCCTAAAACAAAATTTCTTTAAAAATTATGTAGTTCCTTAAAACAATCACAATCTTAAGTTTATAATTCAATCATACTTTTAATTCTTAAAACAATTTTTTTAATATTATAAGAATTTCTTTGCACTTCTTAGCAAAAACGTAGAAACTCAACAATAAGGTAACAATATACAAGTTTGGATTTAAATTAATTTTTAAGATAATTGATTTGTAAATATACCCCATCTATCTAAAGTGCCAACCCAGTGCTTTGCCTTTCAAAAGGCTATTGATTCAATAATTTGCATTCCCCAAAGCATTCGTACTCTCTAAAAATTCATGCTCTTGGTACTCAAGCTTTCTCTTTTCTCTCTGTTTTTCTCTGCATGGAATATTAGCTCTTGCCTAATTTTCCAATTTTTTTCAACCATGTATATTTTACCCCTTAACCATTCAATTGAAGATTTTTTTTTTACTTATTTTTCTAAAATTTCTATTTGGTTATTTTTCAAGTTTTCATGTTCTTTCTACATTTTAAAGTAGTTCATATAGAAGTTTCTTCCAGATTGCTCCAGTTTATGTAGTTTCTGTATTTTAATTCTCTTGTCTGTTAATCCTACTACTTTACTCCATGGCATTTTTTTCTTCTTTGAGTACTTGGTAAAGTTATATTAGAGGACTTGTCAATGGAAATTGTTTCGTTTGGGAATCCTCTCTACTCTGGGTAGTGAAGGTATTCATTGAGCTAGTTTTATGTTTGCTTTTGAGAAATCCTGTTGTTTTCATCAGTTTTGCACCAGTGTTTTAATATAAATTTCCTGATTCAGGAGTCCCATTTTGTAGTTCTTGGGTAATGAAAATCAATTTCTTTCTTCCCATACATATCGTTTTATTGGGGCACTAATATACTGTGGTTGACTTTTCATACCTGACATAGGATGGTCTACCAGTTCCTTGCTGAGACACTTCAGTATGGGTGAAAATATCTCTCAGAGTAGCTCTTCCAGGAATCCAGCTTTTGGCAGAACCTTCAGTTCTAGCTTCCCACTTAAACCGAACCTACTCCCTAACATGAGATGTAAAACTCTAACACTTTCTGTATTAGTTTCCTATGGCTGCTTTAACATATTACCCCAAACCTAGTGGCTAAAACAACAGAAATGTATTTTCTTACTTTTCTGGAGGTCAGAAGTCTGAAATGGTTTTCAGTGGGCTGAAATCAAGATGTCAACAGGGCTGCACTCCCTTAGAATGCTCTAGGGGAGAATCCCTGGACTTGCTTTTTTCCAGCTTCTAGAGCTTCATTCCTTGCATTCTTTGGCTCATGGCCCCTCCCTCCATCTTTAAAGCCAACAATGCCATCACAATGCCATCTCCTCTTCTATGCAATATCTCCCTCTGCCTCCATTTTATAAAGACACCTGTGATTACATTTAGGGTCTACCCAGATAATCCAGGATAATCTCCCTACCTTAACATCCTTTACTTAATCACATCTGCAAATTTTCTTTTGTCATATCAGGTAATATTTACAAGGTACCAAAGATTAGGACCTGGATAGCTTCAGAGGCCCTTATTCTGCCTACCACACTTTCTAAAACATGGTTATGTTACTTTCTTGCTTCAACATCTTTGATTAAGTGCCAAATACTTAATGTTGCATACAATTCCCTTAACAGTTTTCTGTCTGCATGACTTCCAAACTCATATCCAGCCACTGAACCTTACACATGTAAACGCTATACTCACAAACCATATCCTGTATTTCACGTCATCTTTCTGAGTCCACCTTATTTTCTGAGCCAGGAGTACTTGCCAACTTTCTCTTCCCTCTACCACCTGAACTTTCTTCCACTTCCTTCTCCTTGTATGTCTCTATTTCTTCTAGACCAGTGGTTTGCAATCCTGGTTGCCCATTAGATCTATCTGGTTAGCTTTAAGAACAAAACAGATGTCAATCCCAAACCAGTTAAACCAGTATCTCTGGTGTAGCCTGGTTAGGATTGATTGATAAATCCTCTGGCTATTCTAACCTGTAGCCAGGTTAAAAACCTCTATTCTGGACCCAGTCCCATTACCGTCTCTTCTGTGAAACCTACTCTAGTCTCTCCAGGATCTCTTCTATATCTGCACGCTTAGCATTTTGTCTCTGCTCTCCCAGCACTCTTCCCTGCCAAGATGAATAACCCCTCCTGTTTGGAAATGTATCATATCTTAAACATTATTCTATTTCTAGCACCTAGTACAATATCTGGCACACAGGGCAACAGGATAAAGGGATGAATAAATGGACGAATGGATGGGCCCAAAGCTGATGTTTTGTTCGTCATTAAACTTGATAATCCTCTGTTTTCCCTAGGATTGGCAGTCAAAGGAAAATAGATCTGTTGCCTTCCCTGAGCTCTGTATGGGAGAAAAAACACCAGCACATTTCAATTTAAGATCCTATCCCCAGAAACAGTCCTTGTGGCCAAGTGAAAAACAACTGACATCATGAAAATCCTACCAGTCCCTGCAGTCTCTCCTTTTAGGTTCACAGTGGTTTTTTTCCTCCTTAAACTCTTATGATGTTTTCATTGTTTATGCCAGTAGTGAAATATGCAAGGACTGCTTCCTCCCAAAAGCAATGCCAACCTCTTGCTAACAAAACAAAATTAAATAAAAAAGAGAATGCTGGTTAAAGACTAAAGTTATTGATAAACTGATTTGTATGATTAATATGTTCCTCCAGTTCCATTACCACGAGTCTGAACTGTGTAATTTAGCACTATTTACATAGCTGTGTCTAGTTTGGTCATTTGTTTATACATGCACGTATTCATTCGGCAAATACTTACTGAGCACCTGCCACATGCATAGCACTGCTCCACATTCAGTTGTTTGTCTTAGCTCCAGTTTACCCCTATGTGTTCAAAGGAAAAGGTCTGTTTATTGTATCTGTAACCAAAACTATTGAGTTAAATCATGTGAAATTGCATCTATTCGATTATATTGCATCTAAAAAATGCAGCAATTTCATATGGTCCATCCTAATACCTCATGAATTGTATAAGGTAAGGTAACACATCTTAGAATATGTTTAAGGGAGACAGCCACACAATTTTATCCATTGGGTGTTACAGGCATGGTAATGGGACCTGTGAGTTTTTGAGACATTCTAAGAACTCTTTTAACAAAAGATTCCAAATACAAAAGGAAAAATGCAAAATAAAAATAAATGTTTAATTAAATGTCCACAACATGTATCATGTCTACTGTATTGTTAAATCTTATTATTAATAATCTTGTCATTGGATTTATAAACAAATTTAAATTAGTTGTTCTCACTTTACAAGAATTCTCAAGAATGCACATGATTCCTGAGAGATCACAGGTAGTCTTAAATTAAGTACATTATTTATAGGCAAATGATTTCTGAAGCAAAATTTAAAAAATAATTTTCAAGTTTTTTAACAGCGAGGCAAAAGGTTATTGGATTTGGGATGCATTTTCATGTGTCAGGTATGATTTGGAGAGGGGGCGCTAAAACTAAAAGTACCCAGGTCCTTCAGAGTCTTAAAATAGCCTTGGGAACTTGAAAGAAGTCCTTTCTCTTGCCCTCAGGAACACAGGGTGAATCAGAAAGAATTAGGACTTGTTAAATTTGTATAATTGCTGAACTCTTCTCCTGGACAATCCACTACTGAGTTTATGATATAGGGCATTTGGATCAGGAAGAGTTATTATAGTAACTACTAAGAATTCCTATCCCTTTATGAATTACAAACCCCAAACCAAGAAAAGAACAGAGCCTCAACCAGACCCCCTAGGGTCAACTTACTGATTTACCAGAGTCCCTTCTACAGGAAAGGCAGGTACAGCTCAAATTCACTCCTCCAACCATGGAGACAGCACATCGTAGAGCAGTTCCAGCAGGGGGCACCGTTGAGATACTAGAAACTGCCCAACAAGAATCAGCCCAGACAATAAAGGCCCTTTCTACGTCTAAACTGAGGGAGAATTCACCAGAAATTGGGTGAGAGGAGCACCTCCTAGCTGATAGGCCCAACTTGTTTGGAGAAAGCAGACTTCTGAGGAAGGAAGCCATAGTTGAGTCTAGGCAGACAGAGTACAGCATTCCTGCCCCCTACTCCCGCATCCTCTTTGAGGGGCCACACCACAAATTCAAGGGAAAGTACAAGTGGGGAAAACAGTCCTCTGAAGCTCAGGCCATACATGAGGATCATTACACCAAACCACAGCCATTATCAAAAGTTGCTAGAGAAGCTGGGTGGTATTCATATTTGCTTGGGGCTGTTGGGAGAAGGAAGCTTCAGAGTCTTGCTGCATTTTTATCCTTTTCACTTTTTATACTCAAAGCTCAGGTTGTTTATTCATTCTTCTGATCAGAAGGCAGATAGTCAATATACAACTGCTGATTAAGGGGTTGCTTGAGATGTGGATCCGCATCTTCACTCTGGTTTCACACCGTTGTCTCCCCAAGATCCTGTCATTCCGTAAGCAGCAGCAGGACCCAACCATAGCCCCACAACAGCAGCTCCTGAGTTAGTGTCCCAAATGTTATCTAGAAAAAGTGGTACGCAAAAGACTAGGCTCAATTTAAATTGACTTAAAAAGAAAATGAAAGGGGAGTGGTTGTGGCTCAAGGGGTTGAAAGCCAGCTTCCCACATGGGAGGTCCTAGGTTCTGTTCTCCATACCTCCTAAAAACAGAAAAACAAACAGATGACAAAACCAACTCAGGGGAGCCAATGTGGCTCAGTGGTTGAGCACTGGTTTCCCACGTATGAGGTCCCAGGCTCATTCCCCAGCCCCATAACTCAAAGAAAACAAACAAACAAACAAACAAAAAAAAAAAGTAGTCTGTATAAAAAGAAAATGAATTTTTTTTCATACACACACATAAACATAAAATTTGCAGGGCAAGCATCTATCTCTCACCCTGCCCTATACCCAAATTGCTCAACAGAAATGACTGGTGTGCCTATTTGACAATAGATAAGTCACTTAAACTCCCTAAGCCCCAAGGTATGGTCAGAGATAATAATATCTCCTTTTCAGAATTGCTGTGTTGATTGAGATAAAGCATATGCAATAATAGAAAAGTAATAAATTGTAGCTACTACTATTATACACAAGGCTAGGGGTGTAAATCCTTCCAAATGTGTTTCTAACATTTATGACATTAAATGACCAAGAAGTTTAAATCTGAACACTGGAGAGAACAGGAGATAATCGAGTAGCTTAGTACTCTGTAAATAATCAGAGGGTTTGGAGGTTTTTTTAAAAAACCATGTGCTATTTGCTAAGGTTAATAAGCCTAGAAAGGACAGAAGAAAACGAAGGTCACGATGACATTGAATAATTTGAAAAATTATGTTCTAATGTATTTGTTTTCTAACTAAATTACAGGTACTCCTAGTTCTCCTAACAGCATTGAGTAATAGTATTAAGTCCCAACATGTACTGTAGAATTGAGAATGGAAACATTCCTGTTCTTCTGAACAAAAGGAAGATTGTCAATAGGTTCCACTCCGGTGTGAATAATTTTATATTAGTTTAGGTAATTTTGTATCTAGGCAGGCTTCCTCCCTGAAGATTCCTAAACTGAGCAATAAGGTATAAAAATGACTAAGTCTCAGTAACTTTTCAAGTGGAGAGAATATGGTGATTCTAAGATGCAAAAAAGAGAAGCCCAAGGACAAAGAGTGAAATCTGGAGATGTAGACCATTTTAATCCAACTTGAAATTATTGAATTTATTAACTATTGAAATTAAAGGTGCAAAAAAAGGTTTAGTTTTCACCAAGGTTACTGAAATGAAACATTCTTATTTTTAAATTATTCCGACGACAGCGTAGAAAAATGAGTACCAACAGTGCCAACAGTGGGAGAGGGAAGGAGCTAAGGAATCAGTGGAGTGACTCCTCTTCCCCTTTATCATCTCTGATTTCCCTGTACTCTCAAGCATATCAGTTTATTTTCCAATAGCTTTCGGGTTGAGAAGTAAACTGGGACTGCATGAATGAATGACTAGATAAAAGAAAAGGGGAAGGAAAAAAGGAAAGATCTTGGAAGGTCATGTGGGACCTTTTCTTTCATTCATTAAAGTGCAAATTATTATTAAATTGGCAAGAGCAATGTCCAATCCAGTTAGGGTGTGTGTTTCGATGAGATCAGTTAAATATCCTTGTTTTGGAGAACAAGAGAGGAGAAAGGATTGACTTGGATTCTGTTTCTGGAGACTGAAGGAGGTGAAAATAATGAGAAGGAAATAGCAGGCTCAACAGACCCGACAGAACATGATGATCTCTCCAAAACCCAAGGAGTGGGTAAGAAGCAGATTATAGCCAAAATTGCATAAGAAAGTAATGAGCGAATTATTATATAACACAAAACTCATTTGTCTATAAGCTTTGCTCTTTATCTCTTTCCTCTCAGAGTTAACTGGTTTGATAAGACTCCTTAAGTAAAGTTTGGGTTATTTATCCATTGTCTTATTTCAGCAGATCTTTTAGAGTTAAACAAACATTTGCTTGGGACTAGGCTTAAATTGTAAAGGCAATTGTTCCTTGCCCTTCTTGAGTTTAAACACAGTCTAGGCATCTTACTGAAATATAACGGGAATTTTCCTTCTACTAAAAAATGAGTTAAATTTCACTGAAGTTGATTAATAAGTTATTTTTTTCCAGAGCTCGATGTTCTGAAAAACTTCGGATGCCTTTTCAGCCAAAAAAAAAAAAAAAAAAAAAAAGAAGTACAGGCGCAAACAAACTCATTTTGTTTCAAAAACAAAAAGTGAAAGAGAAATAAGCCAACTCAAGGACCCACGCATTTCCTCCTGTACAACCTTCATAAGCATGCCCATTCTTACTCTGCTTTCTTCCTGCTACTTACCATCTGAAACTTGGCTGTTCTATATCTTTCTAAGCAGAGAGGCTAGAGTTTCCTTGAATTTCTGTGAATCTCCTTCGTGAATTTAAGTTGTGCTCTGCTGGCACAGTTCAAATGCATGCTAGTGAAAGGAGACAAGTTACAAAATAATGAGGGTTCAGTTGAGCTGATTCCTTCTCTGAAAACTTGAACTGTTGCTTAACATCTCTGTGCTTTCATTTTATCGTCAGTGTATCAATGACCACTAGAATTGTTAGGCACTATTTTAGCGCAGGGTTTTCTTACAGCTGCCCATAGATGATGGACCTCTAAGGAGGCTGTACACATGCAGGAATAGAGAGCAAAGCATATATGGTTTTCATCAGATTCTTAGGAGAACCTAGGAACCAACAAGGTTTAAAAAAAAAAAGTGCTCTAGGATCTTAGAGTGACAAGGGCTAATGCACACAATGCAATTCGAGAACCATAAAGGACAAAAGTATTCAAGAACTTCATTTCATGGTGCAGTCTTCAGGGGTCTGCCCAGAAAAAGGGGGAGATGAGTGAGTGAGCAGCAGAGAAAGCTTCTTGGAAGAGGTGGAACTCGAACTTCCTCCATTCTCCTATATCAGGGGTCTCGACCAGGTATATTAACACATCGAGTAGATGGCCATTTCTTTCTTTGTTAACATAATAGCCATTCCAGGTTATAAGCTCAACTCAAGACTTTATAACTATTTCTAACCCTGTGTGTTACAATTTTAACCATGCTACCCTTTAAAATTCTGATAGGATACTGAAAATGCTTTTTGGTAATGATTGGTAGTGTTTCTTAAATTTTTACCGGTGTGCTCTCCTCTCTCCTTATTTTTAAGTTAGCTCTTTGAAAAATGAAGTTGAGGGAAGTGGATGTAGCTCAAGTGGTTGAGCACTTGCTTCCCATGTATGATGTCCAGGGTTCGATCCCCAGTACCTCCCCAAAACAAAACAAACAAAAAAAATCCAACTCGGGGAGCCAGTGTAGCTCAGTAGTTGAGCACTGGCTTCTCACATATGAGATCCTGGGTTCAATCCCCAGCCCTGGTACCTAAAAAAAAAAAAAAAAAAAAAGTTGACATCCCCAAGCCACACAGTGTCTCTGGGCCTCACAACTTCCATCTATCCTCACCTTCAGTGAGTGCTGGAGGAAAAACTTCATTTTAACCTTGCCTGAACAGGAATAATTGCATTGCCCATACTATGAAATTACAATTTTATATTTTTTGAGAGAGTATCACTATATTGTCTATCATATTTGCCGCATTTCCTGTTTCATCATCCTGCTCTGGTACTTGGGTACTGAACTGACTTCACAGGAAATACACTCACATGTGAATATTTGAAATACATACTTAAAAGGACAATGATAATGCTCCCAAAACTAAAACTAAAAAGTCCTTTGTGTATTATTAGTTATGGATTGAAAGCTTCAGCCCTTACCTTGTTTTTCTTTTTTCTGAGTCAAAATACTCAATACATGTTTTTGAGAGATTGCTGCACTTAGTTCATTAACTACTAAAAATTTACGTAATTTTTAACTTAAAATTATTTAGCAATAAGCATAAATGAAATGAAATTCAAATGTATGAATTGAAATTCACGGTTCTCTTAACCAGAAAATTGTCTAGTAGGTTACATGGTTAACTGAATGATGGCTGGATGTCTCTTTCATGTAATTTTTATTTTATTACATAAATGTATTTCATGTAATTTTTTGCCTAATTTACTGATACAGAGAGAAAAATCACAGAATGATTAAGGATAAGCAATTATTATGTAGTATATGAAGAAAATATGTTGATAAACTTAAGAGTAACCAGTGTCAGAATGTCAGAATCTACTTCAACCTGCAACTCTTGCTGGGTGATCTGGTTACCACTTCTCACTCCTTAGCTTGTGGATCTCAAACTTGCCTGCACCTTGGAATCCCCACGGGACCTTTAATAAATACTAAATGCCTGGGTCTCAAACACAGAGATTCTGGTTTAATAGTCTGGGGTAAAGCCTAGGAATTGGGATTTTAAAAAGCTTCCCGAGTGATTTTAATTTACAGTCCAGGTTGAAAACTACCACATTAGACCCTGAGTTGTACATGCATTGTAATCCTCTGTTCCAGTAGAGAGTTGGGAAAAGTTTCTGATTAAGGTAAATAATGCCTTGTTTCAAAGCATTCTGGCAAATATGTGATATCTAAAGACATGCCTGGTTCCCATATCTTTGCCTTGCCTTGATTGTCCTCCTCCATTCCTTCAATAAACGTATATTGAGCGCGAGCTGGCCGGGAAGGCCATGAGCGCGGCGAGCTCGGGAGAAGACGCGTGTCGCGTCTAGTCTCCTTCAGCGCGAGCCACCGGCTCCACTGCAAATCACTGGGTAATGAAGACAACTTGAAACTCTTTGGGAAGTGCAACAATCCCAATGGTCGTGGGCACAATTATAAAGATTGATCCTGTTACAGGGATGGTTATGAACTTGACCGACCTCAAAGAGTATATGGAGGAGGCAATTATGAAGCCCCTCGACCACAAGAATCTGGAGCTGGATGTGCCCTATTTCACTGAGGTTGTGAGCACGACAAAAAATGTGGCTGTGTATATCTGGGAAAATCTTCAGAAATTTTTTCCTGTGGGAGTTCTTTATAAAGTAAAAGTGTATGAAACTGACAATAATATTGTAGTCTATAAAGGAGAATAGATCTTAAGGTTAGCATTGTAGAGAGACTTAATTTCTTTCTATATTTGAAAAAGATCTTATCCCCCTAGACCCTTAAGGAGTCATCACGTGGTTGTTGTACCTCCACATTCTGGAGTGCCTGATTTATGGATATTATTGTAAGACCTGTTTTAAGCTTAAATCTGTTTTAAAACCAAATTTGTAATATATCCTCAATTCAGACAATCTTTTATCTATAAATTAAAAATCACTTCATTTTCAGCAAAATGTTTTGGTATAGAATTATTTGAAAACCAAGAAGATAAGTTTTTGTTACTGTTTCCTCCATTATCTCATAATTGGTATCCATTTTTTCTTGGTATACACAAATGGTAAAAATGTTTATAAAATTACAGTAGGTGAATCTTACAAAAATTAAATATAGGTGGCCAAAAAGTCTGAAAACACAGACAATATATATATTTTAATAAAGTTAACTCCCTTGATTACTTCTTCTCAGGTATGCTAAAGGTACAAGTTTATTCAGTGAAAATTAGAGGCACAAATCATCTAAGGCAACGCATTGTAGATGTATACGAAAGGATTGATGAAAATGCTACCTTAATGCACATTGTTCATTGCAATTTTGCTCAGCTTTTTGAATTGTTAGAAACAACACACTGAACATAGCATGTATTATAAGTAAACTATTTATTATGTATTTAGTCTGCATTTCCAGGCTTTATAGTCCTCTGAGCAATTTCAATTCAGAAGACTGAAGAATAATCACTTGCTTTAAACCTTGTTAAAATAGTCAACATGAAAAGGATATATTATACTGTGTAAGGTATCTCCTATATATAATTTTTCCTAATTGATCCCATTTTGTTCCAGTCATTAAACTTTCCTGCATAAGTTGGAAAAACAAAAAACAAAACAAAAAAAACGCATATTGAGCATGTATTATGTGCCAGGGTCTTTGCCATTTTAGATTCCCAACTACCCACTTACCACTGACCAGCCCTTAAACCACATCCCTCTATAATACCTAAATGTATCAGGGCAACGCCATGCTCGTTTCTACCTCTGGAAATTGCTCCCTACCTTTCCCAACAATAATGCTATCCATATTTCTAACCACATCTTGATTTTGAAAAAACATTTTCATTTTAAGGAATAAATAACAGGGAATTTTAAAAAAGGCTTTTGCATAGATGTGGTAGTAATTCGTATTAACTCAGTATGAAATGTAGAAATTTACTCCTTTCCTAGGTAAATACTGTGGTACTTATAAAAAACATCTATACTGTTGCAGCCCAAAATGAGGTAATCAATTACCTTTCCTCTGCAATGTAAAACAAAGGTGAGATGTTCTGGAAGTTACTTTAGCTATATATTCAAAATAAAGAGATAAATTTGTGTTTGAGAATGTGTTCGGAGAAGTAATATGGATGTTTAGTGGGAAATTTGTCTACTTGAGGTCAAATATCTTGCTCTTAATTCAAGCATATTTAATTCACCAGCATGAGAGGTGGAGGCATCTGATGGTAACAAATAACACACACAAAAAAGCTAATACATGAACGTAGATCGATACTTATTTTATTTTTTTAATAAAATATATGACATCCCATGGTAAGCTTATGAATCTTTCCACCATTTAAATATTGGCATGGAACATTCAAAAATACATTGGGAAATGATGAAAATTATCATGTTCCTTCTGTTCATTTTAAGATTAAAGTTAATATTTTGCACAAATATTATATACTCAAAACAGAAAACTCAAAAAGTTCAGCAAAGAATAAAATAAAAATTACTGCTATGATGCCTCCACCCAAGTCAATTGCTGTTAATATTTCAATGTGGGTCCTTCGTGTATGTGTGTGTGTGTATGTGTGTGTGTATTCACAAATACAGGTTTTATATAGTACAGGTTAATGTACACAGAGGTTAATATCTAGGTACTTTTGAAATTCTGTATCAGTCTTTCAGACTTCAAAGTTTCACCTATACCTGTGCTCATATTATATTAAAGTGTAATAACCAGATAAACCTGGCCAGTTTTACAAATTCGCTGAGGGCTGAGATAATATGCAAATATATATCAATGTGTGGAAACTGGACAGACCACACAGTTCAAAAAAGGAAGTAGACACTGCAAAGCAAACTTGCACATTCACTGTCCAAGTTAGCAGCATCTTCAGGGTCACTGTGTGCCAGGCGTGCCAAGTCCTCCCAATAAAAATGGTAAGTAATGGGTTTTATGGCTCTCTTTGGTCTCCTGGAAAACATTCTGATCTTCTTTAACTAGAGCAGAGAGGGAGGGGGGTGCTAGATGGCCAGGTCCTCCAAGGCTTTGGAATTCTTGCTTTTCCCGTGGTGGCTCTGCATGCTATTAAAGTTGCTGAGTCTTTATTACACCCGTTGAAAGACTGTGGCTTCAGGAGTTCCCTTTTCTGATTTTGGCCTTCGGAGTAGAGGAGGAGCAATGTTTACAGAAGAAAATTTGCATTCTTTGTCTTTTCCTCTTAAGATACCTGTCTCTGCCTCTTAAGTTACCAGCAATATAGTCAGGTTTCCTATTATGAGCTGCTTTGGATGCCAGAATAAGACTCCCGTGATATATGTCAGGCAATATTTCTGACCCTGAGTGCCATTTTGATAACATAGTAGACTTAACAAAAGGAGCTCTTTTGTCTAAAAATTGTATTTTACTATTTTAATTAAGGGGGGCAAATAAAGCACAAGTAGTCCAAACCCTAGGGGCAGGTTGTGTTCCCAAAGTTAATTAGAAGTCATTATTTGGAGCACACTTAAAATAATGACTGAATCCCAGTTGTACCATGAAAACCAGTTAACCCATAACATAGCTGAATGACAGCATTAATATTCTGCTTCAGAGTTTCCCCTTATGTCTCCAGGAAAATTGGCTCCAAAAATACATGTGGTGTTCTTACGTTCCTGGGCTCTGGAAGGAAGCCAACTTTCTGTCCCACACCTTCCTCCCATACACACCAACCCCCAGGAAAGTGGAGATTTGTTATCCCTTCTCTTTTGTGGAGAAGGCTACTTCCCTTTGATGAGAAGACAGGCGTTGAGACGATGACTCCTGCAGGTAGTCCAGAGTGGAGGCGGGGAATGTGGGGCAGAGGGTTTATAGGGTGTGTCTGACCTCTGGAGGCTCTTTGCACCAGAATGGGGGAGGTGGTAGAGGTGAGACCAAGTAAGCTCTGCCATGAGGAAGGGAGGGAGCAGGAGGAAAGAGTGATGATATCAGACTCGCTGAAGTCACAGGGAGGGGAATGTCCAGAGGTAGAGGAAATGGTGGCCCATGACACTCTCTGTAGCCACACCTGCCAAGGGAGGTAGTCACAGGTGAGGCGGGACTTAAAAATCCCCTCTGGAGTTTCCAGACTAGACCTATAGAGCGAGGATTCTTAGAAAACAGTTTGCCCTTGATTACTGATATGCTCTTCAAAAATATAGGGGGGCACTGCGGTTTAGAAGGAGCTATTTGGATTTTTTAGGGGAAATAAGATGATAATACTGGGGGAGTATGTGTGGGGAAGCTTTACTGGATAGTGTGTATTTGGTATAATATATAAGTAATGTTTTTCTTTAAAAATGAAAATGTTTTCTTTTTATAAAGGTAAACCTATTATTTTAAAAACTCCTTAGAAATAAGGAGACAATAAATAGATAGGCAGAAATAAAACAAACATGTTCTATAGCCCTATTGCCTAGGGACACAGCCATTGTTGTTAGTACAAATCCTTGCAGAATTTCATTAAATACCTATTTTATAAGTATAATTTTCTATAAGTACTACCATAATTCACAAGCCATTTCCCCACCTGCTTTTTATCTTGAATGATTTCTAGATTATGTCATATATATAAATCATTTTAATAAAATCATTCAAAGTCATTTTAATAAAATAATTGTAATCATTTTTTAATTGTTTTTAAAAGAAGCTTTAGGTTACATACATGTTACATAAAAAATCTAGGGGATTCCCACATGCCCCAACCTCTCCCCGGCCCACACTTCCCCCATTAACGACATCCCTCATTAGTGTGGTACATTTGTTACAATTGATGAACAAACACTGAAGCAGTGCTACTAACTGTGGACTATAGTTTACATTACAGTTTACACTCTGCCCCACACTGTAATCATTTTTAATGACGGCATAGTATTCCATATTTATTTACTCGGTTCCATATCACTGGAAATTTTTTAGGTTGTTTCTTTTTCTTTCTTTATGATAAAATAAACAAAACTATCATTAGTATCCTTTTATATACACTGTCTGATCATTTTCCAATGACAGAACTGCTAGAAGTATAGCTGGGTTAAAATAAAATGCAAATATTTAAAGATACCCTATGGTTAATAGAATACTTTAAGTTTGCCTCCCATATAGTGGCATAGTAAGTAAATGCATGCCTATTTTTGTAGTATATCAAAGTAATGCTTACAAAGGAAGGATTTTTCCCTTAATTGCTCTCTCACCCATTGTCCCTGACATTCTACAATAGGTTGCAGAAAGGCATGTAGCATATTAAAGGAAGGAAAAACTCTTCTTACTTTTTCTCTGTGAAAGTCATCAAAGTACAATTCAAAGGTTCTGCTTCTTGTGCTTTTCTGGCTTCTTTTGTATTAGCTTTGTTTACTGCTGTTTATTTTTTTCATGTCACTTAAGCTCTGAATTTTGTTTATTGTTGTCTGTTTTTTTGTGTGTTTTTTCTTTTCTTTTCTTTTTTTTTTTTTTTGCTGATCAACAACAACAAACAATAATGATGATGATTATTACAATGATGACGATGATGGTAATTATCCCATAGGGTCTTTGCTGTGGGGAGTAAATAAGATTGCATCCATAAAGCACCTATTACAGTGCAGGCACTGGTCAGACACTGGATGAATGTTACTTTCCCTCCCTCCAGCCCCAAATAATTTCCTAAGGAGGCTTTGAGACCTGCAGTGAACACGGAAGGAGGATGATAATGGCAGTTAACATCTGTGAGCTGGACATACCCTATCAACAATCCATAGAAAGAGTTATTAGTAGTATCCCTATTTTATAGCCAAGTAAACTGAGGCTTAGAGAGGGTAAGTAACTTGCTCACAGTCACACACTAGCAGATATTGAGACTGGAATTTGAGCTTAGTTCTATCTGCTTTCAAAGCGGGGTTTTTCTCCCTTAAACCACAGCTGAGAAAAAGTGGGCATATAGAAAGGCAACATGGTGGTGGGAGAAGAGCCCAGGACTGTCCTTTAGGAGGGTGAGGGGCTTTTCCTCAGGCTCACGGCCATCCCAGGTAGATTTGGGAATCAGCTATCATAGCTGCTTCTGCTACCACCACTACTATATTCCTAATTCAGAATGCTCACTTTATTGAAATATTAGAGGGCTCATACTAATGGGAGATTGAAGGGGTTCCAAGCTTGGTTGTTCTTCACCAGGGTTCAGAGAGGGAGATTAAATACCTTGTGGAAGCTCACCTGCTGTGCTACTGCTGTGACTGGCTCCCTGACTCCCCGAGGCTGGACTCTCCAGGCAGGGACTAATTGGAAATGGAGGCCATGTCCCAGCCCAAGTGGTTATCAGGAAATTCAACTCTTATTGCTCTCTCCCTATAACTTTTTGGTGGGGGAACTGTGGAAATTTGTGGGAATGAGGCTCAAAGGCACTTGAAGTTTTGTAAGGAAAAGCACATCAGATATGACGATTGATGGGCTCTAGATAAGTCGTGCTGGGCTCATCTTCCTACCCAGCAAGGACCCCTGTCTGTTCAGTAAAGGCACAGATGTGCCCTGGGTGTTCCCAGATGTTTGTCGGTTGGTTTTCTTCATAATAGCCTACATTTTAGAAGTATCGGTAAAGAAAAGAGCAATAGGATTTTACTTTCAAATATCTGCCCCTGTGGAAACTGACTTACTCTGTAGCCTTAAACAAATTACCTCAATTTCACAGTCTTAAAATGGAAATCATACAATGATAGTTGTACTCTTGACAAGTGCTCTACACATTGACATTTAGATTTGTAGAGTTTTCTGAAAAAATGCAGAAGCAAATGTTCTAATGATGCACAAATTTTGTCCGCTCATGGTTAGTAAGGAGAAAACCCTTTTATGAATAAGTCTTGGAAGGTTTTCAAAAATGAAGTTGCTCTTTTCATATAGCTTTCAATTCTCATGTGGGCTCCTGACAGAAGAAATGTGCTTAAGCTGTGTTATCAGCATTCACTCATTCAGCAAAGGTTTATTGAGCCCTTACTCCACGCCCGGGTTTCATGAGGCACAGAAACACAAGGTAAACAAGACACATGGTGTCCTGGCTATCTGTAGCTTACATTTGCTGCAATGGTTCTCAAACTTTTGCAGGCATTGGAACCTCCTCCAGGGTCAGATGTGCGACCTGAGAATTTGTCTTTCTCATAAATTCCCAGATAAGACTGATGATGTTGATTCAGGGATCCCTGCCCCTCAGAAAACCTCTTTTTTATGAATGTTATCCATCAAAACTAATCAAAGTGAACAAATAAGTAAAACACATTGTAGTCATCTCTGAAGGAAGTAAATAAGGACCTGAGATCTTAATAGTCATGGAAGGCTCCTAAGCAGGGGAATAGGTCATGTTACATGATTTACCTTTGGAGGATAGGACCACTTTGGGGATTATTAAATCAATCTGAAGTGATATGCACCCTCTCCAGACAGTCTTCTCATAGCTTGGGGCTTAAATTTTGGATTTTTCTCCTTCATCCTTCAAAATTGTGGCCCCCAAATCTCAATACAGCCAAATTAGAGAATAAGTGCAGGGTTTCTGAAGACAATGGGTTCTGAGACTTGCAAAGAAATAACTTTAGGGGTTGAGAGGGAGGTACAGTTGGAGTCTGGTATACTAGGGAAATCAGAGAGTATAGGAAATGGTTCTAGAAAGCTAGAAAGATCCCTGGAAGACCTCACCCCCCGCCCGCCCAGCAGAGAAACACTTTTTTTTTTTTTTTTTTTTAAGATTTATTTTATTTATTTATCCCGCCCTTGCTGCTTGTGCTCGCTGTGTTCATGTGCGTTTTTCTCTGTCTGCTTCTCTCCCTTTGTTGCGTCATCTTGCTATGCCAGCTCACCGCACTGCACGAGCCATCAGCTCACCAGGCCAGCTTGCCTTCACCAGGAGGCCCCAGGAATCGAACCTGGGGCCTCCCAAATGGTAAACGGGAGCCCAATCAATTGAGCCACATCCACTTCCCAAGAAACACTTATTCTAAAAGTGGCATCTAGGCTTGCCATCCATGCTGCGGTACTTTTATTTCATTTCCATGTATCCATAAAATATAGTATTGCTTTGCCCAGTTTTATTCTTTATGATTTCTACAATTTGCCTTCTCTCATTCTACATTGGTATATTTTCAAGATATAGCCCCTTGGACCCTTGCAGCTCTGGCTCATTCTATTGATTTGCAATGTATTCATCAAGTCTCCAACTTGTAGTTTGTTGCCATTATTTTCCATTTTAAACAGTGATCCAGTGAACATTCTTGTCCATGGTGGGTATGGGCACCTTCAAGTTCACTGAATTTTAACAAATTGTTCTCCAAAGTCATTGTAACAGTTTACCTTCCACCGACCTTGTATGAGAGTTGCATCCCTAAAACTTGATGTTGCCAGGTGATGATAGATTTTTGACAATTCATTATATGAAAAATTATATTTCATTGTTGTTTTGATTTTAAATTTCTTGATTAATATTGAGATATAACACATTTTCACAGGCTTATTGACCATTCAGGGACCATCTTCTGTAAATCCTCTTTCAGACACTTTGTCCATTTTTCTTGCAGATTATCTTTTCATGTTAATTTATAGGAATTTGCTTTCTCTCCTGTGTAAGCTATATGCATTGTAAATTTTACTCTCCCAGTCAGCTTATATTTTTTACTTTACTTTGGGTGTCTCTTTTTATACAGAACATAATCTGGATTTTATTTATAATGATGTGAGGTTGGCAGTAGCATTTATTTTAGTATGTTCTTTCCTCTCATTGCTTTACAATGCCTCCCCGGTCATATGCCCATTTCCTATACGTGAATGACTCTGCTTCTAGGCTCTCAATTCTGTATATTCTCAATGTAACATATTTCATAATATTCCATGTTTATCATTGTTTCTTGCATCTCACTCCTCCCCTTTCCATTCATATTTCTTCTTGCAGAAATCCATATACTCTTATCTATCAATTTTTAAATTATTCAGTATTTCTATTCTCCTGCAAACACAACCAGCACCTTTAAAATACCCATTACACACAATTCTCCAACACTATTTCTAGTTCTTAAAACTTGTGCTTGGAAATGATGCACATTTGTTGCCAAAGTCAGTCATGTAGTCATGCCTCAGTTAAACAGGACAGTGATATAGGGATGTAGAATCCTCCTTATTTTTGGATCATGGCAGGGAAGAGAACTCATTTGAAAGAAGAGTAATATAATACACTAAAATGGGTGTTGTTCTTTTCATGACTGAAAACGTCTTTATTTTGACTTCCCTCTTGAATGATAGTTGAGCTGAGTATAAATACTCAGTGTTGATGGCTACTATCCCTCAGCACTTTACAGACCTTACTCCATTGACTTCTTTTTTTTTTTTTTTTTTTTAAAAGATTTTATTTATTTATTCATTTATCCCCCCCCTTGCTGCTTGTGCTCGCTGGGTCAGCTAACCACGCCGTGCGGGCGGGCCTGCCCTCACCAGGAGGCCCCGGGAACCGAACCCGGGGCCTCCCATATGGTAAACGGGAGCCCCACTGATTGAGCCACAGCCGCTTCCCTCCATTGACTTCTGACTTCCACTGTTACTGAAATGAGTGCATTGTTAATCCTGTCATTCCCTATAGGTGAAATTTGTAATTCTCTCTAAAATGCTTTCTTTATCTTTTTTGTTCTGCAGTTTTATTATGCGTCACAGAGATGTGAATTTATTTTTATTTTTCCTGCTTGGTATTCAGGGTATCAATCTAAAGTGGGGGTCTGCAAACGTTTTTTATAAAGCGCCAGATAGGGAATATTTTAGGCTTTGCAGGCCCCATGGTGTCTGTTACAACTTGTGGTAGATCAAATCATGTACATCCGTTTGGACATGTTCTTGGTCTTGGTCCACCCCTGGTAGAGAACCACTGGTCTATCCCAAGGCAATTCTTGGCAATGGGTCATTTAGCCCTATTTCATGGTAATGAGGAGGGTAAAGGCATGTTTGTCCCTGCCCTTGGTTTCAAATAGTAGCCCTAGCTGAGGATTTTAGATTACCCTATAGGAGCTGAACTAACAAATCTTTTCATATCCCAAACCCAACAGCCTTGCCAGCCCTCCAGTCCCACTACCTTGTGTTTCTGTGTTCTTTTTCTGATGCAGAAAGGTTTGTCTTCTTTTTGAGTGTAGCTGTGGCTTTAAATTTTTCTTGCTTTATATTCTGTCATTGACATGTGGTTAGGTCAGGGAGGGTCCATTTCCTGACCATAAGCTGATACCTCTCCTCTATCTTTTTCCTCCCTTCCCTTTGGCTTCATATCTTTCCTTTCTCTCTTCTCCTCTCATCCTTGACCAAGTGGTATTGGGTGAATACTCAAGTGGGGGAAATGTGTCAGCATCAGAGTTAGTGAGATATTGGGAGAATTAGTAACGTTCCTTCCAGGTCTCTTCACCACACTCCACATCTATCCCAACTCTATTAAGACAATGCTTCTCACAGTGAGCTTCCCAAACCACAGTTATCAACATCACCTGGGAACTTATTATAACTTAGCAGGCTCCACCTAAGGCCTGCTGAATAAGAAACACCTGTGCAGGAACAAACCCTCAGGTGAGTCTGACGCATTCTAAACTCTGAGAGCCACTGTGCTGAGACTTAGCTAAAGAAACTTTGGCTCAGGGGCTCTAAATCTGGAAAATACACAGCCCCATAAAGCCCCATCCCAAGAAATTCTGAATCAGCTGGCCAGGGTGGGGCTGAGCACTCATTTATTTTTCAACTCCTTAAACGAGTCTAACATCCAGCCAAAGTTTGCTTTAGTAATTCTCTTTGCTGTTCTGCCCATTTTGATGGTCACTTATGCCAACTTTCATCCAGTGTTTCTGGAATTCTAAGCAGAATCTGGTAAACTTTTTGTGAAAGTCTAAATTGAATATGTTGTGGAATTGGACTTCATGAATGTGAATCTCAGCTCTGCCCATTATCAGCCATGTGACATTGGGCAATTTACCATCTCTGTGCCTCAATTTCCCTTTATTAAAAAGGGATGAATAATTATACTTAATAGGGTTGTAAGGATTACATAAAATTATAACAAATGTCTTCACAATAATGGCTATCATATACCAAAAGCTGTACAAAAATTTTCTAACATATTTATTTTTAAGGAAAATATGCAAAAAACCTACAAAACAAACTTAAAGTAATTGTTTTGAGAGGGAGGATTTTTTTAAGTGTTTAAAGAATATTTCAACTTTCTTTTCCAAATTGGAACCTTTTTGAAGACCCATTTTTTTCTCAAAAATTCTATATACTCTTTAAAAACATTGATTCAATAAAATTAATCTTTTTTCAAAAATTTTAGGAATTTTACTATTTGCCTTTTAAAACAAGCTTGTGTAAGTATAAATCCATAATTTCAGAATCAGTAGTCTATGGTAAGATTTGAGCTACAATTTTGGAAGAAAGATAACTGAGTTTATCCCAAGAGGACATTCATCAGAAAGAAACTAATTTTATCACATGTCCCCATCAATGCAATGCGTGATACAGCATTTTAAAGCTGGGTGGAGTTTCCTCAACAGCAGAACACAGGTACTCCATTACAACAGGGCTGAGGTACACACTGTTCAAATTAGACACATAGTGAGTGGGGAATGGGGAGGGGGGGGAGTTTCCAAATGATCTATTTGTTAATTATCAAACAGGCAAAGAAAAGACTGTGAGGGTGAAATTGTTGTAACTTCTGATTTCTAAGCAAAATCCACCTATAGCTACTGAGTGTGGTGCCTGGCTTAGATGGTTTCCATTCTCAGCTAACACTAAGAGTTAGCAAATCTGAGCAAGCACTGGTTGGATTTGACAAGTAGGGTGAAGAGAGAGGTAGGAAGTACCCATGAGGTAGCCAGAATAAACATGTCTTAATGGCTAATTAGGCATGAAAAGCCAGATATAATTTCTACACGTCTTTACTCTTCTTAATCCCCATTTTTCTCACTATTCTTCCCTTTCACATGGAAGGTAGTTTTATTTAATTTTTAACCCACATATACAAAAAAAGTGGGCTGCCAGCATATTCCTGGGAAATGATGCTAGACCTATCCTTTGATCAGTAACAAATCTGGTTACTCTCTTCTTTGGGTTCAATATAGATGAACCAAAAAGTCAATCGAGAGAGAAGGGAATATTGCCTTCTTGGGCAAGCAATTTGCAAAAGCTAGAAACATACTTTACATTTGTAATATCTGATCTGTGCTACTGTTTCCATTGTTAAGGTCTATATTTAACTAAATGGTTATAAATACTGTATCCATGAGTACTTTTTTTTTTTTTTAGGAGGTACCGGGCATTGAACCTGGACCTTGTACATAGGAAGCAGGTGCTCAACCACTAAGCTACACCTGCTCCCCCATAAGTACTTATAATTAAAGAAAGGTCCTGTTTAACAGTGTCCTATTTCAGTTACTATAATAAATTAGTACCTTTAAATAAATAGACTCATGGGGGGTGGGGTGGGGGAGGAGGAGAGATTCCGACTAAAATACAGGGCTCTGAGAGCCAGCAGGCTAAGGCTGGAAGCTTTACCCTGACTGTAAATTCTCAGTGTTCTCAAATTCTCTGGATAGCTCTACTTTTCCTTATATTGCCTCCTCACTCTGAGGCCAGGTAAGTCTGTTAACTGACCCACTTGATTATCTTACACGAGCTCACTTTTTATGTTACCTGCCTGGTTCCTGGAAACTTTGGAGTTGGTGATGCCAGACCAGGTAATGTTCCTTTCTGGCCTAAATATTCTTTGAGTTGAATCAATTATACAGTTCTGGATATATAGAAAGAGCCAGGATAAGATATGATAAACTTTGTCCTCCAGGTAGACAGCTGATTTGGGACACATTTAGATTGTAAACAGTGTCAAGGTATGGGAAATGAGATCAGGTTAAAATGTATGAATACCAGGTGAGAAGTTCTGAGCTAGTCTTGAATATGGGTGTGCAGAGGAAATTGGGGAGTAGTTAGAATTTAGTATCAAAGAACATACTGATGTCTGCTACTACTATGGATTGAACTGTGTCCTCCAAAAAGATATGTTCAAAGCCTTAATCCCAAGTTCTGTGAGCATGAACCTATGGAAAAACAGGATATTTGAAGATATTATTTAAAGATGAGGCCAAACTGGATTAGGGTAGGTGCTAATTCAATATGAGTGATGTCCTTAAAAACAGAGGAGACTTTAACACGGTGGGAGACAGCGAGCGAGATGACAGCCATGTGATGGAGGCAGAGATTGAGTTATGTCACAGAGCACCATGGGTTGCCTGCAAGCCACCGCCAGAACCCTACAGACTTCAGAGAATGCATGGCCCTGCTGTCACCTTGATTCAAACTGCTAGCCTCTGTAACACTGAGACAATAAATGTCTGTTGTTTAAAGCCACCCAGTTTGTGGTACATAGTTACAGCCATCATAGCAAACTGAGACAGCTACTTTCTTTGAAATGTGTTTGATTTAAACATGAATGGATAAATGGGTGGGAATGTGATAAAGAAAAGGCTTAAAATGTTCATGAAAAAACCTGGCAAATAGACTGGGCAAATGGGGCTAGGAATTTTAGTAGAATACCTAAATTTCTATTTTTTTAACTGTGGCATTTATAAAGCCTCCATTTATCCACTAAATGAAATATCATCAATAAATCTTTTCCCTTGTAAATGTAAATGTAAATAGCTTTATTGTTTTCTCTTCTTATAAAAATGGGACACAGGGGAATTGTGTGAAGATGGCATCAGATTAGGAAGGCAGGGCTCAGCTGTCTCACAAAAACAATGGAGAAAGTACCAAAAGCTGTGGGGGGGGGGACAACAAAGTGCTTCACAACTCCCAGAAAGGTGACGGACAGAGAGACAAAGAATTTGAAACAACAAACGTGAGTTACCAAACCCACACAGTGGCCAGGAAATGCTCCCTTCCCCATCATCAAGAATTCGGCCAGCAGAGTCCACTTAGAATCTTGACTGTGGCCAGACCAAAACACAGGAAAACAGAGATAGAAAGAAATACCTCCATGGAAGGGTGCATCCATGAGCACCATCTGCTGGCCAGTCTGTAAATTGCAAGGACAAAAGCTGCTTTTGGTTCTCTAGGTACCCAAACTCCTGGGAGAAAATCTGTACCCCATTAGTGATTCCCTGGTATGATTTCGATAACTTAACTTGGGCAATTTTAAAGACTTAGAATAAGTTAAACTAAATATATATAAACTAGGCAAGAGAGAAAACTGACCATCAGAATAAATTCACCAACATATTCGGATGCCTAGACATCAGTAAAAAATTACAAGTTATACTAGAAAACAGGCATAGATGGCCCAGCCAAAGGAACAAATCAAATATCCTGAAGAGATACAGGATTAAGATAATTAATCAATGATAATCACACTATTCTCCTAATTCAATTCAAAGAATTGAAAGAAAATATGACTAATGAGATAAAGGATATTAAGGAGACACTGGGTGAGCAAAAAGAACAATTTGAAAGCCTGCAAAGAAAAGTAACAGAGCTTATGGGAATGAAAGACATGATGGATGGAATTAAAAATACATTAGAGGGAGTGGATGTAGCTCAGTGGATGAGTGCCTGCTTCCCAAGTACAAGGCCTCAGGTTCAGTTCCCAGTACCTCCTAAAAAAAAAAAAAAATACATTAGAGGCATGTAAGAGAAGATTTAATTGCTCGAGGACAGAATCAGTGAATTTTTTTAACAAATCAATTTTATTGATGCATAGTAATAAAGCATACAATTCATCCAAAGTGTACAATCAGTGGTATTTGGTATAATCACGTAGTTGTGTATTCATTACTTCAGTCATTATTAGAGCTTTTTTTTATTATTTCAATAGTAGTAACAATAATAAATAAAAAACAAATAAACTAACAAGAAAATTCTTCACCCCGCAATCTCTCTATGCTTCCCCTGCTGTACATAGCTGCTATCTCTGGCTATTCTTGCACAATTACTTATTCCTTATTAAGCAATTTTATTGAAATATATTCATATACCATATGATCAATTCAATATGTATAATCAATGGCTTTTAGTTTAATCACAATGTTGTACATTCATCACCACAAATAATTTTTTGAACAATTTCATTACTCCAAAAAGAAAAACTCCACAGCCCTTAGCTGTCTTTCCCCAGCCCTACATAACCACTAATTTAATTTAATCTAATCTAATATAAATTGATTTATAATTACATTTCATATAAATGGAATCATACAATATGTAGGACTTTGTGTCTGATTTCTTTCACTTAACATAATGTTTTTTGTCTGATATTAATATCTTGTAGTGTTAACATACATTTGTTCAATTTCAAAGAAAAACAGCTTATAATGCAATTTTACCCATATTCATATTTCACATGTGGTTTTACTATGCCATACAGTTCCATGTTACATTTTTTATCTTTTCTTTTAATAATATACATGGCCTTAGACTTTCCTTTAAACTCATTTCATACCCACATAATAGTACTGCTAGTTACAGACATTATGTTGGGCTTTCACCTTTTCTATTCATTTCCATAGATTAACACACATGCTTTTTACCAATTCTGCATAAGTTAACCCTCAGCATTCCATTCTCTAGCCTCATTCTATTTTCTAGTGACCCATATTCAAGTTATTAACTCCATGAGATTACACAATATATTTAGTTTATAGCAGCACAATCATACAGAATTTGTCCTTTTGTATCTAGCTTGCTGTACTCAACATAATCTCCTCCAGGTTTGTCCATGTTGTCATATGTTTTATGACTTCATTTCTCTTTACAGCTGCATAATATTCCATCATGTTTATACACCACATTTTGTTTATCCTTTCATTGGTTAATGAAAACCTAGATTATTTTAATCTTTTGGCAATCATGAATAATGCTGCTGTGAACATTGATGTACAGATGTCTGTTCATGTCACTGCTCTCAGTTCTGGGTATATACCTGGTAGTGGTATTGCCGGGTCATGTGGCAAGTCTATATTCAACTTCCTTAGGAACTGCCAAACAGACTTACACAATGGCTGTACTATTCTACATTCCCACCAGTAATGATAAATCATTCCTATCTCTCCATATCCTCTCCAGCATTTGTAGTTCTCTGTCATTTTAATAGTGACCATTCTAATAGGTGTGAAATGATATCTCAATGTAGTTTTGACTTGCATTTCCCTAAGCACTAGTGACGTTGAACATTTTTTCATGTCTTTTTTGCCATTTGTATTTCTTCTTTGGACAAAAGTCTATTCATGTCTGTTGTTCATTTTTTAATTGGATTGTTTGTCTTTTTATTGTTGAGTTTTAGCATCTCCCTATATATCATGGGTATTAAACCCTTATGGGATATGTGATTTACAAATAACTTTCTCACATTGAGTCAGCTACATTTTCACCCTTTTGACAAAGTCCTTTGAGATGGAAAAGTGTTTAATTTTGAGGAAGTCCCATTTATCTATTTTTTGTTTTGTTACCTGTGCTTTGGGTTTAAGGTCCAAGAAACCACCACCTACCACAAAGTCTTTAAGATGTTTTTCTATATTTTCCTCTATTATTTCTATGGTCCTGGCTTTTACCTTTAGGTCTTTGATCCATTTTGAGTTAATTCTTGTATAGGGAGTGAGATAGAGGTCCTCTTTCATTCTTTTAGTTATGTATATCTAATTCTCCCAGCACCATTTGTGGATATCCAAAACAAAACTATGAATAACTATGGAGAATTGGATATACATAACTAAAGAGATTGCTTTGTCCCATTAACATGGCTTTGGTAGGTTTGTTGAAAACCAGTTGCCTGTGGAGGTGCAAGTTTATTTCCGGATTTTCGGTTCTATTCCACTGATTGATATGCCTATCTTTATGCCAATACCATGCTGTTTTGTCTACTGTAGCTTTTAATATGTTTCAAGGTCAGGCAGTGAGATTTCTCCCTTGTCATTCTTCTTTTTTAGAATGTTTTTGACTATTTGGGTGCATTTTCCTTTCCAAATGAATTTGGTAATTGCCTTTTCTATTTCTGTAAAGTAAGCTATTGGAATTTTGATTGGCATTGCATTGAATATATAAATCAGTTTGAGTAGGATTGAAATCTTCATGCTATTTAGGATTTTGTCAAATGCCTTTTCTACATCAATTGAGATGATCATGTGTTTTTTTTTTCCCTTCAATTTGTTAATGTGGTGTATTACATTAATTGATTTTCTTATGTTGAACCAGCCTTGCATAACAGGAATAAATCCCACTTGGTCATCATATATAAGTTTTTTGATATGCTGTTGGATTCTATTTAGAAATATTTTATTTAGAAATTTTGCATCTATGTTCATTAGAGAGACTGGTTTGTAATTTTCTTTTCTTGTAGTGTCTTTCTCTGACTTTGGTGTTATGGTAATGTTGGCATCATAAAATGTGTTGGATAATTTTCCCTCCTCTTCAAATTTTTTAGAGAGTTTAAACATAATTGGTGTTAATTCTTCTTGAAATGTGTGGTAGAATTTACCTGTGAAGTCAGTCATCCAGTTCTGGAATTTTCTTCATTGGGAGATTTTTGATGACTGATTCAATCTCTCGAAATATGATTTGTTTGTTAAGTTCTTGTATTTCTTGTAGCATCAGTGTAGGTTATTTGTGTATTTCGAGGAATTCGTCCATTTCATCTAGGTTGTCTAGTTTGTTGGCATACGGTTTCTCATAATATCCTCTTATGATCCTTTTTATTTCTGTAGGGTCAGTCGTAACTTCACCCCCTCCATTTCTGTTTTTATTCATTTGCATCTTCTCTCTTTTTTTGTTAGTCTAGCTAGGTGTTTGTCAGTAAATGAAATCAATAATAACAACAACAAAAAACAATAGAGAGAATCAACAAAACCAAAAGTTCATTCTTTGAAAAGATCAACAAAATCGACAAATCCTTAGCTAGACAAACAAAGAAAAAAAAGAAGATGCAAATAAATAAAATCTGAAATCAGGAGGGGGACATTACCACTGATCATAAGAGAATACTATGAAAAACTATTCAATGTAGATGAGATGGACAAATTCCTAGGAAGAGATGAACCACACACTGTCACTAGAAGAAGTAGAAGCCCTCAACAAACCAATCACAAGTGAAGGGAGTGAAACATTCATCAAAAACCTCCCAAAGATGAAAAGCTCAGGACCAGGTGGCTTCACAGGTGAATTCTACCAATCATTCAAAGATGATCTGATACCAATTTTGCTCAAACTCTTCCAAAAATATGAACAGGAAGGAATGCTATCAAACTCATTCTATGAAGTCAATATCACCCTAATACCAAAACCAGATAAAGATATTACAAAAAAAGAAAACTATAAACCAATATCTCTAAAAAATATAGACGCGAAAATCCTCAGCAAAATACTTGCAAACCGAATCCAAAAATACTTTAAAAGAATTATACACCACAATCAAGTGGGTTTTATCCCAGGTATGCAAGGGTAGTTCAACACAAAAAATCAATTAGTGTAATAAACCACACTGATAAATTGAAATAGAAAAATCACATGATTCTCTCAATTGATGCAGAAAAGGCATTTAACAAAATACAGCACCCTTTCTTGATAAAAACAGTTCCAAAGACAGAAGGAAGCTTTCTCAGTATGGTAATGTGCATATGTGAAAATCGATAGCTAGCATTGCACTCAGTGTTGAAAGACTGTAAGTTTTCCCACTGAGATCAGGGATAAGATAAGGAGGCTCACAGTCACCATTATTATTCAATATTGTGCTAGAAGTTCTAGCTAAAGCAATTAGGCTAAATAAATAAATAAAAGGAACCCAAACAGGACAGGAAGAAGTAAAACTTTCACTATTTGCTGATGATATGATCCTATATTTAGAAAATCCTGAAAAATCCACAACAAAGCTGCTATTATTAATAGATGTGTTCAGCAAAATGGCAGGATAGAAGATTAATATGCAAAAATCAATAGCATTTCTATACATACTTATGTGCAAAATGAGCAGGAAATCAGAAAAACAATTCCATTTATAATAGTGACTAATACAATCAAATATTTAGGAATAATCTTAACTGAGGACATCAAGGACCGGTATTCAGAAAACTGCAAAAGGTTGCTAAAAGAAACCAAAGAAGACTTAAATAAATGGACATTCTGTGGTCATGGACTGGAAGACTAAATATCATTAGGATGTCAATTCTACCCAAACTGATTTCCAGATTTAACCCAATCCCAATAAAAATCCCAATAGCCTTTTTTTGCAGAAATGGAAAAGCCAATAATCAGATTTATTGGGAAGGGATATTATTTTCAAAAATATCTTGAAAAAGAAGAAGTTGGAAGACTCTCACTTCTTGACTTTAAAGCATAATACTTAACTACAGTGGTAAAAACAACATGAAACTGGCATAAAGACAGACAGATTAACCAATGGAACCAAATCAAGAACTCAGAAATAGACCCTCACATCTACACTCAAGTGATCTTTGACAAGGCAGGTAAGCCCACCCAGCTGGGCCAGAACAGTCTATTCAACAAATGGTGCTGGGAGAACTGGATACCCATATCCAAAAGAAAGAAAGAGGACCCCTATCTCACACCTTATACAAAAATTAACTCAAAATGGATCAAGGACCTAAATATTAAAAGCGACAACCATAAAACTCCTAGAAGAAAATATAGGAAAACTTCTTCAAGATCTTATGGTAGGAGATAGTTTCTTAAACGTTACACCCAAAGCATGAGAAACAAAAGAAAAAATATATAAATGGGTCCTCCTCAAAATTAAACACTTTTTGTACCTCAAAGGACTTTGTCAAAAGGGTGAAAAGGCAGCCAACTCAATGGGAGAAAATATTTGGAAATCACATATCTGATAAGGGTTTAATATTCATGATATACAAAGAGATCATACAACTCAACAATAAAAAGACAAGCTACCCAATTAAAAAATGGGCAAAAGACTTGAAAAGACAATTGTCCAAAGAAGAAAAACAAATGGCAAAGAAACACATGAAAAAATGTTCAACATCACTAGTGATTAGGGAAATGCAAATCAAAACTACAATGAGATATCATTTCATATCTATTAGACTGGCCACTAGTAAAAAGTCAGAAAACTGTAAATGTTGAAGATAGGAGTGCTTTATCACTATTGGTAGGAGTATAATGGTAGTCATGTATCGACTATTTGGCAGTTCCTAAGGAATTTGAATATAGACTTGCCCTGTGACCCAGCAATACCATTGCTAGGCATATACCCAGAAGAAGTGAGAACAGTGCCATGAATAAACACCTGCACACCAATGTTCATAGCTGTGTTATTCATGATAGCCAAAAGTTGGAAACAACCCAGGTGTCCATCAATTGATGAATGGATAAACAAATTGTAGTGTGTGTGCTTGATGGAATATTATGCAGTGGTAAGAAGAAATGAAGTCGTGAAGCACATGACAACATGGATGAACCTGGAGGACATTATGTTGAGTGAAGCAAGCCAGATACAAAAGGACAAATACTGTATGGTTGCACTATCATAAACTAAATATATTATGTAAGTAATGTAATTAACAATTAAAATACAGGTCACCAGAAAATATAATGAGGGCAGACAATGGAAAGCTAAGGATTAATCTGTACAGACTGGTTAAAAGGTTGTTTGTAAATATTTGAATATGAATGGAAATAGTGAGAACACATCATGCTGTTTGTGACTAGCAGAGCTATTATATGGGTATGACACACTTGATCATCATGTATAATTCCTTAAATATGCTGTTGGCTTCAGTTTGCTAGTATTCTTGTTGAGGACTTTTAAATCTATATTCATAAGGGATATTGGTCTGTCATTTTTTTCTGCTGGTATCTTTATCCAGCTTTGGTTTTAGGGTGATGTTGGTGTCTGTTTTCCTTGGCTTTTCCATTTCTGTAAAAAAAAAAAGGCTGTTGGGATTTTTATTGTGATTGTTAGAGCTATAAAAATCATTGCCCTTGCCACACCCCATAAATTTTGGTATGTTGTGTTTTCTTTCATTCACCTCAAAATATTTCTAATTTTCCTTGTGATATTTTCTTTGACCCATCAGGTGTTTAAGATACATTGTTTAATTTCCACGTATTTATGAATTTTCTGTTTCTCTTTTATTGATGTCTAGCTTCATTCCATTGTGGTTGGAGAAAATACATTGTATGATTTCAATATTTTTTATTTTATTCCTGTGCCACTTTGATCCACAGTATGGTGTTCTCTCCTTTCAGTCTGAAGAACTTCATTTCTTATAGAGCAGCTCTGTGATGACAAACTCCCTCAGCTTTTGTTTATCTGGGAGTGAATTAATCTCTCTCCTTTTTGAAAGATAGTCTAATTGGATATAAAAATTTTGGTTGGGAAATTATTTTATTTCAGCACCTTAAATATTTCAACCCACTGCTTTCTTACCTCCATGGTTGTTGATGACAAATTAGCCCTTATTCTTATTGGAATTCACTTGTGCATAATATACTGCATTTTCTCTTTCAGCTTTCAGAACTCTCTCCTTCTCCTTGGCATTTGTCAGTTTGACCATTATGTGTCTGGGTATACTTCTCTTTGAGTTCATCCTGTCTGAGATTGTTAAGCATCCTGAATGTGCATATACATCACTTTTTTAAATTTAGGAAGTTTTCCATAATTATTTCTTTGAATAGTCCTTTTGCTCCCTTCTCTCTTCTCTTTCTAGGAATCCCATAATGCATATATTGGTATGCTTGATGGTATCCCACAGCTCCCTTAGGTTCAGTTCACTTTTTAAAATTCTTTTTTCTTTCTGCTCTTCAGCCTGAATCATTTCAATTGTCTTGTTTTGAGTTCACTAATTCTTTTTTGCCAGATACAATCTGTTGTTAAAACCCTCTAGGGAATTTTCATTTTAGTTATTGTGGACTTCTAACTCTGATTTTTCTCTTTGGTTCTTTTTTTCTTTTTTTAAAGATTGATTTATTTATTTTACTTTTATCCATTTTACCACACCCCCATTTTTGCTGTTTTTTGTGTCCATTCACCGGGCAATTCTCTGTGTCTGTTTTCTGCTTTCTCTTTTCATCCTTCTCCTCCTGTCTTCACCGGGATTCAATCTGGGGAAACTCCGATGTGAGAGAGAGGCATTCTGCCACCTGTGCCACCTTAGTTCCTGGTTTTTTGGCACATCTCATCTTGGTTCTCCCTTTGTGTCATTCTCCTGTTCCGTCATTATCTTGCTGCGTGGCTCTGCGGGACCGGGCACACCCGCATATGGGGCCTGATGTGCACCTGCTCAAGGAGCCTGGTGGCCTGCATGCCTTCTGTATTTTTCTTTATTTTATCTGGAGGTCCTGGGAATTGAACCCAGGTCCCTCCATATGGAAGACAGACACCCAACCATTTGAGCCACATTCACCCCCTCTTTGGTTCTTAATTAGAATTTCTATCTCTTTATTGAGGGTCTCATATTGTTCATTAATTGTTTTCCTGATATCCTCTAGTTCTTTCTCTGTGTTTTCCTTTATGTCCTTGAGCATATTGAGCATCATTTTTTTTAAATCTTTGTTTGGTATGTCCAAAGCCTGGAATTCTTAGTTGATGGTTTCTGGATTTTTATCTTGTACCTTTGGATGGGCTATCATTTCCTGTTTGTCATGTAATATTTTGTTGCATGTGGTATATTTTATCATTTTAAAGTGTTAACTCTGGGATTTAGTCCCTTAGCTGTATGTTCCTTGAGTCTGTATCCAGATAGTAAAATGACAAAGACTTCCTTGAGAGCCAGGAGCTAACAATAATAAACCAACACACATGAAACCACCTTTAACAGTCTTTGAAAATTGGCTTGAATTGGCTGGTGCTCTCTTTCAGAATCCAACCTTCCTATCAAGAAGATCAGCCTGAGGCAAAAGTGAAGTGTAGGATCCTCTCCACCTTTTCTGAGCTTGCGGCTTGTCCTGGTCTCGTGATCTTAGAAATGCCCCTATTTTCAAGAATTTGAATGCCTCTTTCCCTATGAAATAGATTTTCTTCCCCTCCTGGGTTCTCTGTTCTATGACTTAAAGCAGATAATCCCTTGTCCCAGGCCACTTTGATTTAATTATTCCTTGCACTACTTTTACTGTCCATAAGCTGCTCTTCCTGCAGAGCAAGTTCTGGGAGGGCAAGCCAGGGAATAGAGATGAGTTTCCTGGTTCAGTTTTTGTATTAGTCAGCCAAAGGGGTGCTAATGTGAAATACCAAAAATGGGTTGGTCTTTATAAAGGGTATTTTTTTTTTATTTTTATTTTTTACCGGGAGGTACCAGGGATCGAACCTCGGTCTCTCCATATGGTAGACGGACGCCGAACCTCTTGAGCCACATCCGTTTCCCTATAAAGGGTATTTATTTGGGGTAGAAGTCCACAGATACCAGGCCATAAAGCATTAAGTTTCTTCTCTCACCACAGTCCATTGCCACGTGTTAGAGCAAGACAACTGCCGGCGTTTGCCACGGTTCAGGCTTCTGGGGTTCCTCTCTTCCCGGGGCTGCGTTTCTCTCCGGGCTTAGCTCCTGTTTCCTCCACAAGGTCAGCTGTAGACAATCAGGCGAACGGCTTGCTTCTCTTCTCCTGGGGCCTTCTTTCCAATATCAAACCTACTTCTCAAAAGACTGCTTCTACTCTGTTCTTTGCCTTGCCTTTTATATTCGATTCCCCACCTACCAAAGGGTGGGGCTCAATGCCCTAATCCTAACCTAATCATGCCCAGATTAACAGATCAGTTTACAAGCATGATCCAATTATATTTTTGGAATTCATAATTGCATCAAATTGGCCAACGGTTACAGTTTTTGTCTGCCACTTGACAGATTGGCACTGACATAAAACACTCTAGTATATGTATAAGGGTTACTCTGCTTTCTCTAGAACAGCATCAAGGGATCCACGGTGAGAATGCAGACTGGCTTCTTACCTTGCTGGAGAGGGTGTGGGGAATAGTTCAGCAAAGGCACTATGAATGTTTCCTATCATTTTTAATACTGTTTTCTTGATTTGCACTTGCCTAGTTTCAGTAACCCTTTAACTGTTTTCCAGGGTTCTGAGAAAGATGGCTCTGTCAGTGTATACTAGTCAGCCAAAGGGGTGCTGATGCAAAATACCAGACATCTGTTGGCTTTCATAAAGGATATTTATTTGGGGTAGAAGCTTACAGATACCAGGCCATAAAGTATAAGTTACTTTCCTCACCAAAGTCTATTGCCACATGTTGGAGCAAGATGGCTGCTGACGACTGCCAAGAGTTCAGGCTTCTTTGGTTCCTCTCTTCCCAGGGCTCTGTTTCTCTTGGGGTTCAGCTGCTGTGCTCTTTCTCCACAAGGCCAGCTGTAGACTATCAAGCAAATGGCTCATCTCTTTTTCTGGGGCCTTCTCTCCTTCCTCGCATCCAAGCTCCTCTGTGTGCTTATTTCCCAGGGCTCCAGCTCAAAAACTCAGCATCAAAAGCTCCAACTCTGTCCTTTGCCATGTCTTTTATCTGTGAGTTCCCACCCACCAAGGAGTAGGGACTCAGCACCCTACTGACGTGGCCCAAAGTCCTAATCATAATTTAATCAATTAAAAGTGATACCTCTGACAGACCAGTTTACAAACATAATCCAATAACTATTTTTGGAATTCATAAATAATTCCAAACTGCTACACAGAGTTTGCTAGTTTTTCAAAGATTTTGTGGGGGAACAGCACCCTGGAATGTCTTACACCACCATTCTCGTCAACCTGAAGCTAGAACTAAAAATTTTTGACAGCAGTTCTTAGAATGTTTAAGAGCCTAGCCCAGTCATGTGAATTTAAAAGTCAGGAAATAATATAAAATTTTATATGTTTACAGGGTTGAGAATATAGAAACAAAGTTTCCATGTATTTTTTGAAGTTTCAACTTAAATATTGACATTTTTTAGGAGCTGCCTTTGCCTATGTAAAATTGAGACCTGCCCTTTAAGAGAAATTATTTCAAAATGTTTAATACTTTCTCAATATTGACATTTTTAAAAACCGTTGGTTTAAAAATCACATAATTTTGATTAATCTCAAGTGGTTTTGAATTCCCTCTTTCTTATTTATGCTCTAGTATCCTTTCCCCATAGGATCAGGGAATGTAGAGAAGGGGAAATGAAATAATGATGAGGGCTCTATTTGCTTATCAGAGCACCTCTCTGTCTCTTCATACCAAGCAGTTAGGGTTGGTCATACAACAGTTCTGGGTATCATCATTTCAGTAGACTTGCCTAGTGGTTGTGAGTACAGTTTCTGGAGGTCGACATTTTGCATGTAAATCCAGGTTCCACCTTTTGCTACCTGCTTCACCTTGAGCAAGCTGCTTTGCTCTCAGTGCCTCAGGTATTCCCTCTTTAAAAGGAGGGTAACGGTAGCTTCTATCTCATAGGTGTTTATGCATGTGAAAAGAGCAAAAATTATAGGGGAACATTTATTACTCTGCCTACCACAGACTAGGAGCTTATGGAATATTTGACATTTTATTGGTGTTATTTAAAATTTATCAAACTTTCTCAGTGCAAATGCTTTCAAAATATGTTTACTTCCCCATGTAATAGATAAAAGAATAGTGAAATCTTGTAGTTGACACATAAAGAAAAATAACTATAAAACATTTCTAAGGTGAGAAATGTCCAGTAAAATATTATGTTGTAGAAGGTATGTTTCCATTCCTTTGACTTGGGGAGATCTTTCTTTTTAAACCATAGTCCTTTTCATTTTGAGTATTAACCTGAAGACATGAACTCAGTTTGTTCAATACCACTAAAACTCTGAATTATTTATCCTTTGCCTGCCTTAATACCAATCTTGGCATAAGAGTTTCGGTAAATAGAATATTAGTTTCCATTTGCAAATACAACCTAAAGATTTTATTATGTGTCAAAACTATGTGGGGATAAATTTTTCATACTTTGTATGTAATTATGGGAAATACTATTGATTGTGCAGAATGAAATAAAGATATACAAAATATAAAATCTTTTAAAGTTTTCAAAACCTAGTATTTGGAACGCTAATCAATTAATCAAGAAAGGCATCATTTTTATCAGTCACCTTTTTGATGAGTATTTAAACTTAAACACTTAATGCGTGTGTGTGTTGTATGTGTGAAAGAGAGAAGGGGAGAAAAAGAGAGAGAGAGAAAGAGAGAGAGAAAGAGGCATAATTCTAAGTGCTTTACATATATTAGCTCTACGAGGCAGGTCCTACTATTATCATTATTCCCATTTCAGATGGGAGAAATAAGGAACAGAGAAGTCTCACAGTAAGTGGCAGGGTTTGTGTTCAAACCCAAACAGTCTGGCTCTGAGGTTCATGCTCTAAATCTCAGTTTATTCTGCCTGGATGGGATCATGCACTTTCCATTCTGTTCCTTGCCTTGTGTTGTCACTCTGCTATATAACAGGGACATCATTACCATTCAGGTCATGTGGATCTATAGAATTTTTTTAAAAGATTTTTTTAAAAAATTGTCCACCCCTGAGATGGCTCCCTTATCTGTCTGCTTGTTATCTGCTCACTGTGTCTGTTCATTGTCTGCTCATCTTCATTAGGAGGCACCAGGAACCAAACCCGGGACCTCCCATGTGAGAGGCGGGTGCCCAACTGCTTGAGCCACATCTGCTCCCTGTTCATTGTGTCTGCTCGTCTTCTTCAGGAGGCACTGGGGACTGAACCTGGGACCTCCCATGTGGGAGGCAGGCACCCAACTGCTTGAGTCACACCTGCTCCCCCTCTATAGAATCTTTTTAAAGACTGAAAAAGATTCCCATGTCTGAATATACCACATTGTCTAGCCTGTTCCCTGACCATGGACTTTTAGTTTTCACTTTTCCACTATGAATACTATTGCCTGTGTGACATAAGAGAGTGAATCATGTGAAGACTGTTGATATTAATAGTATAACTTGAAGCTCTCATGAAAGGAAATGATATTTTCACTTCCCCTGGGAAGGATTAGTGATCAGAGTTCAGAGGCTTTAGGATATTGTTATGGAAAAATTAGTTAATTGTATCAAGTTATCATTGTAATAGAAATTAAACTGGTAGGCAATAACTACAAGCTGAATTGTAACTATACAATATTATATTTATTATATAATATATGCTGTAGAACCCACCCTCACTCCCAACTTTGACCACACACCCCTCCCCTTTGGCCATCTGTCCACTATTCTAGGTTTTGAGGAATGAGAGAAAGTGGAAGAGAACTAAGATTCTAAACTAAGAACTAGACTAAACTATGAACACTAAGGTGGGGGAACAGGAAGGTGTTGACTTGGCTGTATATAGCTCCAAAGAGGGAGTGACACTGAAGCTTATGTCCTTTCCTACTGTGTTCCCTCCCAGACTCAAAGTCCTGGAGACATAGGGTCAGGGTGGAGATGCATTCTTTGGTATGATCTACTTGAGCCCAAGTCTCAGCAAGCAACCTAGGCTGACCAAATAACTCACAATGGAATCTGCAGACATATTCATTATGTTCTTATGCACAACAAGTTGGTTTTCATGTGTTACTTCACTTCACAGGAAGGGGTTTGAAAGCTTAGCTGATACTGATACTCTCTCAGCTTTCCTGTGGCCTTAATAAACTTTTCTATACTACGTTACTTAATTTTTGTTTCTTTGGTTATTCTGGATAAGCCATGCTTGCTGCTGATGTGATGGTGGCTATGATAGAGATTACATACTGATCCATACTTAAAGGTTTCCTCTTTTCTCTTCCTGCGCCTCTGATAATAGTTCCCTGTTTGATTACAGAGACTTCATTGTCCTTGCCCAGCTTTCTCCTGACACAATCACTTTATTGTCCCTTCTTCAGTAGGCTGGTGGGTTGGCCCACGATAGGATTGCAAACAAATTGATCCTACCTTGATTAAATATCCTGATCTTTGATGGATTACAGCTGGGGAATTTCCCCACCACCACCATTCCAGGAAGAATTTTTTAAGGAGAGGCTCAAAGGAATAATGTAAAAATTCACCTTGATTTCTTTTTTCCTCTTAGACTTCCTTAAAACTTGCATCCATGTTAATAATAGCCAATATGTATGGCACTTCTACTCCACAAAGGTACAGTATTAAGGGATTTACATGCATTATAACATTTTAACACCCAATAATGCTATGAAGGAAAGATGTTATTCTGGAAATTGTTTGCAGTTTTTTTAGGCAGGGAATCTGACCCCAGAGCCACTCACTGAACCACTAAACATTATTCTTCCTTTCTGACTCCTCTTATACTTCTGTCTTCTGCTTGTTAATACACTCCAAACTCTGTCCTCAGGCTTCTACTCTTCTCCTTAGTTTTTAGGAATCTAATATTTTGGTTCTCCTGACTCTGATGTATGTGAATCAAAATATTTACCCTAACTAATATTAATTAGAAGACCAGTAGGACCTAATCATTTGCCCACCTTTAGCAGGAGATGGAGAGGTGGCCTCAAAATTTCTCTCACACACACAAATGTCAATCTCCTATTTTCAGTTGATTATCTATCATTCTTTGAATATTTCCAATGAAAGAAATTTCATTACTTTGAAAGTTAACCCATTTTATGTTTTGGGCATGGAAAAGTTCCTTCTAGTATTAAGCCAATTCTGCTTTCCTGTATTTTTCATCCATTGGTCCTTCTACGCTATGGAGCAGTAAAGATATGTCCCTTTACTTTCCAGCATGAATGCCTTTTAGGTGTTTGATAAGAGTTACTGAGTGTTTCCTAAGACATCCCTAGTTTCCTCAATAGTTCTTCAGAAGACATCACTGCCAAACTCTGATCTCACAGATCATCTATTGCTCTACTCATGCTAATCTGTGGATTTCTCTCTTCAAATTTTAAGAATCAGAGCAATGCCTTTCTTGACATGGATACTCTATGTCTATTATAGATTATTATTTAGTTAGGTTTATTTAATAGCCATGATACATCATTTGGTGTAAAACTAGAGGTCTACCATTTTGTATAGTATTTTATCAGGACTTCATAATTTCATTTATTTTTATCTTCTCTGTTTAGGTTTTTAAAAAATCATTCTAAATCTTGATTATATCATCCAATGTATTAACCATGCCTCTCACATGTTTTATGATTTTTAGATCAGAATGCCTTCTATATCTTTTTCTACAAGGAAGATAAAAATATTTAATAGAATAGATCTAAAGACAAAAGATAGAGAGACACATTAATATCAGTCCTTTAATCCACATCTGCTGCTTGGTGTTTTAGTCAAATACAGATGACTGTATCTGCATATATTTCCCCATTATTAATGTAGATAATCTCCAGCTATTACAAAACCTCTCATCTTTGGTCCAACCTTGCTTTCCCAATGACTTATTCACATGGATATCTCACATTAACAACAATTGAAATATCCAAAACAGAATGCTACAAACCAGTTCCATTTCCCACATGCCATTGTCTGTCATCACCATTGATTTTGTCTTAAAGAATAAGTTCTGTAGTCACTTTAATTTTTTCCCCTTCTTTCATTATAGCCAGTCTGGCACTAAGCATTTCTGTTTTCCTATCACACCCCATGTGGAAAATGATGATTTTTAATTGAGCAGATCGGGATAAACAAAAGAGGCTAATTCTGGAATTGATCTACTAGTGGGGGCAGGGAATGCACCCCACTGTCTCCAAGGCCTTAGTGGATCAATATTTCAGCTCATCTGTAACTCTATCCTGGTCAAGGTCATTATGTCATATCTGGATTATTGTAATGGCCTCTTAACTGCCTTTCTTGCCTTTCCATGTTGAAGTTTGTCTTTTGTGATGCCACTGGCTAATCAACTTAACTACTGCCTTTGGCATGAATCTACAATTTTTTGCACTACTGATGATAGTCAAACCCTAATTCTTTTGTCGGATTTTGAAGGAAAAGAAATTATGTGGACCCATCTTACCTGCTAAAACTTATTTCCTGTCATTTCCTCCAACCTCCTCTGATCAAGTCAAATTCCCTTATCTACCACCATCACACATTCCTTCTATTTGCTCTTCTTCCAGAGGATCCTGTTGTAGTAATCAGTAGTCATAACTATTTGAGTATCTTGAGGACCTCCTATGTTCTAGGCCCTGTGCCAGTCTTCACAGCAACTTTGTATATTAGCTAATACTATGCCCATCTTATAGATGAGAAAGTCGAAACTCAGGTTAAATAACTTGGTCAAGGGGTGAAACTGATTAAATGGCCAAGAGTTAAGACATCACACCTCAACCTGACTTCAAATACCACACTCTCCAATGCCTCTGTCCAAAGTGAACTCAACTTCCTCTGAACTCACATTTCTTTATGAACCTCTAATTTGGCAATTATCAATTAGGCATTCTGACTAATAAGTGTTCTAAAATGTTTGACAAGTGTTTATTGAATAAAGATGATAGCTCCTATATAGCACTCAATTTTATCTGGCATCACAATATGAAAAAAAAGAAGTAAAGATTTAAGCAGAAGAAAAAGATACAAACTCTTCTATGAACAATCAGACGACAGTTCATGAATTCTGCCAAAATGCTAAATGTAAGTCTGCAGCAAATTGTTGACACCCCTCTGCCCCTGCTTGGACAGCTGTGGATGACATCTGCATCAAATCAGCCACGAGTTATTTATTTTCAAAATGTGAACTAACCCCTTTCTAAGCCCAAGGGGTAAAAATGTCACCTTTGTTCATTTCTCAAGAAAAATATTTTTAAGATCCTGTGCTGACTGCAAAAGGAAAAGCTGTTCTTCATGGAATTATCCATAATTCTCTCTTCATTTCAGGCATTCTGACAATCTTCGTTTCTTCCTTCCATTCCTAGGAACAGGAAAGCAATTCCATGGCCCACAAGCCACTTTGGCCTCTTCTCTTCTAGGGAATCACTGTGTGATTTTGTATTTGCCTCTTTGTATATCAAGGACTGTGAACTTCTTGGCAAAATAAGATTGTTTTGAATCAGATTTATAATCCCATTATCTAGGTCATGACTTCATAAGAAATAATAAATTCCTTTACTTATATAATTATGAATATAATTATATATGTGTGCATATACTTATGTGCACACATGTATGTATGAGATTAACAAATGTGTCTCACTTCCTGGAGTATCAAGAATACCTTCCTTAAGAATCAAGAATATTTTTTAAGGACACAAATACAATTAAAAGCAAAAACATAAACACCTTGAGGAGTGACCTTTTCGCAGACTCTTCGTCTTTCCACCCATGCATGCAAATCAAGGTATTTGATACCTGTGAGCTATGGTGAAGGACAGTGATCATGGCACTAGGTAGTGGATGCTGTTAGAAGACTTGGAAATGGGCCTGATAGCATACATTTGGAATCCACAGCTATTTACTTGAAGAATCAACAGGAATCTCATGTTTCCTGGAAACACAGTTAGCCCATGTAAACTGGAGAAAGGCTAAGGCTGCAGTTCTCAAAGTGTGTTCCAAAGACCCTTGGGGAATCACCAAGTCCCTTTCAGGGAATCCACAAGATCAAAACTATCTTCATAATAATGCTAAGATGTTATTTGACTTTTTCATTCTCATGCTTTCATGTGTGCAGTGGAATTTTCCAGAGGCTACATAATTATCTGGAAAAGCTACCTAATATCCAGACATGACATAATGATCTGAAAAAACTATTAAAACATTCTTCCCTTTTCAACTACGTATCTGTGTGTGGCCATATCTTCATATACTTCAACCCAAACAGTAGGTCACAACAGATTGAATGCAGAGCAGACATGAGGATCCAGCTGCTTTCTATTACACCAGAAAACATTAAAGGCATTTGCAAAAATGCAAAACAATGCTGCTCTTCTCACTAAATTTTTTTTTGTTTGGGATAATATATTTTTCATAAAAATGCCATTTATGTTAATATGTAATAATTTATTATTGCTATTGTAAGTAAATTAATAAGTAAAGGATTTTTTTTTCTCAGTTACCCACATTAACAAAACCTCTTTGGGGTCCTTCCATAATTTTGAAGCATTCAGAGTACTCTTAAGACCAAAAAGTTCGAGAACCACAGCTCTAGAATATGCTGAGTACAAATATAAAATGGACCCTCAGCCAATGATTAAGTGAAATAAGGAAAAAGCTTAGAATCCTGTTTCTAAGCTGGCCGGGAGACTCTGCTAAAGATATTTGCCATGGTTCTTCATCCAATCAACTAATTACCCACAGCTTTTTGGAGCTTACATCTAAGTCTTACTCTATTCCCTTCTCATAACCAAACCGTTCATTTGCCCAGCCAAATATTTGCGAGCTTTTTCCATTTGCATATAAACTGTTTTGTTTCATAAAATATTTACCCTAGAATGTCACACTTACAATGGTTTTCAATGAGGATTTAATTTTAATTTAAGAAGGTGGTTGGGGCGGTTGGCAGCCTGGGCTGAGGTTGGATATATGATGACAGCACAGGAATACCATTTCTGAGACCTGCTGCATGTCATCTGTGGGTTACTGCAGAGAGAATGGGTTCACTAGGGTCCAAATCAGCCCTGAGCCCCCTTCCTTGTGGCTTATTAGCTAGTTTAGCTTTACCTGACTTATATTTTTAAATAACATGGGTTAAAGATACCAGAAAATATATATTAAATTGGTCCTTTTTTGTGCAAGAGTACAATGTTCATTTTAATCAAAGCTGACTCCTGAAGGGGATTGATGTGTGTGTGTGTGCGTGTGTGTTCACAAATGAATGGCTTCTGTTTTCTCTCTCCCCCCTCCTTACCCTCCCATTCCATCTTTTACTCAGAGAGAACCCACCATTTCTAGTTGCTCTATACTCCTCCATTTCCCAAAAATTCAAAGCTAAGTCAAACAGTTTGATGATATGCTTCTTTGTGTCCCCACAGAGTCTCTTTTGTCATGCATCCAGCTAGCAATCACCTTTTAAGACTCTTCACCTATGTGAAAACCTAGTATTACTTGAGTGACCCAATCTTACCTAGACACCCCTTCAAAGCAATTGCACAAAAGGCTGATGGCAATGTGATCTTATGACTAAAACCCAGCTGGACAGTCTGCAGCTTGGAACTGGGAACTCTGGGAACTTATACTTCCCTGTCTCAGTTCTCTCCTCTGTGAAAGAGAAATGCTTTTACCTGCACTTTCTTTGACCTTCCAGCCATGTAAGAAGAATTTGGAGAATTTTTTAGTATTTGAGCTCTTCTTTACTAGCACTTTTTCTTCCATTGTTTACATTCTTCTCCTGTTCTCTCCTTACACTAAATCCTATTTGTGCCTCAGAGTAATCAACTCACTTGATCTAGTAGCATTTCAGGATCATGCCAATGCATAATAATTTTTCATGTCTGGACTGCTCATTTGGTGCTTGAAATACACTGTCATGTAACAGTCAAATGTACTATGAACTTTTCAGATATTTATCATGTGATTTTCCAAACAGCTTGTGAGTTTCTTGAGAGCAGAGATTGTCTTATGCATTTTTGCTCATACCACCGAACCTTGTAATCTGAATGGTACTCAATATATTCAGCTACAAAAGACTCACCCAACGTTTATTTCACATCTGCCATGTGCCAAGCACTGTGCTAGGTGCTTTCCCATGTATTATCTAATTTAATCATTGAACTTGAGGCTCAAAATGATGAAATGACTTGTCCAAAGTAACAGATGTCTCCAAGGGCAACAATGCTTGGGGCTGACAGCTAGATCTGTGTGACTCCAAGCAATGTACTTTTTTTCCTATTACATCACACTGACTCCCCCGATAAATATTTTTTTGATTAATAGTGCTTTCTCATCATCATCTTTATCTTCCTCCTCTTCTTAATCAATATTATGATGTAAAACTTGAGTATATTTTCCTTTTAAGATGAAAATATATTTGTAGAAGATGATGCTCTCTTCTTATGGTGGTAAAGTCTGGGATAATCAGTCATTCATTCCCTCTTCTAAAACTATAGCCCAGTAGTTTCAAAATGCTCTGAGGAGTCCTAGGGATTCAAAGGACGTGTATCAGAGGGTTGGGATAGGGGAAATAGGAGGTTCTGGGATAGAAACTAGTGTGATTTCATTTTAAACATTTTTAACAGAGATTTCATTTGGAAGACATTTTTCCACAGCTTTAAAATTTTTTGAAATCTATTATAGTCCGATATCAGATCTAGGCACTGTGCTGCTATGGACACTACTCTCGGGAAATAGGTAAAAATACTGGCCTAATCACTGCTGGATATCCCATACTTTAGAAGTTTAAGAAGGCTCCAAACACTGATCTAGGCAGAACTACTCCAGAACTAGCTGCGTAGAAGGCAAACTCTCTTCACCAACCCTATGGCTTGAAGAATGCTACATTGTCCTCCACACACCAAAATATTTTCTCTGCCGTTCAGTGTCTTAGTTTGCCAGAGCTGCTATGAATGATACCATACAATAGGTTGGCCTAAATAACAAGACTTTTTTGGCTTATAACTTTGGAGGTTAGAAGTCCAAAATCAAGATGTCAGCAAGGTCATGCTTTCTCCCAGAGTCAGTAGCATTCTGGAGATGGCAGTCCTCTGTCACACACTGGTCTCTCTCTTCTTTTCTGGCTTGTGCTGACTGACTGCACCAGAATTTTATTTTATAAGGCCTCTAGTCATATGATTAAGATCCACTGGCCATACCTTACCTAATAATAGAATCGTCAAAAGTTATTTACAAATGGGTTTACACCCAAGGAATGTGGAATAAAATTTGAACATGTCTTTTTTGGGGTATATAACTTGATCCCCTACATTCAGCTATGGCACTATCCTCTGTACCCACCTGTCCCAGGGTCCTAACAATGAGAAACCCCAGAAGAAACATACTACAAAGAAAGAGCACTGCATTTATGAATCAGAAAACTGTGAATCAAATCCTGTCTCAGTTGTTAATTTCTCTATGCCTATGTTTGCTCATCAGTAAAATTGAGATGACAATCTTTGTTTCATACCTTTAGTAGGTTTTCAGTAAATGTTTTCTGTATGGTTGGGTGGAAGGATGGATGGATGATGGATGGATTGATAAATGGTTGGATAAGCAGGCAAATGGATGAATAGTTGGATGGAGAGCCATCAAGCAAATATAAAATTGTCTGACATATAAAAACACTACTTACAGTATAGGAAAAAGGATAATAGTGTAGAAAAAAGGCTACCTTTTAAGTATGGGTACTTAAAACAACAGGAATTAGTGAACTTAACAGGTAAAGCAAACCTAAAGGAAATTTGACTCAGGACTCGTGGGGGTCAAGAAATACAACAGATCCTTGGTAGTGGCAGTGAGAGCAGAAGGCTCCAATAGGCAGCCTGGTAGCAACTCTGTCCACTAGATGATATTCTTGGCAGAAGGGGTAGTAAAGGGTAGATTTTGAAAGATGAAGATCCATAGACAGATGCTAAAACATTTGGGAACCAATGGCAGTTTTTATCTACATCAATATTGTTTGATCCAGTGGAATGAAAATCATAGAATTCTCTTTTCTTCTAAATCCAAAGCAAGTAAGATCAGAGAAGAGATATGCTATTTTAAATAGAATCTGCATTTTAAATTTTTCCCTTTTCAGTAATATGCTTTGATTCTGTTTCCTCATTTGACAGTATGAGCAGTCATGGAAGTGTACCTGAATATTTCTACAAAGACCACTCCATTTTTCTACATTTATTCAGTAAAACCATATGGAAGAGTATCTTACTGCATGTATTAGTTTCTTATTCCTGCTGTAACAAATGAAGACAGACTTAGTGGCTTAAAACAATAAAAAATTTTTATCTTACAGTTCTGGAGATCAGAAGTCCAAAATGGGTCTCACTGGGCTAAAATAAAGGTGCTGGCAGAGCTGCCTGACTTCTGGAAGGTCTAGGGAAGAATCCATTTCCTTGATTTTTCCAACATTCTTTGGCTATGGCTTCTTTCCATCTTCAAAGCCAGCAGGAGCTGGTTGAGTCTTTCTCAAGCTATATCACTCTGACACTGACTCTCCATCTTCCATCTCACACATATAAGGACCCCTGTGATTACAGTAGACCCACCTGGACAATCCAGGATAGTCTCCCAATCCTAAGATCCTTGACTTAATTACATCTACATAGCAATACATTCTGCATGCCGCACTATAGTATGGATTTATTTTTATTGGTATTTCACAGATTCTTGATCCTGGTTGCCCATTGGTATCATCTGGGGAGATTTTTAAAAAATAGATGCTCAGGCATCTCACCCAATTGTGATTTAATTGGACTGAATGGGTTCAGCCATCAGCATTTTTAAATAGTGCCCCAGATGATTCTACCATGCAGTCAGGTTTCACAAGCACTGGCCATATTTAAGAAGGCGGATTTTGAGTATGTCCTGCATTGTAGGTCACTTACTTTACCTTTCTAACCTCAGTGTCCTTATTTATTAAATGGGCATAATAATCTTCTTGATACTGTCATGAGGATTAAATTAGATAATATATGTATAAGTCCTGTGTTCCATTCCTGGCATATGGTAACCCCCCCAATAAAAAGTAGCTCTGATTATTAATTTTACACATTGACAACATAAGCTGGCCAATTTTAAAGACCTAGATAAGTTGAGTCAAATAAAAGAAGAGGTGTGAAAAAAAAACACAAGGCAAGAGAGAGAAACTGGCCATCAGGGTGAATCCACCAACATATTCAGATGCCTAGACATCAACAAAAAATTACAAGCCATATTAGGAAACAGGAAGAGATGGCCCAGCCAAAGGAGCAAACCATATATCCTGATAAGATAAAGGATTTAAGACAATTAATCAATGACAGTCATATAAATCTCCTAAATCAATTCAAAGAATTTAAAGAAAATATGACTAAAGAGATAAAGGATATTAAGAAGACACTGGGTGAGCATAAAGAAGAATTTAAACACATGCAAAAAAAAGTAACAGGTAAAGAGAGCTATGGGAATGAAAGATGATAGATAAAATTCAAAATGTGTTAGAGACACATAAGAGCAGATTTGAATTGCTCGAAGACAGAATTAGTCATTTCAAAGACAGAACATCTCAATTGGAAAAGACAGGAAAATAAAAAGAGAAGAGAATGGAAAAAATGGAACAAGGTCTCAGGGAATTGAATGACAATGGAAAACATACAAACATACACATTACTTTTGTCCCAGAAGGAGAAGAGAATGGAAAAAGGGCAGAAAGAATATTTGAGGAAATAATGATCAAAACTTCCCAACCCTTAGGAAAGATATAAATACCAATGTCCAAGAAGGACAACACACCCCAAACAGAATAAATCTGAGTAGACTTACCATGAGATACTTACTATTCAGAATGACAGACATCAGAAATGAAGAGAGGATTCTGAAAGCTGCAAGGGAAAAATAAAGCATCACATACAAGGGAAACTCAACAAGATTAATTGCCAACCTTTCATCAAAAATCATAAAAATGAGAAGAAAGTGGTATTATGTATTTAAAGTAGTGAAACAAAAAACATGCCAGCCAAGAATTCTGTATCTGGCAAAGCTGTCCTTCAAAACATGAAGGTGATTTCAAACTCTTCACAAACAAACAAAAACTGGTAGTGTATCTTACCAAAAGAACAGAATTACAAAAGATACTAAAAGGACTGCTGAAACCTGGAAGGAATTAAAACAAGAGTGAGAGACTTGGAGAAGAGTGAAGAAATGAAGATTATTAGAAAGAGTAAATTAAGGGTTAGAAAAAGAGACAATAGTATAATATGACAATGGAAAGCCAAAGGACAAAATGGATGAAGTAAGTAATACCCTTACAGTAATAACTTTGAACGTTAATGACTTGAACTCCCCAATCAAAAGACATAGACTGAAACAATGTATAAAAATATATAATCCATTTATATGCTGTCTGCAAGACTCACCTCAGACATAAGGACACAACCAGGTTAAAAGTGAAATGTTGGAAAAACATATTCCATGGAAACAGTAACCAAAAAAAGAGCTCGGGTAGCAATACTAATGTTGGACAAAATAGATTTTAAATGTAAAACTGTTATAAGGAATGAAGAAGGTCATTATATATTAATAATATGGAGCAATTCATCAAGAAGAAATAACTATACTAAATATTTATGCACCTAACCTGGATGCCCCAAGATACATGATGCACAAATTGGCAAAACTGAAGGGAGAAGTAAACCTTTCTACAATTATAGTTGGAGACTTCGCTACACCACTCTCAGTATTGGATAGAACATCTGAACAGAGGATAAAGAAAGAAAGAGAAAGCTTGAATAATATGATAAATGAACTAGAACTACAGACATTTATAGAGCATTGCATCCCAAAGCAGCAGGATATACATTCTTTTCAAGTGCTCATGGTTACTCCTCTAGGATAGAGGATTGTCACAAGACAATACTCAATAAATTTAAAAAGAATGAAATTATACAAAACACTTTATCTCATCCTAATGGAATGAAGCTGGAAATCAATAATGGATGGGAAAAAGAAAAATTCATGAATATATGGAGATTAAATAACACACTCTTAAATAATCAGTGGATCAAAGAAGAAATTGCAAGAGAATTCAGTAAATATCTTGAGACAAATGAAAATGAGAACACAACATATCAAAACCTATGGGACACCGCAAAGACAGTGCTGATAGGGAAATTTACAGCCCTCAATGCTTACACTAAAAAAGAAGACAGAGCTAAAGTTGAAGATCTAACTAAACGCCTGGAGGAACTAGAAAAAGAACAGCAATCTAATCTGAAACCAAGCTGTAAGAAAGAAATAGTAAAGATCAGAGAAGAAATAAATGAAATTGAGAACAAACAAAAACAATAGAGAGAAACAACAAAACCTAAAATTGATTCTTTGAGAAGATCAACCAAGTTGAAAAAAATTTAGTTAGATTGATAAAGAAAAAAAGAGAGAATACACAAATAAATTAAATCAGAAATGAGAGGGGGGACATCACTACAGACACTACAGAAATAAGAGAGATCATGAGAGGATACTATGAACAACTGTATGCCAAAAAAACTAGACAATGTATATGAGACGGACAAATTTCTAGAAACAGATGAGCCACCTACACTGTCCCTAAAAGATATAGAAGACCTCAACAGACCAGTCACAAGTAAAAAGATTGAAACAATCATCAAAAACCTCCCAAAGATGAAAAGCCCAGGATCAGATGCTTTTGCAGGTGAATTCTACCAATCATTCAAAGATGATCTAATACCAATCTTGCTGAAGCTCTTCCAAAAAACTGAAGAGGAAGAAATGCTACCAAACTCATTCTCATTCTACGAGGCCAACATCACTCTAATATGAAAACCAGATAAAGTTACTACTAAAAAAGAAAATTACAGATCAATATCCCTAATGAATATATATGCAAAAGTCCTCAAGAAAATACTTTCAAACCAAATCCAAAAGCACATTAAAAGAATTATACATCATGATCAAGTGGGTTTTATCTCAGCTATGCAAGGGTAGTTGAACACAAGAAAATCAATTAATATAATAAATCACATTGATAAATTGAAGAAGAAAAATCACATGATCCTCCCAATGATGCAGAAAAGTCATTTGACAAAATACAGCATCATTTCTTGATTAAAAAAAAAAAAATTCCAAAAGATAGGAATAGAAGGAAGCTTTCTCAAGATGAAATTTGAAATTATGAAATATGTGCAAATATGAAAAACCTACAATTAGCATTGTACTCAATGGTGAAAGACTGAAAGCTTTCCCTCCAAGATCAGGAACAAAACAAGGATGCCCACTGTTACCACTGTTATTCAATATTTCGCTAGAAGTTATAGCAAGAACAATTAGGCTAGATAAAGAAATAAAAGGCACCCAAATAGGAAATGAAGAAGTAAAAATTTCACTATTCACTGATGATACGATCTTCTATCTAGAAAATCTTGAAAAATCCATAACAAAGCTACTAGAATTAATATGGCAGTATACAAGATTAATATGCAAAAATCAGTAACATTTCTATACATTACTCATGTGCATTCTGAGGAGGAAATCAGGGGGGGAAATTCCATTTACAATAGCAACTAAAAGAATCAAATATTTAGGAATAAACTTAACCAAGGACATAAAGGACCTGTATTCATAAAACTAAAAAACATTGTTAAAAGAAATCAAAGAAGACTTAAATAAACAGAAGAACATTCCACGTTCATAGACTAGAAGACTAAATATCATTAAGATGTCATTTCTACCCAAACTGATTTACAGATTCAATGCAATTCTAATAAAAATCCCATCAGCTTTTTTTTTTTTTCCAGAAATGGAAAAGCCAACAATTAAATTTATTCAGAAGAGTAGGGACCCGCAAATAGCCAAAAATGCCTTTAAAAAAAGAAGGAAGTTGGAGGACTCTCACTTCCTGACTTTAAATCATATTACTTAGCTACAGTTATAAAAACTTCATGATACTGGCATAAAGACAGATGATTGACCAAAGGAACTGAATCAAGAACTCAAATATAGGCCCTCACATCTACAGTCAAGTTATTTTTGACAAGGTTGTCAAGCTCTCCCAACTGGACCAGAACAGTCTATTCAACAAATGGTGCTGGAGAACTGGATAGTCATATCCAAAAGAAAGAAAGAGGACCCCTGTATTAGTCAGCCAAAGGAGTGCTGATGCAAAATACCAGAAATCTGTTGGCTTTTATAAAGGGTATATTTTTGGAGGTAAAAGCTTACAGTTACCAGGCTATAAAGCATAAGTTACTTCCCTCACCAAAGTCTATTGGCACGTGTTGGAGCAAAATGGCTGCCGATGTCTGTGAGGGTTCGGGTTTCCTGGGTTTCTCTCTTCCCAGGGCTTGCTTCTCTCTGGGCTCAGCTGCTGTGCTCTTTTTCCACAACGCCAGCTATAGACTATCAGGGAATGGCTCATCTTTTTTCCTGGAGCATTCTCTCCTTCCTCACATTATAACTTCCCGGGGCTCCAGTTCAAAAATTCAGCATCAAAACTCCAACTCTGTCCTTTGCCATGTCTTTTATCTGTGAGTACCAAGGGGCGGGGACTCAGCACCCTACTGATGTGGCCCAATCAAAGTCCTAATCATAATTTAATCAATTAAAAGTGATACCTCTGACAGACCAGTTTACAAACATAATTCAATATCTATTTTTCAAATTCATAAACAATGCCAAACTGCTACAATCCCTATCTTATACTTTATGTAAAAATTAATTCAAAATGGATCAAGGACATAATTATAAAAGTGACAACCATAAAACTCCTAGAAGAAAATGGAGGAAAACATCTTCAAGATCTTGTGGTATGAGATTGTTTCTTAAGCTTTACACCCAACACCCAAAGCATGAGCAACAAAAGAAAAAATAGATAAATGGGATCTCCTCAAAATCAAACTCTTTTGCACCTCAAAGGACTTTGTCAAAAGGGTGAAAAGGCAGCCAACTCAATGGGAGAAAATATTTGGAAATCACATATCTGATAAGGGTTTAATATTCATGATATACAAAGAAATCATACAACTCAACAATAAAAAGACAAACTACCCAATTAAAAAATGGACAAAAGACTTGAAAAGACAATTGTCCAAAGAAGAAATACAAATAACAAAAAAACACATGAAAAAATATTCAACATTACTAGCGATTAGGCAAATGCAAATCAAAACAACGAGATATCATTTCATACCTATTAGAATGGCCAATATTAAAAAGTCAGAAAACTATAAGTGTTGGAGAGAATGTGGAAAGATAGGAATGCTTATTCATTGTTGGTGGGAATGTAGAATGGTGCAGCCAATGTGGAGGACAGTTTGGCAGTTTCTAAGGAAGATGAATAATAGACTTGCCATGTGACCCAGCAATATCGTTACTAAGTATATACCCAAAGAACTGAGAGCAAAGAAATAAGCAGATATCTGCACAACGATGTTCACAGTGGCATTGTTCACGATTGCCAAAAAATGGAAACAACACAGGTGTCCATCAACTGATGAATAGATAAATAAATTGTGGTGTATACACACAATGGAATATTATACAATGGTAAGAAGAAATGAAGTCAGAAAAAGCATAAGACAACATGAATGAACATGGAGGACAATATGTTGAGTGAAGTAAGCCAGACACAAAAGAGCAAATACCGTATGATTGTGTTATTATGAACTAAATATACTGTGTAAACTCATGGAGTTAATAATTAGAATATAGGTCACCAGAAAATAGAATGAAGGTAGAGAATGGAAAGTTGAGGATTAATCTGTGCAGAATTGGTAAAAAGGGTTTTGTACATCTTTGGAAATGAATAGAAATGGTGAAAGAACATCATGGTGTTTGTAACTAGCAGAAGTATTTTATGGGTACGACCATGGTTGAAAGGATAAGTTTACGGTCATGTATATTACTAGAAGGAAAGCTAAAAAAATGTAACATGGGACTGGATAACATAGTGAAACCTCATTTAAATACAAATATGGGTGATATTGCATATATGACTGTTTTTGCAGAAAATACAAGTAAACTAGAGAGACAGATACAGAATAGTGGCTATGTATGGCAGGGGAAGCATAGAAAGACTGAGAGTTGATGAATTTTTGTTTGTCTGTTTATTATTGGACTAATGAAAATGCTCAAAAAATAATTGAAACGATGAATGCACAACGATGTCATTTTAATGAATACTAATGATTATACGCTTAGGATGGATTTATGCTTTATTAATATGTATCAATAAAATTATTTTGTTTAATTAAAAAAAGAAAGATGTACCCAAAACTCAGCTCCTCAGTCAGACTTAAAGAGTTTAGAGTTCCAACTAGTTCTGCTTAGGTTGTCTATAAATCGATATAGCTTAGGTGAGTTATTAGTGTCTGCCGTCCTTTCATTCTTCTCTGGATAATGGCTGGTTTCTTCTTGGGTTCTCTCCTTTCCTACTGCAGAGACTGGATCTGCAGAAAAAATTAGCTTCTCATTATGTGCGGACAGCCAATTGTCTCCATTTCTCAACTTGTGGGATGGTGTAAACTCAGACCATCCCAGCAAGGCTCCTAGAGCTATTGATCTTTTCAGCTTTTCCTTTAGTAATGGGAGTATCAGCCCCTGTCCTCTAAAAGACTCAATTCACTGTTCCTGGGGATGGTGAGTCCCAAACTCTTTCCATTAGTCCCAGCCCCATTCCAGCTGATGACGTGGGCGTTCAAGCAAGAGTGATGCCAGTCCTGGTTGACCACATCACAGAGAAATGAAAGCTTCTTTACTACCTCGTTTTATTTTCATGGGCAAAAAGAACCATCTCAATTTTATAAGGAGAAGGGAATTATATTTGGTGAAAACCCCAAAGGGGCCATCAACTGTAGTACTCCAATTGTGTTTCTAAATTTTATTAGCTTCCAGAATCAAAAAAAAAGAGGAGAGATTACATCATAAAGGAAGGTCTTGTTTTATTAGCTTCACAGTCAGAAAAAAAAAAGAGGAATTAGGTAACATTTAAGAAAGATTTTAGTACATTTTTCTGTCTTGCAGTTTCCTTTGCTAGCCTCTTCCTTTGGTTGGTGGGATTATCAAGGGAAAATACTGCATCAAGAAACATTGACTCTGGTGATTTAAAATTAAAATCTGTGGTTCTCAGTATTCAGGAACACTAGTGTCTGATGGCTCTTGCACTTCCTTCAGTTCTGGAAAGTGATCAACAGCAGGTTACTACAGGCAACAACTTTTCCAAAATTAGCATGTCTGTGGTATGGTGCTTGTAGAACTCTTTCTGTTCATTTGGACGTAATAGGGTAACAACCTCAATTTTTTTCCTTGTATTTATTTAAGAAATTTTAAAAATAGAAAACAGCAGAAAGAAATATATAATCAATACTAGTGCAACCATCACCAAGAATTGGTCTATCTGGACTCAGGGTGGTTTCTGATAGACAAGCAACTCAACCTAGGAATGCACACCTCTAAAAAAATGTGACTGGCTTAGAGACAAAGCTCTTGAGAAGGAAACATATGTCAGCGGGGCCGAAAGGAGAGGATCCTTTTGGCTTCATCTGCTACCTATTAGTCCGGGACCATGGCCAGGTGTGGGTCCTACAGCCCCATCCACTCCCCTGCTGAGCGAGCAAAGTGGAAGACGCGTCTCCCCCTCCCCGCCCCCTTTGGACTTCGTACTACACCCAGATCCCTTCAGGATTGTGCTGAAGCCTAACTCGAGGCCAAACCATTTCCACACCCAAACACGTTCGTGACTCGTTTTCTGTCTAAGTCACTAGAGGCTTTAAATGGCGCCGCAGGGATAGTAGCGCAGCCACCGGAACCGGAGCACTTGTTCAAAAGGTGTCTCTTGAGCCATTGGCTTGGCGTTACCTACCCTATTAAGGACCAAGATATTAACGTTATCATGTTTATTGCAGCTAATAAATCCTATTGGAAAGTGTAAAGACTTCATTTAGAAAACGGAGAAGCAAGTATATTGACTGGCCACAGGCATAAACAGGCCAATGCTTCAGGTAGTCGCTATACTGATTAGATAGAGATAGGCAGCGTTTCTCAACCTGGGCTAGAGGCGAGGACAGGATGAGACAGGGATAGCGGAAGAATTTGCCTGGGTTATAGAGGCAGAAATTTCCATACCCCAAATAGATATTCCATTCTGGTGGTAATAAACTGACTTCCTCCATTCCCCCCTAAATCCCCTCCCAACTTACAAATTCTCCTGCTGTATTATTTTATTTCCTTGTGTTGCACAATAAAGCTGAACAGGATGGGGGAGAAAGAAAGCCTAGTATTCATGTCTGTAAAGAAAGAGCTATTCATTGAGACATTCTTCATTTGCTTAGAATTGCTCTTATATGGAAGAGGAAAAAAAAGCTCTAAACATTTAATCCAGGAGCTCTGAGGTGTTAGCTATGATTCTGTAGCAGATGTAAGACCTAATATTTGGTTTAAGATACCTTTGAATGGTTTCATTTAATGGCTCGGATTTCCTTGTAATTTATGAAAAGCTTTAATGAGCAGCTACAGAAATAAAGTTCATTTTCAAATAATAACCCAATATTACAATATTGGTTTCCTTTAGAAACATAGTGCAAGTAATTCTTTCCAACTTCACCTTCTGTTAACACTGTCTCAAGAAAGAATATGTGTGAAGAAAAATATGCCCCATATTTTGTATTCCTTGCTCTAAATGAAGAAATAATACTACTGCTATACAGTACCCTAAAAGTCTCACATTAATTTGCTGGATCAGAAAATAGTAGCACATATCCAAGGCATACACGAAAACAGGCCTACACTGGAAAGACTGTTTTAGTTTTGCCCTTAATTTGCCCTTATTCCTTATAAGCCACATAAAATAGAGAGGCATAAGGAGAATCCAACAGAATTTTCATCATCATGTTATTGTTATCAAATAATTATAGATTAATACACATATTTTCCATTTTGAGAAAATATTTTATTAAAAATAGAAACATTTGTGTATCAAAATAATATTAGCTCAATAGATGTGAACAAGTATCTCTACTTCCATTTATTCCATGTTATTCAACTCACTTCAAGGCTTTTTTCTTGCTCTTATTAGATTTGCAGTCTTTTTCAGTCACTATCAATAAGCATAGTGACTCTCCATGCTAAACAAAATATTCAAATTTTTAATGAAAACTTTCTTCATGTGTAAAGTTCTTCTTCCCAGTTTTGGCAAGCAAACTTTTAAAAATGTATATACTTTTTATATACAGGGGCTCAGGTGTGTATATTGCTGGGAAGGGCATGTAAAAAGAGGAACTGCCCCTAAATCAAAAAGGTATCTTTGACCTCTAATTAATTCATTCAACAACTGATTATTAAGTGCCTTCTGTATGCCAGGTAATGGGCTAGACACTAGGAATCAAAGACAGATGAGCTACAGTCCCCACCCTTAGGGAGCTCGAGATGTAGTGGAAGAGATAGACTTGTCTCCAACAATTACAAAATAGTTCAGAAGCCAGATAAGGGTCCCTTATCCAGTCTTGAGATCTGAGTTCAGAAGGAGGTGATTGATACCTGTTTTGGGCTTCGGGACATGAATAGTAGTTACCCAGGAGAAGGAGAAGAGGAGGAGGTGCATTCCATAAAGGCAGGGCATGTTCCCAGTTTTTGATGGATTGTTTTTATTTTGTTTTGTTTTGTTTGGCCATTAGAGAGAGTTTGGGGAAGGCGAGAAGAAAACAAAATGCGATTCTAGTCTCCAAGTAGAATCCCTTCATGGCCCAAGATGAAGTGTCTCAAGTGGGTAATATCTTCCTCAACTCTTCTGCCTCCATGCACGAATAATTTCTTCTTCCTGTATCTTCCATAGCACCTTATTCATACCTCGAGCATAACATCACAAGGTGCCGCAGTTAGTTGTTTAGTGTCTCTCTCTTTAATGGTTATAATATAGGTTTGGCTGCTCTAAAATGTCTCACCGTAAGACTGACTTTAAGGACTTAAAATCCCTTTGCATGGATGGATATTTGAACACTCATTTTCTCCAGAGTTTGAAGAAAAGTCTAAACAAGGCAGACAATTGAGAGTCCACTGGGTTTCCCGGCCTCATGCACCCCTATTCAATTCACATAGTCAAGCATCCCGCTCCACCTCCTGTCCTCGGACGCAGTTTGGGGCCCAATATTCCACACACTGAAGTGGACCTTCCAAACTCAGAGGCCCTCCTTGACCTCTGCTGTGGGCAGACAACACCTGGGCATGTAGGCAGTTTCCAGGACCAGAGGCCTTGCAGACCTACCACCTTGACTACCATGGTGGGAGGCAGGAGACTTTTGTTTTACCCTTTTAAATATCACGTGCTTAGTGGGAATGTCAGCAGAAGTGTCCAGGCTGAATAGACACTTTTTAGTTCCTCTCACCCTCCCCTTTCTTACTCAATATCCTGAGACTATTATAGAATTTTTCTGGTCTAAATTAGCCTGGTTTGGGGGGAAGGGGAATCACTCAACCATTCCCCTGGACAACCTCTGCCAGGCATCAGAAAGTGCCAGAGTTCCTGGACTTTGCCTGCAGAGCGGACGCATTCGTCAAAAATGAGGGTGGACCCAGGCCCTGGCCTCAGGAAGACCCACTAAATGAGGCCATCCTCCCACCTTATTCTGCAGGAATCAGGTAACAGCCACACCCATGTTTCTTCTTTCAAATTAATGTGCAAGTTTTTACAGCAAAAAAAAGGTGCCAACTCCAAATTCTGGCACCGCAGACTGTGCTGACTGGAATAACTGAAAGAAAGTTAGATATGTTCTGTGGGGTAAAATATCAAGAGAAGGATATCAGGCACGAAAGCGTGGCCTCACTGTAGCCAAATGGTGATGCTCAGATAAAAACGTGGCCGGGAATGTGTCTGTCATTTGCTCTTTCGTAACTAGATAGGGTCTCCCGTGCGTTTCTGCTCCAACCTCTGGTGCCGCTGGTATTAAATGATGTCTTGGCAATGAAACCAGAAATACGGCTCTGTTTCATCCTGGCTCCTGACCAGCATGTGCTCATCTTTTTGATGAGGAAGAGCTACTTTCAATTCCCCCAAAGCCTTAAGATCTGGCAGGGCATAGGGATTCAAGTGAAGTTTCCAAACAGAGGAGGGAAAACGAGCTAGCTGCCAGCAGCCCTTGCCTTCTCAGAAGGAATCCTGGGAAATTATGGACAAACGATGACTAGTAGCCACAGATCAGTCGAGAAAGCCTCTCAGAGCAAACAGTAACCCCAAATTTTGGCTGGAGCCTTTGGCCCTTCTGTATGGGTTGCTGGCTTTTCTGGAGACTTCATGAAGTCTTTTTTCCCCCTCTTAATTTAAACTAAACTTATAATGAGGTATAATTATAATTAAAAGAAAAGCTTGGGTTCCTGGCTCTGTCTCAGTATGAGGAACCACTTAATCTTTCTGAGCCTCAGTTTTTCATGTAAAAAATAGGGGGTAATAATAGTGCTTATGTCAGAGGGTTGTTGTGAGGGTAAAATTATACACAATTTACCTATATAATGATAGATCACAAATGTTAGCCACCCTAAATATTTTGGCATTAGTTTCAGATTATTCTGTGAGAAAAATAGATGGATTTATCAACACAAGGGCAATGTCACGGCTGTGCTTTTCTGTTCATGCTGAGAGACTGCCAGGGATGTTTTATGTAGATCAAAACCTGGGCATATACAAGTGAAACACAAATTTCTAATTATTCTCATGCCCCAAGAAATGAGTGATAGATGTTATGGGGTGGGGGGTGGGGAGGCTATTCTTTGCAATGAAACCATATTTTTTTAAATTCTCCATTAAAGATAATCATCTTTAATCAAAGGAATTGTGGTGTATTCAAGGGTCGACCTGGAGAATCTAGCCTTCTGTTTCAAAAAGGAAAGACTTGGAGGAGTTCTATTTCCCTTGGAAATCAATTTAAAGGTTCAAATCCATCCTGCCTGCCTGTCATTTTCATCTATTTGTTTAACTATCATTGCGCCTACCCCAGCTCCTGCCGGAATCCAGAGCACCCCCTTCCAGGGGCACACAGGAGCTCATCAAAGCCGGTTTCTGGGGAAATACTACCTCCTTGACTGCTAAGGCTGCCCCTTAGAGCAGTCATACTGACATCTAGTGGTCCAAAGAGTAAGAGCAGGCAAAAGCTTTTTTTAATCACGTTTTCTACCATTTATATCTCATGTTAACAAGAAAGAGAGAGGTAAAGCGCAGTAGACAGGATCAGTTCTTTGCCTGAGGTATTATCAGAGGCAGCCTCCGGGTGAACATTTCTAAGAACAAGAATGTAGAGAGTGGACCCCGGCTCAGGGCAAGTTTTAGCTGTGCTTGTGGTGAAGATGTAAGCATCATAATCAAGACCTGAGTTTGAATGTGGCCTCTGCTGTCTACTAGCTGTGGGCCCTTGGCTGATTTACTGAACTGCCCCCATGCCTCAGTTTCTTTGTCTGTACACAGGGCTGACGGCAACTACTTCACAGATTTGTTTTGACAATCAAATGAGGTGTTGCCTGAAAAGCTGCCAATCCAGCACCTGGCACAGGAGGTGGTCCACAATGTTATCTGTTATTGCTGTGGCTTTTCTTAAACAATAAGTAGCTGTAGAACCTGTAGGCTCATGCCAAGACCCATTACCCACAGTCAGGCAGTGGGAAGCCCAATGGATAAGCAAATAAGAGACCACGATTCTGGTTCCAGTTCTGCCACTGAGTAGCTGTGTGACTCTGGACAGATCAATTAACCTGTTTTCTTTCCTATAAAATGATGTTTAAGGTTATGTCTTTTGCAAACACTGTGATTCGAACATGTCTTAAAATAAAAATTGGTCCACCTTTAAGGTCCATTTTGATCTTCTTTTTACCAAAGCACAGCATTGAGCATGTCCCAGGAATTTATTATATAGCCACTGACTGATGAAAAGTAGAGGTTGGACATCTCTGTATCAGCCACTAGGAATATACCAAGTATATCCATGAAAATCCAGTGGGAAGCCCTACAAGCCAGAGAACATTCCCCCATCAGTAGCTTGTCTGGGGACTGTCTGATAGATTTAGGGAGCTCAGAGCTTGACCTGTTTTCTCTACCTCTGCTAACCAGCCTTTGTGCACAGACATATACTGGAAAGCTGTTTAGCCATATAAATTCAATATATACTTTATTAATCATGCTGCTGAGGCCCATGCCTTGGGAATCAGTCAGAGTAGTAGCTGATTTTGCTTCTGACAGCAGGTTACATGCCCTGCCAAAGCATGAGACTAATTATCTGCTCTGTCTTCCAAACCAGGGATGATCCCAGAAGGAACATTCCCTCTGGAACAGTACCAAATAGTGTCCTCCCAAAGGCAATCATGAGATGAAATTTTCACTGCCCTTCTTCTTAAATCTCATCCATGTGGGGGCATTTAGACATTCACAGAAATACAGCAAAAGGCATTTGGGGACTTTGTAAGGGTGGGTGTAGTAGAAAAAGGGGGCATTTAAGAAAGACAAGCAGCCAATAACGGCACCTCAATCTCATTCATCCATATTGATTCAAGGTATGCCCTCAAAGGATGCCCTCAAACCTTGCCATTAAATCTCTGCAACTCTTTTGGCAGGAGTTGATCAATAAAATGTGAGGATAAAAGAAAGAGGGATCCAGGATCCCGATAGTTCATAATCATTTTTGTACCCCAGTAAGCACAGCGTGCCACAAAGAGACCCTTAGAGGAGCACAGCAGAATGGATTGGGACACAGAGCATGGACAGCTTGAAAAACACTCCCCAGGGTGATTCGACCACTCCCCATGTTTCTTATCCTATGTTTTGCCTATCTACCTCAAATGAGACCATCCAAAATACCTTAATTTACCCTAAGAGCCAAAAATAAAACTTTAGTCAGTGAGTGTACATTTGTGCCTCCCGAGTTTACTATTTTTACTCATATTAAATATTTGACACAGGTCCATTGTTATATGTTAGCCACACCAATATGTAAGTCATTTAAATTTTTTTAATTTTTAAAAATATTTTGAATCAAACAAAATTTCATCTCATCAGTCAAAGTATACATATGACATTGATCTCATTAAAATGCCATCATCTTCCTTTTGAGTCATCTCCATTTTCCTCCTGGAATCATCATAAGTTAGAAAGAAAGAAAACATCTCACTAGATGTTTAAGAAAATATTAAGCTGATCTAATCTTTTAAAAAGAGTTTTCATATAATTTTATAATTCTCCAAACACTGCTTTCGAACTAGCCTTCTTACTAAAATTTTCAATTAAAAGAAAAGTTTATTGAAAAACAACAAGTGACTTTCTTTGTAGCACTTTCATTTGAGGGAGGAAGCCATCCAGTGTTTAAAAAGCACAGAACATATTTAAAGGGTTTGGGTATGTTTCAATTTTTATTCCTGTTCTTTGAATTAACTATGAATGTTAACACTTTCTGCCTCTTTATTCAGAAAAAAGTTCATTTATATGAACACATTGCTATCAATCTGATTTTTGTCATGGGCTTCCCAAGTTATAAACCCTATTCACCCATCATATCTACCCATACCTTCTTCCACCTCCCTTTGGAAATACGTTTTAAGCTGATCTACATGGACAATAAACACTGTGTCAGGGAAACAATAAATGAAAGAATGGTGTCCCAAGCCCCTGAACCATCAATTGGATGATACAAGTCACCGATTCTAAGGAACAGCTGGTTGGGGGCAGACTGGGTTAGAAGAGACTTTAAATAGTTTTCTACGTAAACACCCAACCCCACACCAACAGATGCGCAGACTAATAATCTAAGCAAGCAGGCTGAATTGTTTCTTGTCTTCTCTTTGTCGTTGCTCCTTTCCAGACTACCTGTGATATTACAAAGTCAATCAGGGTGTTTTGACCTTGAGCCCTGCATGCTCTAACTCTTTTCCAGTCCCCTTGCCAATCTCCTATCTGCTCTGATTACAGATTTAGAACAAATTTTAACACATCCCCTACAAAGTATAGTGATTCTTGGTCAGGAGGTAATACTAGGGTTAGCTGAAAACTTTTAAAATCAGAATAGGAAACAAAGTTTTATGTGTGAACTGAGAACTTAAACTCAAAATAGAAACTATTGAAGAAAAAGAAAGTTGTGATTCCTGTGATGTACTGGGGTGAGCACAGGATTTGGAGTCAAAAGAGCTGGGTTTGGTTCACATCTTTACCAGTTGCTAGAGCTTAGGTGATTCAGTTTACACTTCTGTATGAATAAAAATTAACCAGATTTTTTGAGAATTGAAGGAGATATTGTACATGAAATTTTGTCTTAAAATATGATTATTAGTTGTTGTTTTTTTTTAAGATTTTTATTTATTTATTCATTTATCCCCCCCTTGCTGCTTGTGCTTGCTGGGTCAGCTAACCATGCCGTGCGGGCGGGCTTGCCTTCACCAGGAGGTCCCGGGAACCGAACCCGGGGCCTCCCATATGGTAAACGGGAGCCCTACTGATTGAGCCACAGCCGCTTCCCTGATTATTAGTTTTAATAATAGAAGTAGTAGCACGTGCAAATTATCAAACTTCAAAATATTTGCTAAATATACAAGTGTACATAGTAGGGTTTTTTTGGGGGGAGGATATTAAGGTCGTTTGTACTTTGGCATTAGGGTACATTTAATAAAGCACAGACTTTAAACTAGACAATAACAAATTGCCATGTACTAGTACTAGCACATAAGCGAGAGTCACCAGTCAGTCTCAGAAGAAAATGAATAAGTGCACAAACGAATGAGTGCATGAGTGAAAACCCAGAGCAGCTGAAATCATGAAGCACCTTGAAAGACTAGGAGCCTGGGGGGGGGGGGAGTAGCTATGTGTTAAGACCAGAATACACTCCACGGAAAACTTAAAATTGAAAATAACACAGTTTTAATGTGAAAAGGTGAAATCCAAAGTGAAGAGTCCCATAATGACAAAAGTGAGAGAAGTTGCTCATTTTCAAAGCACAGTCTTGTTACTGTGCACTTCAAGAGACAATGAGGTAAGAGGTGTGAGGTGATTATATTACTTAATCCTGATTACAAAATACTGAGTGTATTTTATTCATAGTTCAAAAGGAGAAGAGATGGGATGGTGGAGGTGAGGGGCAGGTCATAGTCTGTAGAGTGAGGTTTCAAAATATTATCCAGTTTGGTTTGTGGAATTTTCCATAACCTTCCATTTCTAAAATCTAGATTTTGCTGTCCTCAGATCAAACTGAAGACCTTTCACTGACCAGCAGCTGCTATCTGCCTTGATGACCTTGTAGAAGCCCTCTCTTCTAAGCAGTTCTCTTCACACAGATATTTTCACATACCAATAAAGGAAGTCTCTAGAAAACCCTACAGATGGCCCCATCCCTCCACCTCCACCCCACTCCATGTAGACCAGACACTTTCAGTTTCTAACTTATTGCTGTGTTTGTTCATTTTTTTTTTTTTTTTTTTTACCGGGAGGTCCCGGGGATCGAACCCCGGTCTCTCCATATGGTAGACGGACGCCGAACTTCTTGAGCCACATCCGTTTCCCTCTAACTTATTGCTGATTGTAGCAAAGGAATTCATTGTCCAGCCATGTGAGTGTGTCAATGTGTGTCTCTGTGCCTGTGCATCTGTGTATGTGTGTTTATGTGTGTTGGGAGGGGTGTGGAGGCTGTGGACAAAAAAGGAGTGTGACATTTTAATTTTTTTCCCATGTCAAAGGGTAGTTTCTCAGCCACCAAGAATTGTTACTACAAACTTCATATGTTTTTAGCAAAGTGAATTTTTTTGATGGTTTTTACTATTTATATATGAAAATAGAACAATCACAAGCAATGGTAGTTGAAATTAAACTCTCTTAATCTCTAGGTGTGACAATTGGAGATACAGGAAAAATGAAAGAATTTATATTATGGTATGCACACCAAATATTATCCTAAGAACCAAGTAAGCCACTAGCGAGATATCTTCTAGTTTATTAATTTTCAATTATCTGCAAGTTCATTAGTCAAACTATAAATTTCCTCAACAGACTGTGCTCTAATTTGGTATATTTAGTTAATGCAGCTTGAATTATATCCTAAGCAAAGTTAAGCTAAATTGCTGGAAATATATATGTAATAGAAAAACAAAAAAGGAATGGTTTTACGACTGTTTGTTGTTTTATACTATCTACATCTTGCTTTATATTATCTACATTCTATTATTATTCCATTAGAATCAAGAAATCAAAAACTTAAAGCAGAACAAACTGCAGAAACACAGATATATTTAACTTCCTTATCCCTTTAGACTTAAACCCTTGGAGGCCAAGACAAAGTCAAAACTGCATTTGTAGGGGAATGGATGTGGCTCAAGAGGTTGAATGTCTGCTTCCCACATGGAAGGTCCCAGGTTCGGTTCTGGGTGCCTCCTAAGAACAAAAAAACAAACAACAAGCAAACAAACAGAAAAATATAAAACCAACTCAGAGGAGCTTATATGGCTCAGTGGTTGTGCGCTGGCTTCCCACTTACGAGGTCCTGAGTTCAATCCCTGGCCCCAGTATCTAAAACAACAACAACAACAACAACAACAACAAAAATCTGTATTTGTGCAGGAGCCATTTGGTAGGACAAACAGAAAGAGAAAGCTTAAAGCTGCGAAACTGTAGAGTGAAGGTGATTTTAAAGCTTCTGGTGCTTAAGAACTAGAAGGGTGCACAAAAGCCCAACTGATCAATACACCTTGAGAATTCAAGGTGGCACGCCATTTGGCCATCACCATTTAAATTGTACAACTTGCTAAACAGGCTTCCTCTACTTCAGTTCACCCTAGAGGTGAGAGCACAGCAGGAACAAGGAAAGAGTCCAGAGCAGCAGTGCCTGAGATGAGACAAGAGCCAAGGCAACACACACTGACATCTGCAGAGGTTTTCTGCCAAGGTCCTCAGGCCAGCCTCTGGCGGAGAAAGGGCCAAGCACACACAGCACCCAGGTAGACAGCACTTCTGCCAGAGGTTTCCTTCTCCCTACATTACACCTCAGGATGCAAGGCTGTCAGGGACAGGGCTTTGCAGGCTGCTGAAGTCGTCAGTAGCTCCACCTCCACTTTCACCAGTCACAGAAACAGCGTAAGGCGGGTGGTGTCTCACAACCAGGGCTACTACTGCTGCTTCCGCTACCGCCTCCTTCTCCCCATGCCCTTGCCCAGAGTCTGCAGCCTGCAGCCTGCCTCTGCCCCAAGAACTCAATTTGCGGTGAGAGATAAGTTCCCACATCCTGTTGAAGAGGGCTGGGTGCTCTTTCCAGCATCAGAGACTCAGCCAACTAGGATGGGCCAATGCCTGCTCACTGTTAGGGAGATTTTCTCTTAGACACGGCATTCTGAAGAATAGACTCGTGACTAGAGCCCGGCACTCTTTAAGAAGCTAAGGAAGTAATTTCCTCAAATATCAGCTTGTGATCAATGATGAGGAACTTCAATTCAATTCAGTCTATCAGCCAAAATCGTTTATTGCATATGATGGAAAGAAATAAGCCAGGCTTTGGGGGAATGCTTGGGCTGGGGCTGGGGTTGAGGAGGTAGTTGTTGAGGAGGGAGAGAAAAGCCAGGACTATGGGTTTTACCTGTGTGTGTGAGTGTGTGTGTGAGAAAGAGAGAGAGTATTGGGAAGGAGTGGAGGGGTTGGTGGAGTACAGAATGTACCTAAATTGAGATTCATTCAATACTTAAATATTTAGACATTGTTAATGGAAGAGGAAAAACAGTATCTCATGTTCATTATCTCCAGAGAAACTTGCCACCTACTGTGGTTGTGTAAGGTTTTGTTACAAGTACTGTACTCCCAGCCAGAATCCCTTAAGTTTATCTTTTTAACTAAAAGCAATGAGAGGAGTTTTATTAAGTAGTTTCTGACAATAAAGAGTTCTAAGAAACGCTACTTGTTTTGAGATCAAAATAATTCACTTTCCCAAGTTTACTGAGTATAGCAGACCAAGTCTCTAAGAAAACAGACAACCTACCACTGTGTCCATGCATGTGTATATGTGTGTGTGTGTGCATGTGTCTGTGTGTGTGTTGGGAAGAGATGGAAGGCTAGGTTGTGGGGGAACATATCTGTATTTTCTTTAATCCAGTAATCCAGGCAATCCAAACCAGTGAGGCTGAATACTGCTCCTCCATGAAAGTCTGAGTTACTTCTCCACTGAGTCTATTACAAAGTTTCACCAGCCTTTTTCCTGCCAAAAGGATGGCAAGTTTCTCCCACTTTGTTTGACCTTCTGGTCAACTCACTGTACCCAGGCTCTTATGGACAAAATGGCAATGGGAGGAACAAATTTTTTCCCAAGAGATAAGCCGGCGATTCAGACCAAATAAGTCATAGGTAGTGGTATGTTATCTCAGAATAACAACAACAACAAAAAACCCACAAACAGAAAAATTGATCGGTATATTTTTTATTCAAAGAAATTTGGGTGAATTATTAATATTCATTTACTGCCATGCTCATGATTACAAGCATCACATGCAAGGAAGTGAGGTCATTTTATCCTCTTTTTCCATGGGCTCTATCCAAGGAAGAATAACAGGCTCCATAGGAGTGGTTCATTCTCTTCTTGCTTTAATTGCAAAAGTGACACAACCACATTTTAAGGAGGTGAAAGCAGGCTTCAAAATTATTTTAGATTCACTGGCTACCCATGATCCATGGGTGTTTTATTTCCTTTATACTTTATAAAACATACTAAAGATGAGACTTTCAAAGACATGCAACCTTAAAAATGATCTCTAGAGGTAACCTTTTTATATTTAGTTTCTATGCAGTTATTTGTGTGTTTAGAGGGTACTTTATTTGTTTTTTAAAGTAAAAGCAGACTTTCTGGTAAGGTATTTTTAACAGTCCTGGATTAATAGTGTTAGATCAGAGTTTTTCAGCTTCTCAATTCTTTGTTGTGGGGCCGTCCTGTGCATTGTAGGATGTTTAGCAGCATTGCTAGCCCCTACCCAAGAGATGCCAGTAGCACCCCCAGCCAGTCATGGCAATCGAAAATGCCTCCAGACATCGCCAACTGTTCCCTGTGGGGCAAAATTGCCCCAGTTGAGAACCACCGGACTGGCTTAATATCCAAGAGAGATTAAAAATCATGAATACAATAAAAATTTGAAAACTCTGTTCCTAATATAGATTTAGGATATTTTTAATTTTCCATATGAAAAATATGTAGGCTAGCTGGCTACAAAAGGTAACATTTAACTGCACAGTTTCTTGATGTCTGTCCTTATTGCCATCTCAGCCTTTGTTTAAGTAGGGACTTGGTTCATTTTCTTTATGAAATTGCTAAAAGCAAAAAGATTTTCTGAAATCTGATATTGTTAACCAGAAATTCATAGGATGCAGCTAACACTTTTATGCTGACAACTATCTTCCCAGGAATTGTGGCAAGTTCATACTAGTGAACATGTAAAATTCTGAAGAGGGGAAGAATAAATGGGGACTAAAGGAATTGTGTAATTGTAGAGTAATGTATGTGAGTAGTTTGGACTAAGCATTATATAGGTACATGATGGGTAGAAATAATGAATTGCTTCAAGTGACTTTGGATGAGAATTTTCAAGTAATTTGAAATGAAATGCTTGTTTTACTTAAAATAGCCTAAAATCTGAGGTCCTCCAGATGGTTAAATACCTCTTAAGTAGAAGCCCAGTCTTTAAACCATTAATAGTAAAGCAGATCCTGCAAAACAATGTGCCATACTATGTGTCATTTGCCAAGGGAAAAAAAGACAGAGTTAATATTGAAAATATTTAGCAAATGGAATTGCACAGGTACCAACCAACCAGAATAGTTGCCAACCATGCATCCACCTGTACTGGTGTATATCACTTAAATCAGCTCTGGAAAAAAAGCACGTACAGAGCAGGGGTTTCTATTTATGTAAAAGTAGGGGTAGGGAGGGTGTGTGTATGTATGTGAGTGCATGCATGTACACATATATTTGCATATGCTTAGTTTTGCAATATAAATAAATGATAACTGGTGCCTTTACACAGGGGAACTGGATAAGGTCACCAAATAATTTATGGTTTAGAGCAGGTCAATTTTGAGAGTAAAGGTGATCATTAGTAACAATTATTCCAGAACAATGAACTGTACTGAGTAAACCAGGATATATAGTCACCACAGAACTGGGAGACTAGTTTCAGAGGTTGGAGGAGACTTACTTTTCTCTCTATTATGCATTGATACATTGCCACCCACCCATTTTATTTTTTAAGTAAAAAGAATGGAATAGATATTCAATCTGCAATGAAATTAGGGTGTGAGAATGTTAATTTTTAAATGATTTCTGCCTTTCGATCATATCATTAAGGAAGAGCTCTAGCTATTTTATTGATATGATTAGGATCGGGGTGGATCTGGGTGTTGAAATTTTTAATCTGATAAACTTATTATGACAAGCAAATAATCTTAAAAGCTAAGAAGTCAGTCTAAGTGATAAATGGTTGCAGAGGTTCAGTCTATTGATTTTCCAGACATATTAGTAAGCTCAGGGGCTCTTTTCTGTGTCTTCAAGGTGTCTGACAGAGGAATTTACTTCTCTTTTATTTCCCTATCTTTCAATATCCACTGTAAAAGTTTCAAAGTGTAACAACCCCTAACTTAAGCATAATAACTCTTTTATGATACGCAGGGGTACTTTGGTTCCATTTAGACTCAGTTGAAATAAATAGCATTAATGATTGCAATTCAGAACTTGGCTGTTTGAAGAAAAAGATGCCATATAACTAGTGAATTAGTGAAACAATGATGTAGATAATCATTGGATTTATATCATGTGTAACTATGGATCTAAGAACTTTATATACATTAACTCATTTAATCCTTTTTTTTTTTTTTAATTCTGTGAGATATCGGCACTGTCATTATTTCCATTTTATAGGGGAACAAAACTGAACCTAAGAAAGGTTAAGTAACTTGCTCAATCTCACACAGCTAGTAATTAGCAAGGTCAAGGTTTGAACTCAAACAGGTAATCCCAGACCTTGAGCTGTTGCCGCAACCTGCACTACCTCCTGGAGTCTGGGTTGGCAGCCACGAGACTTGGCTTCCAATTCCGACTCCACCAATACCATGTTTTCAAAACCAAAAATCAGGACATGGATTTTGACAATGGTCTAGCATGTTTAGAGTTGTGTTTATCCCCATGAAATCTAAAACTTGAGGTGGCTGTAATTAATTAGAATGTCACTAAAAATTCTGTAAGTTTCTGTTTCCTAACTAGTGAGGGAGGAAGACTAGATAAGTTCTAAGGTTTTACCTGCTTTGTAAAAATAGGAAGCCTTCCTATGTGCCAGGCTCTCTTTAAAGTGTTTTACAAAGTATTCATTCACTTAATCCTAACAGCCCTATGGGAAGGCACTGTTATTATTATTCCCATTATGGAGATAAGCAAACTGAGGTCTAGAGAATTTAAATACCTTGTCTAAGGCCAAATAGCCAATAAGATTCAAATCCAGGCCGCCTGGCTCTTGAGTTTGTGCTCTTACCTTCTTGTTATAAATCTAGAATAAAAGATATCCGCCCCAGAAAGAGATGGAATGGTATAGAGCAAATTTTAGTATTTGGTGCTTCTTTATGCTGCTTGTGTTTTGCTAAGGTTTGGAATCTCCAGTAGGAAGTCTATGACCTCCCTGGAGGTACAGAGAAGGACCCTAAGACCAAAACCTCCCCTTGGTTCTGCTGTCTTCCCGCATGTCACCTTCAGGTATTGCTGGACGATTTAAGGAAATTCTGGGGATAGAAAAATGGTAAAGGGGGACAAGGTAGAAAACAAGGAATTTTCAATGACTCAGCTGTGAGGTAGTAAATTAAATGTGGGGGTCGGATGTGGCTCAACTGGTTGGGCGTCCGTCTCCCATATGGAGGGACCCGGTTTCGATCCCCGGGACCTCCTGGTAAATAAATAAATAAATAAATAGATAGATAGATAAATAAATAAATAAATTAAATGTACAAAGTGCAAGATGGAAAGAGCTGCTTTTGTCTGGTTTTCTCTTCCTACCTGGGCCCCTCGCCCCCACCCTACAAATACACATGTGTTATAGCCTGGGGTGGAGAGAAACGCCTGAGGGCCCTCTTTCTTTTAAAATCACTAAGCACAGTTTGGTTTTCAGCTCAAAGCCAGCCTTCATTCCCCAAATATATATTAAGTTCCTGAGGGTTCAAGTTCCCGGTCTAGGTGCTTTGCGGATACAAAGAGGAACAAGACTCAGTTTCCAGACTTGGGAGCCCTAGACAGTTCAGAGTTTTCAGCCCTGTGCTTGTCGGTCCTGGCTGTGAGCTCTTAAGTGTGCTATTGGTATTCACAATAATGATAGTTTCCATTTCTTGCACTTATGCTGTGGGCCAGGCAGGCACCTTAAAAATTCTATCTCTAATTCACATGCCAGCCTTAGCAGATAGATGTTTTTGTCCCCGTTTCACAGATTATGCAACTGAGGCCCCACTGATAAACTAGGATTCAAACCAAGTTTCCATGCTCTTTCCATGACAGCCTCCTGCATTCTCAGTCTCTCTTTTCTTTCCTGTGAAATGGAGTTAAACACCTGCCTCTTAAGACTGCTTTCAGGATGAAATGAAATGATCTGGGTCATGCATTTGCTTCGGGATCAAGCATACATATTTATACACTAGATGGTGGCTCTTACGTTGTAAAAGGAAATAACACAGGTGGGTGTTAAAGTGACTGAAATGCCACATGAGTTAAGAAGAGGGAGTAAATCTTCCCAACTGGACAGGATCTGGTTTTGTGATATTAGAATGGGGCCTTGAAAGATGAAATGTGTTTGGGTATGTGGCCATGACAGGTGGGGCCAACAAGAAGGGGGACACTTTATGGGTGAATTTTAAAGCACGAAATAGGAAATGGTCATGGGCACATGTGTACCTTCAGTGATTTTATAAAGCCTTAGGTTTTTAAGTATTTCAAATAGAACTAGAAATTTTCAACAATTTTCTTTTGAAAGGAAGGGCAAACACATTGTTAATTCTCCCAGATTAAATGGGATTATATTCTCAGAGAAGGGGAGACAAGGAGGGCAGAGACTCTGTAGCAGGACCTGTGAGACAGAGTGATATTCTAATTGCCATTATAGAAGGGCCAAGAGTGGTGGAGGGAGAGGTCTGGAAATGGTGTTTCCCAGCAGTCCCTTTCTTTCTGTGTTACCTTCCAGAGTAGGCCCTCTGGAGAGGATCAGTTCTTAAAGTGAAGATGCTCTGCCTGCTAAATATGGAAATAGTGAAATCATCAGCATTGCATATCAACAAATAAATAGAAAGCCCCATTTTATTACATACTTACAAAATGAGTGAGTTTTCCTGCTACATCTCTCTGTTAGCAGACAGAACTTAAATGTTCACGGGAACAAGAAAACTTTTGCAAATCACGTGACGTTTAATGCATGCAACCTAAGTCCCAGAAGAGGTTACTTTCATTTTTTTAAAAGTAGTTTCTACTTAAGAGTTGCAACTGTAAAATATGAAGTCATTTGTTGGTCATGTTCGTATTTTTTCTGGTAAGAAAAAAAGTAGAGAAATACCAAGTTAGAGTAAATCCAACAAGATAGCTTGCAAAAGAGTGAGAGGAAAGGGAAAAGGTTAAGTTATTACTTAAGCAAAATCAGGTGAGTCAGAAAAAGTATATGCACTGCAATAGCCCTCCCCCTTCGAGAAACTCACAACTTATTTCGCCAGAGAGGAAGATAAATGTTACAATATCTCTCTAACCAATCAGCAGCGCTGCGGGCCTCTAACCAGGAAACCCTTTAAAGTATAGTATTTTAAAATGTGCAAGTGAGACTTCTGGCTCTCAGCTAGTTTTTGTTCCCTATTCTTGTAGGATGGAAAAGCAAATGTGAAGTCCCTCATGGCGAAGTTTAACACAGGGGGCACCCCGACAGAGGAGGTCACGGTCAACAGAAGACCCTTCAATGTCACAGGGCAAACTTCATCTTCAGGAATACAAGCAAAAAAGAATTTATTTGACAACCAAGGAAATGCCAGCCCTTCCGCAGGACCCAAGTTTGGGTCCCCAAAGCCACCTTTGGGAGTGAAACCTGCTTCTGAGGACAAGCCCGACAAGGAGCCCAAACCTCCATTTCTAAAGCCTACTGGAGTCAGCCAAAGATTTGGGACGCCGGCAAACTCAGTCACCAGAGACCCTGAGGTGAAAGTGGGATTCCCCCCGAAACCCATAGGCCCCAAGCCCTTGAACTTGCCCAAAGAAGATTCCAAACCTATGTTTTCCCGCTCTCCTGGGAATAAGCCGGCACTTCATAGTGTAAACCAAGACAGAGACTTAAAACCGCCAGGCCCGAAGCCAGGGTTTAATTCCCCAGCCCAGGAAAATGAACAGAAGCAAGTTGTCCCAAAGATGGCCGGAATTAAAGGCAAGTTTCTCTCAGCCTCACAAGATCATGACCCCAAACCCCTCTTTCCCAAGCCTGCCTTTGGCCAGAAGCCATCCCTGATTTCTGATGCATCCCATGAAGATGAGAACCCCACTAAGAATGTGTCTCCACAGAAAGGACCCCCAGTTCCCCTGGGAGCCAAGTCCAAATCTGGCCTTTTAATAAAACCAGCAAGGGAAGACTCAGAAAATCGAGACCATGGAGGTGATACACCAAGTACCCCCTTTCCTGGAGTCGTTCTGAAACCTGCAGCAAGCAGGGGTGTCCCAGGCTTCTCCAAAAATGCTGAAGAAAATAAGGAAGATAGGAAGATAGATGCTGCTAAGAACATATTCCTAAGCAAAATGAATCAGGAAGAGTCAGCCTCCGGAGCACCTCCTGCCAAGTTCCCGAAGGCACCTTCTAAGCTGACAGTGGGAGGGCCGTGGGGCCAAGGTCAAGGGAAGGAAAAGGAAGACAAGATTTCAGCCACCCCGAAGCGGAAGCCGTTACCTTCCTTGCTTGCCTTGGGCCCACCGCCACCAAAACCCAACAGACCACCAAATGTGGACCTGACGAAATTCCGAAAAACCACTTCTGGAAACAGTGAGTTCCCTTCTCTTTTGCTATTTAGTGTGCTTCTTCCCACAGCAGAGGGTGTTTTAACTTCTGGGAAAATTTTTTGACAAGCAGTGACTCTATGACTGGTACTTATGTGAATGTGATGAACTTTCTTTGGCATTTCTTTTCTTTGATGGGGAAAGTCTGAGAAGGCAGGATGCCTTAGTTTGGGAAGGGGGGCTGGTTTGGGGGGACATACATTCATTTGATCGATACATGGTTTTGCTTAATGATAAGCATTTCATTTACTTCCTTTGTTGTTTCATTTCCATTGAATGAGACTGAGGTGTGTCACCCCTACTACCACAAAGGCACAAAGGAATTACACAGAAAGATGAGCAAACCTCTAAGTCAGTGTTTCTCAACCAGGGGCAATTTTACACACACCCGTACCCACAGGACAGTTGACATTATTGGGAGGCATCTTTGATTGTCATGCATTGAGGGTGCTACTGATATCTAGTAGGTAGAGGCCAGAGATGCTGCTAAACATCTTGCATAGCACAGGACAGACCTCATAACAAATAATTATCCAACCCAAATATCAATAGTGCAGAGGTTGAACAACCCTCCTCTAAGTGATTTTTAAGGTCCACAAAATTCATCATGCATTTCCTGAACCCTAATATTCAGAGATGAAAAGGAGTCATGAAATGGCACATTGTGTTACATATTGTGACTATTTTCTATTTCCCCATTGCTAAACTTTTCTGATTCATAAAGTATATGAAAGCCAGAATAATAAACCAAACAAAGCGGAATGTTATTCTCCTTCTGGATAAAATAGTTTATTTAATATTGTTACCAAAATGTTGCCATGCAGTATAATTTGATACTGAATGACTTGGTCAAGATTTGTAACCCTGCATCGTGGGGAGAGAAACAAGATCACTTAAGCCCTGAGATGGTTAACATTTTACACAAATGATGTGCAACTATTACTTATGGATGCATGCAGGTAACCACACCACTATTAGACATATCCTTCTCCTTACAAAATTATGATGTAATTAAAGCATAAAGTTTCTAGGCATAAAGATTGTTTTTCCTTTTTGTGCTGTAGAGGCATCTTGTAATCTGTCAACTCCCTGAGCACAGTATTCTCCCTCTGTTGATAAGCAGAGAAGTGATCAAACCCTCCATTCATTCTATCATATGGAAAGCAAGTTTGGTATGACCTCATGATCATCCATCTTCTAGAAAGATTCAGGTTTGTTACATATGGCGTTTCCTCCTCATCTGTCACCTTCTTGTTCAATTCTGGCTCAGAACTCAAAACTGTTATTTTTGGGTGACCTCTTAAAACAATTTCTTCTGTACCACAGACAAACAATTAGGCATCACCTCCATGGCTATGACTTCATGCTAGGGAAACCATTCTGATGTTAAACAAACCTCTTGGAAGTTTTCTTCCAAGTCCTCCAACTTTGTTTCCACTCCACTCCCAGGGTTGGGTGGAGGTAACATGTGGTCTGGTGTCATACTTTTGGATGAGATTCCACAAGAGCTTATGAAGTTCTCTTTCTGGCTCTGCACAGTGGCCACCCAGGCAAAGTGAGACCGCTGACTTTCAGGACAATGAAGCTACGAGGGACCTAGGTAAAATTTCAGAGTAAGCAAAGGTTATCCTTGCACTCTCTCTTCCCCTTCGGCAACTCTCTCTTCCCTCTCCTGATGCCTGATCCTTCCCTGGTCTGCATCCTCTCCAGGGTCTCATAATGCAGTTTAGATTCTAAATCCTCTCACCAATGTACCCCATCCCCAAGCCGTGATTCTTCAGGGTCTATTATGCTCCAAAATGGCCCTCTTCTCCTCTTCGTCCAGCTCCCCCACAAATCAAAACTCCAACCTTCTTAAATTAAACTAACCTCAGAGTGTTGTGAGGAAAAAGAAATCTGATTCAGAACTTTAAATTCTGAATAACACCCCTTTAAAACATTCACATTTTAAAATAGAACAATTAATTTTTTAAAGAGAAATAGAAATTGGCACAAAAGAACTTAAAATATAAAATAGTATATAGTAAAAAGTCACTTTTTGGTCCTTATCTGCCATTTGCTGTGTCTTCCCAGGCCTTGCCTCATAAAAACTACTCTTTTTAATTTCTTATGTGTCCATCCAAAGTTTCTTTATATTTTCATGAGCAAATAATTATATATACCTTAAATGCCCCATTTTTTACTCAAGGGGTAGTATATTATATGTAATGCTCTGATTCTTGTTTTTTTCTTTTAAAAATAAATCCTGGGCATCTTTCTACATTTTAATAAAGAGTAACCAGTCCATTTTTAGAACTATATAATATTCTGGTAAATGGATGACTAGCTTAATTGTGAATAAACTTTTGCTGTTAGAAATTATGCTTATGCATAACCTTGTGTATATGTCATAAATGAACATTTATTCCATGAACAAAGAGATTTTCTTAATAGCTATGTCTGCTGGTCCCTGAGCCTTCTACTGCCATTTTTTCCTAAGCCATGCTAGAAATATTAAGTAATCTGGAATTCCATATAGGAAAGTTAAAATATAACAAAATTGAAAAGTATGTATTCAAATTATGTGATAGATGTATAGTAGATTGAACAGATGGAAAAGTCTTATATTTCTGTTATTGCAAACCAAAAATTCCAAGATTCAATTATTTATCATCCTAGAGAACATTGGGTCATGAGTGGCAAATTAGTAAATATACACATATGGAAATATGTGGGAATATTGTATGTATAATCTTTAAAAGGGAAAGTACTTTAAGGGTCATTAAGTGACATTATCCCCATCATTTCACAAGAGAGGGTTTAAGCTCAAAGATGTAACTAACTTATCCAAAGTCATACACTTGGGATTAATTTCCAGGCCCTCAGGTTCCAAGCTCTGTTCTTCCTCCACATACCATCCTGCCTCTATACCATGTGTATGTTTATACAAGTTTATGTTTGGTGCTTGTGTAAATATTGCTATTCATAGTGAATATGTATGTGTATGTGTATTATTACAAATACATGTACACCCACATGAGTTTAACTTTTTTTCAAAGGACTCTCTCAGTTGTAATTTATTTCTCACAATATCCCATGAAGTAGATTTAGTTTTAATGATCCCATTTTAAACCAAAGCGCAGAGTGTCTAGGGCAGCATGACAGTTACGAATAGAGGAGAGACTAATACAGAGTTCTTTGCCCATGTAATGTACACTTCAGAATTAGTAAACTTGGCCTTTAAGCCCCACTCATTTATTTATCAGCTAAGGTTACATCTATCAGCAAGTTGCTTTACCTTTTTCAGTCAATGTTTTCTTTATCTGAAAGTCTATTTCTTTCTTTATATAATACCACCTATTTCTTAGGTACATCATAAGGAGTAAATGAGATAGTGTTTAAAGTGCTTAACACATTATCTGGCATATAGTAATAGCAAAATAAGTGAGCACTGTCTCCATTTTATTATTTTTTATTAGCATTCAAATTTTATTCCCAGCCTATATATATATTTTTTTACCATTCTACATTATTAAGATTATTCTAGGAATCATGAAACTGTGTTTTACACATATACATACTATTTGTAAAAATATGTGAGTTTGCTAGTGATATATACAATCATGCCAGAGTTAAACAGTGATTGCCAGAAGAAAGGTTTGCCCCCAGAAGTCCCTGGAAGTTACATTTTCACCCCTTCCCTCTTTCCTCAGAAGCCCCTTTCCCAATAAAAAGGGGGAAGAGAGCACTGAGTGAAGTCCAAGAAGAACTAGATAACAGTTGCCTCCAGATTTTTTTTTTTTTTCTTCTCCTCTACAACCTAAAACTGGTGAATGCCTCCACATTTTGCTGCCTTCCACGGACAAAGGCTGAGGGAAAGTATTTGGTTTAGCTGAACAGAAGTATAGAAAGAGCTGCCAGGATTGATGGCAGTTGTGCCAAGACAATGGTATCAAAAGCAGCTTTCAAGGTCGTTGTTTCAGCTGCGCATTGTCCTTCCCCATTATCCATCAGCTTGGAACAAATGAATTTGCCCAATTTGCTGTGGATTATGATTGGCAAGTTCCAGGGAAAATGGCTCTGGGTGTGCCACTACAAACCCTAGCTCTTCTAAGTTTGCAGTATTTATTCCAACCCTGACAAATACATGCCCCAAATACACCTAGCTAGGCATGCATTTTCATGTAGCAGAGCTTCAGAATAAAGTATTGGCTGCATGATATAATTTGTAAATGTATCCATTTGCATATAATAAGATGGGAAAGAAAGGAGAGTGTATGCTTTAGAAGAAATGAGATTCTATTACTAAATGTTTATCCACTGACAGCTTTAATAGATATTGATTGAAGCAAAGTAGAATGCTTTCCCAGTGAATATAGAGATTTATTCTTAGAAGATAAAATTTTTGATAGAAGAAATTATAGTAGTGTTCAAATCAATTAAAGCCTCATCTAATAACTCCGTAGGTTTTCAAAACTATCTTACTATTTTCTTAGATCTTTCTTTGATCTTGTTCCTTCCTTTCCAAGTTCACATCCAATTCCTTAAACCTCTTCCCTAGTAATACCCTCCATCTTTTATTGTTGCTATCCAATATATTAACCATCAAAATATTTATCATTTATTGAGGTTGTGTTATGTGTCAGATATAACTTATCCTGTGTACTCCTCCTAAGAGTCCAATGAAATAGGAATTATCTGAAGAAACTAAAGCTCAGAGAGGTTAGGTTACTTGCCCAAAGCCGTAACGTCACTAAGCAAGGACAGGACTGATCCTCAGGTCTCTTTGTTTCTAAAGCCTCTGTCCCCACTTTTGCTGGGCTGCCTCTCTTGAAATATAGAATATCACAAGATAATAAATCAAGCATAAATGAAATCCAAAGAATCATCATTCTTGTCCTTTTCCCTGTCATTGTAAAAAATATTATACATAAGCTCCATAAAGACAGAGACCAAGATGCTTAGCATTATATCATTTGGATTACAGAAATAATAGAAATTCTTTTTAGTTTCTTAAGATTGTTCTCCCACAAAAGGCTATTTAATCAGAATTTAGTATTAATCTTTTCTATAACTTAGCAATTGCTTTAACAAATTAGATAACCTCTGTCCAATAGGCTTGTACTCAATTGAACACAGCTTCCATGTGGAATGAACATTATACACAGGGCCTTTCTTAAAAATCAGTTCAGCTCCCTTTTAAATCTTAAGCTGGAGTATAACGTGTTACTTTTCTGAGTATGAAGCTGATAACTTTATTTTTTTTTTTGCAGAACCTTTTATGGTTACACAAGCCCAAATGTTATATGGTAGGACCTTGTTTTACACCACCAATATGTTCCAAGATCCTTCATGTAAGTTGAAAAGGCACACGTAATAGAGAACCCCATTATTTAATAAGTATTTCTTTTACAAGCACACCAATCACACATTTTTAAGTAAATAAGGTAACTAAAAACCCTAGTAACAATAAACAAAATTAATCATGCAAATTATTTTTAAAAATTTGAATTCAGGGAAGCGGCTGTGGCTCAATCAGTAGGGTTCCCGTTTACCACATGGGAGGCCCCGGGTTCGGTTCCCGGGGCCTCCTGGTGAAGGCAAGCCCGCCCGCACGGCGTGGTTAGCTGACCCAGCGAGCACGAGCAGCAAGGGGGAGAAAAATGAATAAATAAATAATATCTTTAAAAAAAAAAAAATTTGAATTCACTCTCTCTACCTTTATTTTTTTCAATTGCCAATCGCAGACATCTGAATTCACGTGTTGAGTTCTGTATTTAAAAAATCCAAAATATTAAAATGTTCTCTGAACTAATCGTTCCTCTGTTTCCTTTTGGCTCCTGGGATAGTCATTATAGATTCCTCCCTAGCATCATGTATACGTCTCAGCGGCAAAGTTTGTGTTATTAAGAAACTCTGCCCTTACTGCTGGTGTGCTGGAAGAACTGGTAAAGACAGCTAGGAAATATTCAATTCACCCCTTTTCTGGTCTTGTTCTTAATACTGGGAAGACATGAAGACTCATTTTTCATAGATTAGCTTTAAGAATGATCATTTAAGTAACTCGTCAGCTAAAAGTGTAAGACTAGGACTCAGAGGGCATTAGCAGAGGGTGCCATGACCCTCCTCATCTGCTTATTTGTCATGTGAATCCAGCCTCCAGCAGCGCTGAACCAAAATGCACTTGGGCTGCTTTCCCTAGCAAGTAATTTGTTTCCCAGAAAGAGCAAGATTTTCCTTCACAGACCCTGAAATTATAGCCTTTCTTTTCCCCTTCATCTTCCTTTTATATGTACCTTCTTAAAATGACCTTATTAGACATTTATATATTGAAAATTGTTTTAGATCAAGGTATGGCAGTATTTTCCAAATTGTTGCTCCTAGTTGTTACAGGAAAAGGGATTCTATGCTCAAATACTTTTCAGAAATTTGGGAGTAAGCAGTTTTCTCCTCAGCAACATTTCTCCAGGCATTAATATGCTACTATGTGCTTAGAATCAAAACACAGGGTACATAAAAAAGCAGCATTTCTCCAGACATATCTGATCTCACAACACTTTGTCAGAAACATTTCACAGGACTGGATCTATTTCAGAACGCTAATTAAAAAACTGGAGGCAGGGAGCGGATGTGGCCCAAGCAGTTGAGCACCCGCTTCCCACATGGGAGGTCCTAGGTTTAGTTCCTGGTGCCTCTTAAAGAAGACAAACAATGAGCAGACAACAAGCAGACATCGAGCAAAAACAGTGAGCAGACAACAAGAAAAAACGAGCAAACAACGAGAAAAAAAAAAACAAGCAGACAATGAGCAAAAAACAAGCAAGAAAACGAGCAAAAATAAGCAAGCAGGGAGCAGATGTGACTCAAGCAGTTGAATGCCTGCCTCCCACATGGGAGGTCCCAGGTTCAGTTCCCGGTGCCTCCTACAGAAAAAACAAACAGACAATGAGCAGACAATGAGCAAAAAACAATAAGCAGACAATGAGCAGACAACAAGCAAAAAAAAAAGCAGACAACAAATGCAAACAATGAGCAAAACAGACAAGGGAGCCATCTCGGGGTGAAAAATATAATTAAATTAAAAAATAATAACTATTATTTTTTTAAAAACTGGAGGCAAAAGCTCAGCGGGGCACAGACTAGAATTAGAAGTAACTCAAATCAGTTTGGTGCAGCTTCAGGTAGCAGCAAGGTCCTCAACACATTGTTCTGCTATTTCTTTCACCAGGAACTAGCGCACTTTTGTGGTAGGTGTCCACTCTTACTTTTAGCTCCAGTCTGAGCCCAATCTATTTCCTTTGCCCTCCTTGATCTCCAAGAGAGCAGTTTTCCATAAGACCACCAGGACTTCCTTCTATTCCAGGTTAAAACTTCTGAGGAACCACTAATTGTCAATCATGCAGCTTACCTGGCTTTGATGCCTCTGAAAGTGCCTCCTCTCTCTCAACCACACAATTCTCTGGTCAAATCTTATAAGCTACCCCTTCTCTTAGTCTTTTTTGAATTTTCAATTTATCTCCTCTGTGATTCTAAGGTAAACCAGCTCCTCTGTCAAACCCTGTTCTCTTGAACAACTTGTGCCCTGCTGTTTCCAATCCCAACAACATCCTTTGGTGTTTTTATATGATGAGTTTTTTTATAAAAACTCTACAAGGTCTTTATTTTTAATTCTGGCATTTAATTTTACTGTGGAGAAGTCTGATGCCAACCCAAATTTTCACCTTTGAAAATGGTTTGCTCTTCTATCTGGATCCCCAAAGAAACCTTTCTTTGTCCTTAAAGTTTAGAAACTTGGCCAAGATATGTCTGTGTTGAACTTTCTAGATCAATATTTAATAGATGAAGTTCCCCTTTGCCCTCAAAAATTTTCTGTTCTATATGCATAAGGGCCACACAATTTTTGATCTGGCCAATAGATAGTAAGGGCAACTACTTGCTCTAATCCAGTGTGATCAGAGGTCACACAAAGCTATAATTTGAATTTTGAGCATTAATGTGCTCTTATGTGAAATGAAGGATTACAAGTGGAGAAGCAGAGCTGTGCTGGTCTAGAGGGCAGTCCTTGCTGGGTACCTGGACTAGGTCCACCGTCTGAGGTCCCAGTTTGTTCCTTGTAACAGAGCAAAGCCCACCCTGGCAGCTGAGCCTGCTTCTGTTGCTGGTACAATCCTGTTGTGATATTTAGGGCTTCTGTGTTTGAGGATTTTCCTTGACCCAGGCTGCACTCACCTTGAGTCTGCTTCTCCAAACTGGAGAGTATTAGGAAGAATTTGCAAGGTTTTTCTAGAATCACTGTCTTCCCCTAGTATTGCTTGTGGACCTGGGGGACAAGTTGGAAGCTTAGTTGGTCATCTGTGATATCAGAATCTTCTGTTTCTTCCCTTAGCCACCACTTTTTGAAGTTTATGCCTGAAGTTATTGTCCCTTTCTTGTATGGTGGCTGCTATTTGGATAAAGTTTTCTCTTACCTTATGTTGTTTTTACTATTTTATATGGGAATTGGAGGAGGGACACCCTGGAAGTCCCCTCCATTATTATCTAAAGTGAACTAAAAACTTTATTATAATCCAGCGTTCAGCTTCCTTTCCAAAGGATCCATCAATTCACCCTTCACAAAAGGGCAGCCAGTTGGCAGAAAGGAAGCTAGCATTAATGGACTGCCCACTGTGTGCCATAACTCATCTCCTCTAGACTAAGCTCACTGATTAAGGACACTCAGGCAACCGGTCCCCAGACAACTGCTCCTCTAACCCTGCTAACCCTTCCACAAGTCTCCCACTCAGTCTTTTGGCCACATGAAGATGGGGGCAGGGGAGGAGATCCTGCATACTGATGGGTGCTTGACCTCTGGCCCGGTGGTGATAGAGTCTGACCTCTGCTCACCTGCACATTCCTGGAGAGGAGTTGTAATTTAAGCATTTATCAGCCAGTCAGTTTATTCTTAGATAGGAGGAGACTGGAATCCTGAATGGGGCAAGAGGATCCCCAGGGTTGACCTGGAAAGAAGGCAAATTCCTCACATTTCACCCCAGCCTCTCTTCAGAGTCTCAGTCATTTTGCCATTGAAAAGTCCCCTCAGCATATTTAGGTTCTAGGCTCTTTGCTTGATAATCGACTTGGCCTTCAACACTCCAACTTAACTGCTGAGGTACCAGTTATTCTTTTAATATTGATTTTATCACAGCAATAATCCATATTTATCATTTAATTTGCAGGGAAAAGTTTCCACACAGAGCCATCCACCACACTTATCAGATGTACTGTTGCTTTTTTAAGATATGGGAGCAGAAGCTTCCATAAACCATAGTTTAACACCACATGTCATGACTTACCCTACTGTAAAAAAATTTTTCCTATGTCAGGAGACTGATGTTGCTATTTTTTAAGCACCTTGAAAAAGAATATATGGAAAAATTGGCCAATCAACCAGTATTATAACAACCTTAGCACTGTTTGTGCAATAGCAAAGAAGAAATGGCCACTTGCAACATAAATAAATATTTTGTTTTACAGTGACTGGCTTGCCCTCAAACAAAGGGTGATGTATATTATGATATTACTTAGTATATACCAAATTAGGTCAAGCTCATTTAACTCCTAAAATAATCATGCAACCCACTCAGGTAAAGATCATTAAAATGACTTTAAAATTTATTGGAGAAAGGAAGAACTAGAAAGAAATTAAATCTAATAATTAAATACAGGGGAGTGGATGTGGCTCAACTGGTTGAGCACCTGCCTTCCCCATGGAAGGTCCCAAGTTTGGTTCCCTGTACCTCCCAGTGGAGGGGGGAGGCGGGGAACAACAAGCAAAAACAAACAAAAAAACCAACTCAGGGAAGCTAATGTGGCTCAGTGGTTGAGTGCCAGTTTCCCATGTGTGAGGTTCCGGGTTCAATCCCCAGGCCCCAGTACCTCGAAAAAATAATAATAATCAAATACAAAACATTTTCTACTCTGTAGCATGTCTCATTTTTTTGCTCAAAGAAAGCATCCTTTGAAATATGAATTTGTCTCTTGGCTGATGTGCCTTTAATTGTGCTTACACGAGAACATTTTTAAAAAATTTTAAAAGCCCAGCTAGGAAGATTGGGGCAAATGCATGTGATGTGATTCAGTCTGCTCACTGGGAAGGCATTGCCTGGCTTCATACACTCTGCTAAAATTGTATGCAAGCCAAGTCAAATAAAACCCTACATCAGGGATTGGATTTCCAGCATGTGTGCTTGACACTAAAGGTTCCTTTTTCTTTGCCTTGATGAAAACTATTTCTGAACATAGATTCATATGTTGAAAGTACCTCTTTGTGCATATGGTTTTTATTTGCAAAACAAAATGAAATAGACTTTTATAACATAGCTATTAGAAGAACAAAATTATACCTCAAGAGCAGAAAGCCAGCTACCTGTTTTTACAAAAATATTTGGAGATTTCCTATCCTTTTAAAGAAGGCACATTCATGATAATGGTGGCATGGCTCCAAAGCCCGGGGCTCCATCTAATGCACTAGATTACTTGTTCTTTTGTTCATTTTTTCCAGCATATGAGAATTAAGGAAGAGAAAATGAGTCATAACTTTGGAGACATTTAACTATTATATGAACCATAACTAGTAAAAAGATATACCAGAAGCATATTTCTCTTCTGTTTAAATTACCACCAAAGAAAAAAGATTACACTTCATTCTGTCTGATGTATCAAAGGTAGAAAACGAATAACGATAGATATTATCAGGAAAAAGCTACCAAAGATGAGACATCTGGCTTGAGAAAAAAAAAATCTGAACAAAAACCCATATGAGGTTTTTCTTTTTCCAACAGTGAGAACCCTGTGCTGTAGTATCAGCTGTTTGTATTTATTAGAGCAGACCGCATCACTGCAGCTGTACCACCGAGTGCCACAACGGCTTTTTCAGTTAGTGGCATTCTCTTGGTGACAGAGAGCGTGTTGTTTCAAGGTGGCGGTAGGTCTTCTGAGGTAAAGAGGCAAGCAGGAAAAGGTTCCTACCACACGGTGCTATTCTCTTTCCTTGGTTACCTTATAACTCTCAGAACAATAAGATCACAATGACACACCTTTACAGCTGTGAACCAAATGGCAAGGCAAGTAAACACCACAGATATCTAAGGTATATTTTAGTGTGTGTTCACCTTATTCTGGAATAAAAGTTGTTTAATTGTTATCAAGTGGAGAAAGAAGAGGTGAATTCTAGTTCCCCTTAGTGGTTTGTTTTAAGATCCTAAGCAATACAGTATATTTCATTTCTTTTCCAAATTGTCACTCTAATAAATTGAGAACTAGGTCCTCCATTTGCATTCAGTTATTGAGAATCTAGACTCTAGACCGCAGCTTGTCCAGAACTCCTGCTTCACCCCCTAACTCTTTAGTCCTTGGCTTCTAGTTTATCAAAATTGGTTAAGAAAGTCCAGTGCCCCTGAAACACACATACACACACACACACACAGACAGAGAGACAGAAATGTGAATGTTCCTCGGTCATTTTTCAAAAGAGGTTTTATGAGTAAGGAGGATAAAGCAAGTCTATAAAGTGTACTTCAGTCATCCATAGTACTCGAAATTAAAAAACATTCTAGACCCGACACGAGCAGTTTAACAAGAAGGAAACCTCATCTTTTGTAGACAGGGGCTGTCTTTGATTTCTCTGAAGCTGGAGTTCTTGGTCCAGATAAGGAGAAATTAGTAATGCTCTGGCTGAGTGACATGCAACCAGATGAAGATTCTAGACCCTCTGGTAGATCGCTATCGACTAGTTGGAAACTCCTGCTTTCTCCCCCAGTCCTAAGAGATTATCAAGTGCTCCTGCTGTTGGAGTGGAATATTGAAAGGTGAGGCAACCTGTACCACTAAACCTAGCAAGTGACTCTCCACCACTTCCCACTACCATCTTTTTCCCCGCCTGCTTTCTCACATTTTCCTGCTTTCTCCTTTCTTTCTCATCTTCCTAGCTGCAGTTCTTTTCATTTATTTTTCTTTTATTGTGGTTCTTTTTAAAAATCTTACTCCTTTCCATTCCTTCTACCATCACCACAAATCTCATTTCTTTTGGGAGCAAAAGGGTTGCTGAATTCTGAATTATTAAAAAAACACCAAGAATTATAGGTGTCACAATGACTTTGAAATAGAATAGCTGAAGTAGAAAGAAGAGCTTTGTTTCTCTGCTCCTTAAAACAAGATAAAATTAGTTCCAAATGCCATTCTGTGTTTTATGGGAGGATCTAATGACCCCCTCAGGAGGTCAATTAGTTGCCAAGTGGCTTGAATTCTTAGGGTCATTTCTGGCTGCTAGCTGCTGCCTCTGCTAAGTTAGATGGGTTTAGGGATTGACCCCCCACCCCCACTCCCGGCTCTGTACTTTACTGCAGGCATCCAAACAAGGACTTTATGCTTCTCTTGAGTTTTAACCTCACGCGTGCACTGAAGGCATTTGTGTGTATGACAGATTTCACTGGGGGCTGGAGGTGACAGAGGGGTTTACATTGCACTGAGGCTAGACACTTAAAATGGAATATCGGCAAGCCTCTGTTCTTCAAAGGTAGATAGGTATTTTGCAACTAGGGCTCCTGTCTCCTCCCCTGTTGCTTACCCTCTCCTTTTCCTCATTTCTTGACCCATTCTTCTCAATGGCAAATTAAAACAAAACCATTCTTTCCATTTTCTTATTCAGGATTGTTCTGTCTCCAACCAGAACCCTTAAACTCAGCTGTGGTCTTCTTTTGCCTTTTTCTTCTGAAAACTTCTTCCAAGCAGGAGTTTCTTATTCAAAGGCCTCCTCCTCATCTCTTTCAAGAGTGGAAGCTGTTAGAGGGAAGAGAGAGCCAGCAGGGAGGAAGTGATTTTATCTTATGCTGCTGTTGATCGCCAACACACTACTAGAAACAAACTGCTGGTGACCATATCTAGGAGACTTTGGTCCATCCCAGTAGAAGTATAGGAACTGAGTTGTTCCAAATTGGTGTGGCAGTCAGGTTACTGAATCCTCCTACCTATTTTCAGGGTCCAATAGCCAGAGACCCTTAAAAAAATAAGAACACTGGGGAGTGGCTTTCATCTACCAGACTTGACATTAAGGTTCTTTCCTAAGCTAAAATATAACAAAGACACTCAAGCCCACCAATGTTTCTTACATGTCTTCCTGATATGAAGCAAACAGCAAACCCAGATCACAGTCTTGATCAACAGTGTGTATGTCACATATTTAGAAGGTGCAAGAAGGAGAGAGAGAACATCAAAAGTGGGTCTTAGTCTTTCAGAGGTTCTCAAACTTTGAGACATATAAAGTTTCTAGTTGGAGAGGCCTGGGATAGAACCCAGGATTGGAATGCTTCTCAAGCTTCCCTAGGTGACTCTAATACAGGTTGTTCTTGGGCCTCATTAAGAGACCCTACAGTCCATGAGAACTCTTGCAGTGGGGGAAGAAGGAAGGGGAGGGGAGAATAAGGGTTTCTAAGCCAGAGATACCTTTCTCAAAACAAAAGAAATGCTGTAACACTGAGACAGGATGCCAGAAGTTAGTGGTTATAGCAAAACATGCAAATGGGTGCATAATCTAAGGAAATCAGTAGTATCCTAAGGTTGGTCTGAAAAGTTTGCTTAGTTACAGCAAGTAAGAAGGTGACATTCACATATTTAACAGCTGGGCTGGCATAGCTCTAGCCTCTCAGAGTGGCTGAACACAGGAACTTGGAAGGCCTTGGCTGACAGCCATTAAACCTTCAGTTGCTGGACCACACAGAGGTTCACCAGTGCCCTGGGGGGAAGGCTGGACCTCTCAGAGAGCTTTCAGTATTCCACTTTTTAACAGCTGGCCCAGCAGCCCTGACACACACCAGCTGACAGCCAGCCTGGAAGTGTAATTCTCTACCCATATGACACCTGTCTTCAAGGAGACTTGCTGCTCACTCCCTCCCTTTCCCTTCTTCCTTTTTTCTGTTCTCTATTCTCTTTCATTTTCATTTCTTTTCCCTGTTCAGCCCTTCAGTGGCCTTAAAGTTTGCTCAGCACAGTATTTTGCATGTGGCAGGTATGATTACTGCTCATTACATTAGGAAACCTTATTCGGTGGTACTCAAAGCCAAGGAAAAAAAAAGTGAGGTGCTGTGATAAACAGATTTTGAAAACCTGAATAACTGTGTATCACTGTAAGAGCTACTACTATGTTGACAGAGGTCACAATGACAGTAGAGGCCACAGTCCTGCCCAGTGTGATACCCTTGTCCCCTTGAGGAGGTCATGCTTGGTGATAGCCCCCTGCCCCCAGCCCAGAACTGACCCAGAAGACTAAGGGATGAGAGAACCTCAAAGCCCTGGGTGTTCTTAAGCTCTGAGTCTGATCAGCGTCCAAATGCTACTATATATTGTTTCAATCACTCTACTAGAGAAAGATCTCATCACTTGGTATCAACACATCTCTTAATCAACAATTTTTAGTGTATAAAGTATCTTACCTTCAAAACAGGTCTATGTTCATATAGTGCTTAAAAGAAATTAGGCCAATGCATCTCTGACAGACCTGGAGCAGTTAATGTCTGCTAAGGTTTCCACTACTGATGCAACGAAAAGAAGGTCCTCGCACTCTCTATCTGTCTGGTTGTTGCAGCCAAGATTTAGTGGGGGAATACAGGAAATTCTACAAATATGGGGAAGGGGAAATAATCTTTGCAACCCAGAAATAAACTTTTAAACAGAGGGAAAAAAAGTTAATGTTTAATTAAAAAAAATTTTTTAAATCAGTGTAATTCATCACATTAACAGAATAAAAGATAAAAGTAGTGGTCTAAATGAAAGTGGGAAAAGCATTTAACAATCAACATTTGTGATAAAATCTTCAACAAACTGATGTAGCACGTATGATTACGCTCACTACATTAGGAAACCTTATTTGGCAGTACTCAAGGCCAAGAAAAAAAAGTAAGGTGCTGTGATAAACAGATTTTGAAAACCTGAATAATTGTGTATCACTGTATGAAAAACTCACAGCTAATATTATACTTCATAGTGAAATGGTTATCATTTTCCCCTCAAGATCCTGGGCAAGGTAAGGATGGCTGAGCTTACCATTTCCATTTAACATTGTATTGGAAGTCCAGTGCAGTAAGGCAAGAAAAATAAATTAAAAAAAACAAACATTGGAAAGGAAGATGTATAACTGTCTCTACTTACAGATGACATGATTATGTACATAGAAAAATCATAAAGAATCTACCAAAACAAAACAAACAAAACCCAACAATCAATAGTAAGCAAATTTAGCCAGTCAATATATAAAAATCACCTGTATTCATATACAAAGCAGCAAGCAACTAGAAAATAAGTTTCTAAAAATTAGCATTTATAATTGCATTAAAAAACCATAAATAAAATATCTCAGGATGAATTTAATAGAAATTGAGCAAAACCTCTACATTTAAATCTACAAGACTGCTGAGGGAAATTAAATAACTTAACAACTGGAGAGATGTACCATGTTTGTGGATTAGAAGATTCTACTGTTAAGATGTCAATTCTCTCAGTTGAGTTATAGATTTAACACAATCATAACAATCCCAGAAAACTTTTTAATAAATATTAACAACATGATTCTAAAACTTATGGAATTGTAAAGGACTAGAAATGCCGAAACAATCTTGGGGGAAAAAAGTTATCTGAAATGACTTCACAATTTATTATAAAGCTATAGTAATCAAGACAGTGTGGTTTTGGTGCAAAGATAAAAACACAGATAAATGAAACAAATGAGAGAGTCCAGAAATCCTCATATTTACAGCCAATTTATTTTTGACAAAGGTACCAATGCATTCAATGAGGAAAAGTTAGTTTTTTCAACAAATGGTGTTTGAACAACTAGATATTCATTTGAAAAAAAAAAAAAGTTTGCCTTCTACATCACATAGTGCAAAAATTAAAAATTAATTCGAGACAGGTCACAGACCCAAATACAAAATCTAAAACTATAAAACTTTAGAAGAAAACAAAGGAGAGTATCTTTATGATTTAAGGATAGGGAAACATTTCTAAGAAAACACACAAAAGGCATTAATCATAAATGAAAAAACAGTGGTAAGGTATTAATAAAAATATTAAAATGTCTGCTTATCAGAAGACACTTAAGAAAATTGGAAGAAACTATTTGCAGTACATATTTCTGTCAAAGGTCTTGTATCCATAGTATAGAGAGAATTACAAATCCATAATAAAATGACAACCCAATTAAAAGTGCACCAATGACTTGAATAGACAATTTGTAAAACAAGATGTATGGATAGCAAAAAAAAAAAAAAAAAAAGCACATGAAAAGGTGTAGCAACATTACAAAGAAAAAATACAGATTAAAACCACAATGAGGAGGGAAGCAGATATGGTTCAAGCTATTGAGCTCTAGCCTACCACATGGGAGGTCCAGGATTCGATTCCCAGTTCCTCCTAAAGAAGACAACGAGCTGGCGTGACAGGCAGGCATGGCAAGCTGACACAGCAAGATGACGCAACAAGAAACACAAGAAGAAAAACATAATGAGACACAACAAAGCAGGGAACAGAGGTTCCCGGTGCCTCCTAAAGAAGACAAGCAAGAGAGCGAGCTGACACAACAAGATAATGCAACAAGACAGACACAAGAAAGAAAAACATAATGAGAGACACAACAAAGCAGGGAATGGAGGTGGCTCAAGTGATTAGGCACCGCCTTCCCACGTCGGAGGTCCCGGGTTCAGTTCCTGGTGTCTCTTAAAAAAACAAGGAAGGGAAGCGGCTGTGGCTCAATCAGTGGGGCTCCTGTTTACCATATGGGAGGCCCCGGGTTCCGGGGCCTCCTGGTGGGGGCGGGCCCGCCCGCACGGCGTGGTTAGCTGACCCAGCGAGCACAAGCAGCAAGGGGGGGATGAATGAATAAATAAATAAATAATCTTTAAAAAAAAAATAAATAAATAAAGAAGATGAACAGACACAGCAAGTGCAAACAACAGGGCAGTGGGGAGAAATATTATATATTTTTTAATCTTAAAAAAAAAAAAAAAGCACACGATGAGGGGAGCAGAGGTGGCTCAAGGGATTGGGTGCCCACTACTACATGGGAGGTCCTGGGTTCGGTTCCTGGGGCCTCCTAAAGAAGATGAGAAAGACAGCAAGCTGACACAATGGGTTGGTGCAGCAATCTGATGCAACAAGATGACACAATGAGGAGACACAAAGAAGAAAACACAATGAAAGACACAAGCAGGGAGCAGAGGTGGCTCAAGCGATTAGGCTCCTCCCTCCCACATGGGAGGTTCTGGGTTCGGTTCCCGGTGCCTCCTAAAAAGAAGACATGCACACAACAAACACATACAGTAAGCTCAAACACCAGACCGGAGGTGGGGGCGGCTTGCTGGGATAAATACATAAAATAAATCTTTAAAAAAAAAAAAAAAAAGAAATTAGGCCAATACAAAAGAAAGCTGGTAGTTGTCCTAAAATAAAGGATGCGTTTCTTTCATAATGCTTTTTAGTTGGGTCCTCAAAAGTTTAAGCAAATTTGAAGAAAAAGTTCTCAAGTTTAGAGGCTTCAGAGAGATTCTGGCGTTTGTGAGTCTAATGCTAAAGGAGTGGGTAAATAGGGCATTGATAATAACCTATGCTTTTTCAAGCTCATCACTGTATTTTTGTAAGCTGGAAACTTCTTTTTAATCTCATGAAGTTGATAGAAGAATTTGCAGAAAGTACTATAAACACTTAGTGAACTGTGAGAAATGAGTTCTAGTATAAAGACAAGAGCACATTTTATTGCACTGAAGAATGCAGGCATTTACACACCTCTTTTTCATGAGGAAAAGTTAAGAACAGACACTTTGTAGCTAAGAGACTTGGATTTCCATACAGGCTCTGTAGTTTTTGTAGCCTGTCTAAGCCTCAGGTTTCTTATTTATTATTGGAGATAGGTGTACCGTGTTATAGGGCTACTATACGGATTAAATAGAAAGGTATAAAAGTACTCAGCATAGTTCCTGGTCATCTTAAAGATGTAACTCATTTAGCAGCAATTTAATTATATTTATTAAAGGAAAAAAGGAGATAAGGCTCAAATAAAGACCTCACTGAATAGTAGATGCTACCCAACAGCGGTTGCCTTGAACATCAACCAATGCAAGTAAAAATGTCATCTAATTGTTGCAGATATTAAATCGTGTGTTTTGTTTAAACACAACATAAAACATAAAAGATTTTCATGTTTACATCAACTGGATCTTCTTTTAGACTGCAGGATCTTCTTGCATATCTCTGCCTTTGTTACCTACTTTCTTAGGTATAAGTCCCACTGTTTTTTGACTTCAGAGTCCTCCTTTCTTGATATTAGGTTTTCTCTAATGTCTGGGAATTCTTGGTTTTGCGCTCCTGCTCACAAATGAGATTCAGTTAGACTGCCATCTCTATTTGTGCAGCTTCCTGGGAGCAGGGAGTATGGGAGGGGGGCAGGAGAGCCAGAGTTCAGTGAGAAGCTATGCAGTGGGACACTTTGATGGCTTGGCTTCCAACTCGGCTGCTCCCCTTTCCTCCTGGAATTGCAGCCTGCTGGAGATCTGCTCAATCTTTCCCAGCCGGGGCTCAATCATTGTTCTCCTGTTTCTGTCATGTAGCCTGCAAGAGACTGGAGCTTGGAAGAAAGGCAGGGGTGTAGGAATCAAACCAACTGGCTGTACCTGCTTCATTACCTCCAGTAATCACCCTTCACCCTGGGTCTCTTCCAAAGCTCAATATTCTCCATCTCGGATGAAGAGCACACTCTGTTGTGACTCCCACTTTTTATAGCCCTCTTTCTTATGCCATATGTCTGCTTTTGTTTTGTCATTGGTCTGATTTCTCTTAAAAAATGTCATTTAGGGATCTCATGCTTTCTAGTCTACTGTGGGTTCACTTTCTTGTTTTTCACTGTGATTATGTTTTTGTTATTTTAATTTTAGTCAAATATCTTTTCTATCATTTCTGGGAATTTAGGGTACACAGAGCATGCTGCAGCATGTAGGTCAGCCTACTCTATTGACTGGGAGCTTTCAATCATCTATCGAAGGGCATTTAACTGATATAAAGCATCAATATCAGAAGACTATTTAATGTGTATATCTTAAAAGAATTATACAAGGTTTGGGTTTCTAAAATGCCAAAATGTGAAAAATCCAGCCATCCTTGTGTTCTAAAAGTATGTTTATGCCAATGTGAAGTGTGTACCTTGTAATAATGAGACAAACATCATAAAGAAGATAATTGGCTACATGAGCTTTTCATTTATTGAGCAATGTATTTTTAAGATTGTCATATGAAAAACAATATTTACTTGGTATGAGTGCTCTTCCATATTTACAAGGATTGACACAATCTAAAGAAAGAACTTTGAGAAATGTGCTTAAAGAGCTGAAAAATTCATTATTTTGAATTCTAAAAGTTATATATTCTCAAGAAAGGAATATGACTTAGATCCCAGAATTAAAATATAAATGGACACAGAATATAAGCCAGAAACAAAGTTAACAAAAATTGGGTCAAAATTAATACTTAAAAGTCAGTAAGAGGGAAGCAGATGTGGCTCAAGCAACTGAGCTCCCGTCTACCACACGAAAGGTCCCAGGTTCGGTTCCCCAAGCTTCCTGGAGAAGACAAGCAAGACAGCAAGCTGGTGCGACAGGCAAGCGTGGCAAGCTGACACAATATGGAGACACAAAGTGGAAAGACAGTGAGAGATACAACAAAGCAGGGAGCTGGGATGGCTCAAGTGACTGAGTGACTCTCTTCCATATGGGAGGTCCCAGGTTTGGTTCCCAGTGCTCCTAAAGAAAAGATGAGCAGACACAGAGAGCACACAGCAAATGGACTCTGAGAGCAGACAGCGAGTACAAACAACAAGGGGCAGGGGTGGGATAAATAAATAAAATAAATCTTAAAAAAAAATAAGTAAATAAAAGTCAATAAGAAATTTTTATCAGATTGATTTTGCTTATAGTGCCATCCATTAAGAAAAAAAAAAAAAAAAGAATATATGTTGATGTTAAAAGAAGTCCATGGAAATTTTACTTAATATTTGCTAAATAAAATACATACAAGTTCTGTAAAATTTTATAACTGGGTCAGAACAGGTTGCTTTTTCCCCCTCCCAAAAATAGTGTTAGACTTTATGAAGAAAGCCTTGGTTTTAAACCATGTATATAACAAGCTTCTCTTAACACTATTAATAATAAATTTTTTGAGCAAAGGGTGAGCCATCAAGAAATATGTATATTTACTGAATTTACACCAACAAACTAATGGAAGTTACTGTAACATATTGAGTCAACAAAGAATACTAAAGTAAAAACCTTATTTAATAGTGGTAGTTTAATTCTACAAATATAAAATTAATCCTTCCTTTAAATGGACTAATTATCCAATACGAAAAATTATCTGGAGCATGAAGAAACAGAAAAATTCATCTTTTTATAGTCTGTGAGTAAACAAAAAGAAAGAAAAAATTAATTATAATACATAATAGTTTAAGGTTTTCATTTTCAAACTCACCAAAATAACTCATTTAACTTTTGTATTCAAAATTTTACCTTATAATAACTTAAAATTATTTAAACAGCATTATCGATTTTATTAAGGTAAGTATACTCTTTGTAGAAGAAAACTCATTAAACGCTTTTTAGTTAAAACTATTGAATTGTTTATTATTTTAAGATTTTGTTATTCTGTTCCAAGTAGAGTATTGTAAACTATTTCAGGCTTCATTGAACAATCTTTTGAATTAGAATTCACCTCAAAAATTTGACACTATCTGCTTTAGACAGTTTGCTTTTTTAAAAAATAATATTTCCATGTTTTCTTATATGTTCACAAATTAACCTAGAAAATCAGTTTTAAATAACTTACTATGTTCTTCCTAAAAAATAAAAAATTACCTTTTCTTCTAAGTTGTTAAGCAGGACTGAGTTTGCCATTAGGTGAACTAAATTTTCATTGCCTGAAAAGCTCAAGACCTTAAAATATCTCACCTGCTATCATTTTTAATAATTTCCCCAGGAGATTCTGAGATACAGTGAAAGTTGAAAACAAAAGTTTAACTCAAATCAACTCTTCTTTAAATTTTTTTTTTTTCAATTAAGTCAAGATTAGCTTGTTTTGAGCTGTTTTAACAGCCCGTTTTCCCTGGAATGAGAATGGAAGGGTGAAAATATCAAGGAATGGCACAGCCTGTACCCTGGGCAGACCGTCTTGTGGAAGGCCCTGGGCCGACCTGAAGTACTGCGGGAGCTGGCATTGGGCAGTTTACTTGGGCAAAAGCAGGGAAGGCTCCCTGGGCAGCCTTCCTCCTCCCACGGTGCTAGGCATTCCATCCAGTCCTCTTGTAAGATGCAAGGGCTCTTGAAATAGCCACTAATAGGCCAGACTGGTTTTCAGTTGTGACTCCAGGCACGTTGGACACAACCAGCTCCCTTCCTTAACCAGAGTTTGATAATACCAAGAAAGGGAGAGAAGATATTAATAGAAGAGGTAGGGGCCTTTGAAGACTTAGTTTAGTTTTGCCCGCAACTTGTTTCCTTTTCCTAAGAAGACAATTCTGCCCTCAACAACTTTTGAAGATAATGAAATTTTCCTGAAACATCTTGAAAAATTAATAATAATAATAGCAAACAGACAAAGAAACCATAATACCAAAGATGTGGAGAGACACTGCCAAATGCTATAGGGAAAACAGAGGCCTGAACAGGGGTTTCTGTTACTCCTCTCTCTCCAGCGGTGCACTCAATTTTTTTTTTTTTTTTTAATCTTTTTAATTAGAGAAGTTGTTGGTTTACAGAAAAATCATGGGTAAGGTAGAGTTCCATATACCACACTATTATTAACACCTTGTATTAATGTGATACATTTTTTATAACTCAAAAAAGAACTTTACAATAATTGCACTATTAATTATGGTCCATCATCTAGAACATGGTTCACTGTGTTGTGCAGTCATATGGTTTTGGGTTTTCTTTTTTTTTTTTTTTAAGTTTTAAATTTTTATTCTAGTAACATCCATACAATACAACCTAAAATGTCCCCTTTAACCACATTCAAATGTATAATTCAGTGCTATGAATTATGTTTGCAATGTTATGTGCACTTAATTTTAACAAATATTTGGAGTACTTTGACCTTTAAGGACCTTAAATTATGGCTCCTTGTTCTCATCCTGATTTGGATCTGTGATGAAATAGTTATCAAGAGATGTGATGGGGCTAAAATAAGCCCAGTTTTCCCATATTGTGCCTGCACAGTGACACTTACTAACCTCATTTTCACCACCCCAGTTAAAACAATGTATTGGTCATGTGTCTCTTTGAAAGCCCTGTATTTAATTAACCAAATATTGGGTTCATATTAACTAGAGATCCCAGGCCTAAATAAAAATGTGTATGTGTGAGTATATATATAAAATCTTTTTTTTTTTTTTTTTTTTTTTCGGAAAGGCACCTGCACCTTGCCTCTGGGAGTTTCCTCAAATTTTGGTGAAACCAAGTCCCGGGTATATAATATTTGGCAATACACATACACAGATGTTAATGGAATCTGTATATGCCACCTGCACTCAGTTCCCACCAGCGTTATTTGGGAAACAATAAGTAGGTGAGTGAGGGTTGCAATGAAGGAAAAGGAATAAAAGTAGAAAAGTTGGGTCTAAGATGGTACTGGGGAGGTAGGCAGGGGCCAAACCATGCAAGGCCTCATAGGCCCTGTTAAGGACTTGGGGCTTTAGCCTAAATATGGGGGTGTTCAGATTTGATGTTCGGGAAAGATTGCCCTAAGAGCAGTGTGAAGAGAACATGGAAGACCATTGCAGTAATCCAGGCAAAAGCTTGGATTAAGGAGATGGCAGTAGAGATTGGAAAAGATGATGAATTTGAGAGATACTTAGATTATGAAATGATGGATTAGCTGGGTGGACGGAAAAGAGGTGGGACTAAGGTTGACCAGCAATTTTTAATTTGAGCCATTGGATGGCCACAGGTTTGGGGGGAAAGACCATAATTTGAGGTAGAATTACAAATTTAATTTTGAACACGCTCGATTTGAGGACTCTTCGCGACTCCTTTGGGATGTCACGTATGCAGGTGGCTGCTACAAGGCTCTAGAGCTCACCGGAGCTTTGGTTCTCGCTCAGCATCATTAACACTCCAGCCTCCCTCTTGTGGCCCTATGTTTTGCTGAGACTTTACATTTCTAACCATTTGAGAAACTATAGTCTAGATCTGTACTGACCAATAGGGAAGACACTCACCACAGGGGACTATTTAAATGTAAATTAATTAAATAAAATAAAAAACGCATCACCTAGTTGCACTAGCCACATTTTAAGTGTTCAATAGCCATCCGTGGCTGGTAGCTACTGTATAGGAAAGCACAAGTTTTGAATTTTTCAGAATGTTCTCCTGGACAGTGCTGATCTAGATGGCCCACCTGAACTTTAGTTCTTATTTGGCCAAAACCGAATTAATATTTCTTACAATATCGCACATATTACATTCTATAAGTCGTTATTTCCGAACCTAAATTCTTGTGTATTGTGAGTTCCATAAAATCAGAGGCACACCTTATGCCCGACTCATCTAGTTTCCCTTTATACTCAGCAAAATGCATTTGTTTGTTTGTTTTTTAATTATTTTTAGCTGCGCCACATTTCAAAAAATGCAGAATCTCTTTCATTGTATTTCTGATAGCAATTGAAGTTCCCTTCAAAAATCTTTACAGAAATAATATCTGGAAAATTACCATCTTTTAACATTTTACAGTTTTCAGAGAGGTACCTGATGATTTTCTCAGAATCTTAGGAAATCCTTATTTTAGGAAACATCTCATCTTGTGAAGTGCACAGAAAACCTGGTGAGTCTTTGAATCTTCATTCTAGCCCTGACTCTCAGTAGGTTGTAAGTTGTTTCCCAGGGAAATGTAGGCTAAATGCTTGATTTTTTTTTCTATATGAGCCAATGAGTCTTTCAGGCCCATAATAGCAAGACAAAACCTTTACAGAGGGCTCACCATGTGCCAGACACTATTTTAAGAGCTCTGCTTATGGAAATTCATTTAATCCCTCAACAACCTTATACACTAGATAGCACTAGAGTTCTCATTTGTAGGCGAGGAAATGATGCAAGTTATGAACTCGCCCAGTCTCACTGCTACTGATGGGCAGAGCTGGGATTCAAATCCAGACAGCCTGGCTCCAAAGCTTGTGCATTTGATCCCTAGGCACTGCTCCCCATGGTGTAGCTGAACTGGATTCCCACGCAGGAGCAAGGAACATGGGAGAGAGTAAGAAAAGGAAAAACAAAACAAAACACGAGACCTTCTTTTTCATTCTCAGGGGACAGGGAACAGATATATAGGTTGTAGTTTTTAAAAATATATTTTATTATATTTTATTTTATTTTTTTAGGAAGTACTGGGAATTGAACCTGGACCTCATACATGGGAAGCAGGTGCTCAACCACTGAGCTACACCTGCTCCCTGTAGATTGTTTATTTTTAGTACCTTTTCACTTCCCATTGCCTGGCCACTTCTCCCACATTTACTCTAAGTTTCAGAAAAGTTCATCTTGCTCACTTCTTTGAAATTTCTGTACATACACATCTTTTATAGCCTCAGAGACTCTCTTCAACCTGTCTCCTCTGCCCTCACATGCATGGTTTATTCCTACTCCAACTTTGGGGTTCAATTTAAGCATCAGTGCCAATAGAAAGCCTCCCCCCATCCAGTCCTTCAGGGATATTGAGTCTCACAGCATCCACTATCTTGTATTCTCCAGAGCCCTCAGGAGCCCCACTATTTGAGGTAGTATCTGCTTTGGCTGTCTGTGAAATTCTGCTGAGACATGCATAAGCATTACCTCTCTGATGACCTCCTGACTCACTTTGAAGTCTCTTAGTCATATACGCTCATTTGTCTTTACCTTTCCCCCCTTTTATTTGAGGTCTTTTTCCAGTTGTATCACCAGCTGGTGCTTGGTAGTAATCCCTTGGTGCCAAGGAGGCTCATCCCTGGAAATCATGTCCATCATTGAGGGGAAGATAATGCATTTATATGCTGGGTTTGGCTTAGAGAGAGGCCACAGTTGAGCAACAAGGAGGCTCTCAGGAGGTAACCCTTAGGCACTCTACAACACTAGGCTAAGTTGCAAATTCAAGAGCAAAAGACTTATAAACATAGTCATCAATATCAAGGGCCCATCAATGGGCCATCCTTCTTCACTAGTCATTGCCCCTGTACTTGGGGGATTGTTGCTGTTCCATTAGCAAATGTGGCAGAACTCCCCAGGATGGGAATTCAATAATCTTTCGGTTGTTGTGTGAATCTCTACCCACTGTGGCAATGCCCCATGAACATTTGAACAAATTTATATACCTTATATGTATGCCCAGGTGAACTTCCTCCCATGTATCCTCCATCACTGACACCCCATCCCATTGATCCTCCCTTGCCATAGTGTAACCCTTCTGTAATCCAAAACCTCTTCAAAAATGAAGCCAAGAATATTGCCAAATTCGATTAATAGGAAAATGAAACAATAATGATAAGTTTAAACATAAGAAATAAAATACATAATAATTTAGAGAAACTAAAACTAAAATAAAGTAAAAAAAATTGAGCTATTAAAAAATGAAAAATATTTAAAAAATAAAATAAATAAATAAATAATAAATATTTTTAAAGTTTTGCCTTTCATCACTGTAATATCAGTTGCCCTGTATGTACAGAGGCATTTTCTTCCATTTCTTCCCCAGTGTCTTACTTTTTTTTAATATTGTTTTCAAAGAAGCTTTAGGTCACAGTAAGGTTACATGCAGAATATAGGGGACTCCCATATACCCAACATCCTCCCCCTTTTCCCCCTTCCTTATTAATAATCTTTATACATGTGGATGGTACATTTGTTACAACTGATGTATAAATATTACTAAACATAGCTACCAACCATGGTCAATGGTTTACATTATGTTTACATTTTAGACCATACACTTTCATAATTTTTTTGATGAAATTTAACATGTTACCAAAATTTAACCCTGTGTCTTTTGACTCTGGAGCCTGAGTTTGCACTGTGCTATATGAGCCTTGGGAAAAAACCCTTATATCCATAAAGTGCTTGGAACACTGTGAGCCTACAGTATTCACAATAAATGTTGTACCTCTCAGTCTTTCACACATTTCAGGAGTTCTACAGGATGTTAATAAATGTTACAGGGAAAAAGTGATTAAAATATGTTTGGGAAATCCTGGGTGAAACAAAGTTTATTTAGTTTTTTAGCATAAGGTCTTTAATATATTAATGAGCACTGTGAACATCAAAAGAGAGTATAGTTTGCAGCAATTTCCAAATTGTATTTGACCACAGACACATTTTTTTCCCTTAAATTATCTCAGTAGGTACGGAGATAATTTAAGGGAAAACCCTCTTTGGGGAAAATGCTGCATGAGATAAATGTGAAGTAACAGAATAGTTCCTACAATTCAAATTCACTGATGAAAAACATTTTGTATTTGCCAGGAAAGTGGTTTTACTGTACAGAGCAGAAACAGCATAAAAAGGAACTTGAAATCGTTGCTCTAAATCTTTATTTGCTCAAGATGGGGAAGCTGAGTGGAAGAGCTTTGCAAAATTATATGTCACCAGTAAAGTAGGAAGTGGGTATTCTTGCAACTTCTAACAGCTGCAGCAACTTTGTTGTTCAGAGCCAGAATTGCAAGACACCTTATCTCACCAAGCACACACACATACACATACAATCTCACGGACTTGAGAGAGACAATGAAGAGAGCTGCAAATTTTGTTGATGCCCCTTTTTAAGTATAAAGTTTGGGGTTCAAAAGTTTGAAGTGAAGCAACTGTAAAATTTACAAAGCTTACTGGAAAACGAAATTTGTGTCCTAAATGATACCCTAATCCTTTGACAATCAGCAGTTTGAGCACTGTAAGTCTTAGAGAAACTAATCTGACTGCATTTGTCAAATTGGGTAATATAGTTGGGCTTAACATCAAGAGACTCCATTATGGAACCAATTCTATCAACTTTGGGTGACCTTGGATAAGTAACTTCTTTGAACCACCTTGTCCTTTGTAAAATGAGAGGGTTGCATTAGATCCCCCGAAGGTGCCTTCCAGCGCTAGGGATCTGTGAAATTAAAGGAACAGGTAGGTTACAGCTCCTTTCCAAGACCTTTTCAGTTTGTTAGTTCCCCAAGGAAATAAAAGCTTCTCTGGGGACCAATGGCATCAGAGTAAGAAGGTAGCAACAAAAGCAATAAGCTTTGGAGGTTAGCCAGAGTCCTCAGGAAACCCGCTAAAGTGTCTAGCCTCAAGCCTGTGGGTCTGCTGTGTCATGTTACTAAATTCAGGGTGGTACTGAAATAATAAGTGTGGGCCCTGAATGCCTGGAGATAATGACAGCTGTCAAAGAGTTATTTTCCAGGGTTTCCAGGGCAAAAATTGCTGGGTCAGTATCCACATCTTTCAACGTCAGAAAGATAATGTATAACACCAATGATGATAAATTTAATGTACATAAGAAGGAGGCCAACTGCCGTCCTCCCTTCTGGGCATAATGACTAATTGCAATTTTAACAACCCAGGCTCCGGAAATCAGGCTGGCCTTTTACCTTTCTGATTTTACTCTTGCCTTTAAGACAAAGCTTACAACTGCCACAGTTAGGCCAATGCATTTCTTTTCACAGTCCACCCTAGCTCCATTCAATGGGCTTGGGAAGCCACACCAAATGACTAGCACATGAAACGAGTTCAATCAGAAAATCAGGAAGTTGTTGCTATTTTTCTTTTTCTTTTAACCTTAACGAAAAGCCTCATTTCTGAAAAATTCTGTTTTAGTCTTTATTGTTTCCCTTCCCACAGTTTATGACAGTTTTGAGAGAGAGCATTTATCTTTTTTAAAGTACTGGCACTTTTAAAGTAAAGCCACTTATCTAATCGGGGCCAGTTGAAGACTAACTGTGATTATCCGAAGTTGCAGGTTATTATATGTTTCATTGTTTTACTTTAAACAAACTCGCTTTTGTTGATAAAGTTGTTTGTAGTAGCAGCACGTGTCTTTCTAATCATGCTATTCTAAGGCTTCTCTGAGGCGGCAAGTGTAAGGAGACCACGGAGGAGCTCTGCTAGAAGGGATGCTGTGTTTGGGAGAGCTGATCTGCATTTGCCCTTGCCCTTGAAGCATTTAACTCTTCCGAGAGAGGGACTGAGACGGAGACAGAACACAGAGAGGGATGGAGAAAGAGAACTATTTTCGTTTGTATGGGATGATAGAAAGAACTTGAGATTTGAATCAGGAAACCAGGCTTCTAGTTCTGGGTCTTGTGATTTTAAGCGTTGTGTGCTCGGATGATTCACTAAACTCATCTGGACCTCAGATTTCTTATCTTTTCTCATCTTTCATAAGAATGGAGGGTGTGTTTAAGGGTTACATTATGCTGTATAGTCTCTAAGGCTAAACAGTTCTCTCATTCTGTGATTCAAAGTTCTACCTAGAAGCAGAGATGACCTCATAAAGAAAACCCAGTTTTATTTAGTGCCAAACCATATGAAAGTCACCAGAACAGTAAATACACAAGACTTTACAGTCCTGTGGTTTTATGGTCCTGTCTCTAGGGATAGAGATTTTAATTCCTTGGTCATTTCTTCCATAAGTACATGGCATATAATATTTCACATATATGGCTTATCATATGTGGTCAGAAAGGGATTCTCCCCCACCCCTTGCAATTTGAATTGGAATCCACTTTGCCTGGTTCTGTTCCCTTTCACTATAGAAAACTGCTGGTCAGTGTTATATAAAGAGTACATTAGCTAAACAAAAATGTCCATCCAATTTCTATCATCTGGTTTATTCTGTTAGATCAGTTGTTTGTGTATAATGTCCTGTGCATCCATAAATTCATCATATAGTCTAAATTTTTAAAATTCTCATAATTTGTAAACAATTTGAAGCAAATTGGATGCCATCAAAGTGAAACCTTTCTTTTTTGGGCAAAATCGGTTAAACCCACAGATGTAATCTGAATTTGTAAAATTTGAGTTGGTTTCCAAATATTTTACACTATTAACAAATAAATTTAGAAGGCCCCATTCAAAAAAAAAAAAGAGTACATTAAAGACTGCTCCTGACCACTCTGTCTTCTTTTCCCCAGTCTTTACAATCTACAATTTCCTAAATGTCATCTTCCAATTTTCCCACATTGCCCTCATCACCTTCCACCCTACTTTTCACTTACCCATCCATCCAGTTACAAAAGGGGTAGTGCTGTGGCATCTTAACAAGCTTTCCCCACTTGATAATCACTAAGTTCTCTTCAACTATGGTTGGCCCATGTTAGTACGGCTTAATTAGAAAAGGCAAATGGTAACTGGAAGGAAGAAGAAAGAAGCACTAACTGGAAGTGTCAGCTAGTAGCTGATAGGGTATTGCTGAGTGTCAAAAATGAGCAAGTTGTAGTTCAAGACTGAAGAAATGGGAGTTTGTGATAATAAACATTTCAGGCAACAAGCTGCACACTTTTGTGGTATGATGTCTATTTGAAGTGACCAGTCTCGTCCCAGCCTTTTATATATATATAAACTTTTTAAAAGATACTTAGATTACATAAATGTTACACAAAAAACATAGGGATTCCCATATGTCCCACTTCCCACACCTCCCACAACCTCCCACGTAAACATCCTTCATTAGTGTGGCACATGCATTGCATCTGATAGACACATTCTGGGGCTTTGCCATTAAGCATGGACCATAGTTCACATTGTAGTCTACACTCTCTACACACAGTTCTGCAAGTTATGGGAGGATATAAAATGGCCTATATCTGTTGTTGCAATCCCACTCAGGACGATTCCCAAGTTCCGAAAAAGCCCCCGTATTATAACTGTTTTTCCCTCTCCATGCCCCCATTTTTATATTTTCTTAAATTTATTCTTTAACTTTTAAAAAATTTTATTCTAGTACACAACCTAAAACTTCTCCTTCGAACCACATTCAAGTATATGATTCAGTGCTGTTAATTATGTTCCCAATGTTGGGTTATCATCATCAGCATCCATTACGGAAATATTATGATCAACCCAAATAGAAACTTGGTGCAATTTAAGCATCAACTCCCCATTCCCTACCCCTACCCCTGTCCCTGATAACCTGTATTCTAGTTTCTGACTTTCTGAATTGCTTATTCTAATTATTTCCTATCAATGAGATCATACAATATTTGTCCTTTTGTGGCTCTTATTTTGCTCAACGTGATGTCTTCAGGATTTATCCAAGTTGTCACATGTATTAGGATTTCATTCCTTTTTACCAGCCTTTTAGAGTTTTATGCTGAGCTTCAAACAAGACAATGTATAGCCACCAGTGGTTCTCAATCTCTAGTATGCATCAAAATCACTTGGAGGGTTTTTTAATATCCAGATTGCTGAGCCCCACCTCCAGAGTTTCTAATTCAGTAAGCCTGAGGCAGGGTCCAAGAATCTGCATTTCTAACAGGTCCTCCTGGTGTGGAAGCCGCTGGTGTTGGGCCCACACTTTAAGAACTACTGTTCTATGTGAAAGTAGCAGAAAATGGATAAGTGCTATCTCCAGGTTGTTTTTTAAATTCTTTTAAGTGATCTATTTAAAACACTGTTTATACCTTAATCTAAAACTTTTGCCAGTGTTATTAATGCCCATATTAAGCGGCTTGAGTTTCCCCATTCCATTTAAAGGAGAAGGAAAAAAAAACAGTTTTTGCCCAAGTGTGACCCATAGGCCACATGCAACAGAGCTCCTTGGGATGCTAAGCAGGAATGTAAACCTCTGAACCCCATCCAGGAGTGAGTCAGAACCTCTGGAGATGGGTTCCTAGAACCTGTTTATGAAATATGTCCCCAAATGATTATGTACTCTAAATTTTGAAACTACTGTCATAGATATCAGCTCAGTAAACAACCCAATAATCAACCTTTAAATAGTTGAATCCTGAGTTAATTTAATCAGGGCCTAAAATATAATTCCTTCCTAGAATTAAGAGTCTTATTTCAATGGAGGTATTTATATATCAAATATCATTTTAGCTTTAAAATAGCTATGCAATAAAAGTTATTGATATTTCATCTATGATATAAGGTTACTCCAAAAGTTTTTCTATGATTGCTGTGCATTGTTGATTTTCCTCCATTGTGTACTAATTTTATTTTTTGTCACAAACTTGTTAACGTATACTTCTTTCTGCTTAATATCATCCTAGTTAGAGATATCTTGCCAAGGTTTCTTTAAACATAATTTCTATCTTCTAAAGCTGCAGTATATATCTCAACAAGGTGTTATAAGCAATTTGAGTTGTATGCCCCTTTGATATAGTCTTGCAAGGGATTACATTGGTTTGGTAAAAATAAGCAGTATGATACAATTTATAAACATTAAGGTTTACCAAGGTAAGTATAAATAATAGAGTTTTGGCAAAGTATACTTAAAGAAATGAGGCTGGAGGTTGTTAGGTGAACATAACTTCGCATGTCTCTCCAATTCCATAAGATAATCTTGAGTTTGGTGTCTATTGTAAGCTGCCTGTCTATGGTATAGTCCTGCCACAGTACTTCCTTCATACAAGATCAGAAGCACAGTGGTAAATGTGACCATATGATTTTAATTTAATTTTTATAATGTAGTGACAGGATTTTTTCACTAATTTAGGAACTATAAAAGTTGGTGTTATTTGAACCTAGAGGTTATACTCATTAAGCAAGACATGCAGATGAGATAAATGGAGTGTAGATATCTTTAGAGCAATCGATCAAACTGACTGAGCTTTAGATGGTTAGGCAGTGTATTTCTATCTTAGAGCTTCAGATATTCTCAGACATCATCAAGTTTTCACACAAATTTTTAAGTTGTGAGTTCTTTCGAGGAGAAATCTTAAAAAAAAAAAATTAATGTAAGCATTTATTTACGTAAGTGGCCATTAATACATACCTTTATCTGTCTCAGACTAAAAAAAAAAAAAAAAAAAAGCACAGGTAAAGGCCAAGCAATGTCACAATGAGCTATAAAACCAGATTTCACAGTAATTGAAAAAGAGAAATATGGTGAGAAAATTGAGTTTTTACATAGAACATAGTATTGTAGCAATGCTAAACTCAAAAGAAATATGCCTATTAAGACTCTTTAATTTAAAATTTGACAAATTAAAAAATAAAAAACAAATTTCCTCAACAGTTAAATTAAACACATGCTACTAATTGCAAAGATTTTATAAAAATATGAGAAAATTATGTAAATGCATCTAGTTTGACTAAATTTTCCCTCACTAAGGAGTCAGTAACAAGGAAAGGGAATTAACATTTATGAAATGTCGACTGTGGCTAGGCACTTATGTCGAACACTTTTGTTAACTAATGTTACTATGAAGAATTATTATAAAATAGTTCTTTAAAATTATTTTGTAGATTAAACTGTGGCTCAGAAAGACTTGGTGATTGATTTAGTGAAAGTAAAAATGATCAAAATATCCGATGATAAGAAAGAGTCCTAGGAGATAAAGCTTCAGCAAGTCTAAATTAAACAATACCTATATAAATATAAAATGCGTAAATCCTTTCTTTCAGCAATTCTACTTCTCAATATCTATTCTGGAAAAATACTGGTTATAGAGATAGAGATAGAGATAGAGATATACATAGACATAGACATAGACATAGACATAGACATAGACATAGACATA